>OY744603.1:60767953-60950453 GCA_963556255.1 Allolobophora icterica
CACCAACACCACCACCACCACCACCACCAATACCAACACCAACACCAACACCACCACCACCACCACCACAGTTCCTGACGCCAGCCATTTGGCGGCGATGGGTATGAATATATGATCTCCATTGTCCTCATTCATTTGTAAAGTATAATCTATTGCCCCATTAGAACTATTGCTAGAAAAGAACCATGGTTAAAATAGAACTATGGCTAGAATAGACCTATGGTTAGCAGGGGCGTCTATTCCATAGAAACCTTGGAGCAAATGCTCCATCAAAAAAGTGGATCTGTCAGTGTATCTTGTGTATGTGCCGTCATTATTGCGGGGTATGGGAAGAGGAGGGGAGGGAAGGGGAAGTTGCTCCAATGACTTGGGAGAAGGGATTCGTCATTATGGGGGGAAGAGGTCGGGAGGGAAGGGGAAGTTGCTCCAATGACTTGGGAGAAGGGATTCGTCATTATGGGGGGAAGAGGTCGGGAGGGGAGGGGAAGTTGCTCCAATGACTTGGGGGAAGGGATACGTCATTATTGGGGAGGGGAAGATGAGGGGAGTGAAGGGGAAGTTGCTCCAATGACTTGGGGGCTTGGGGGGGAAGAC
The DNA here is from genome assembly GCA_963556255.1 of Allolobophora icterica. NCBI lineage: Eukaryota > Metazoa > Annelida > Clitellata > Crassiclitellata > Lumbricidae > Allolobophora > Allolobophora icterica. The sequence continues at coordinate 60,768,548 of OY744603.1, forward strand.
GCCCCTGATGGTTAGAATAGAACATAGAATATTGAACCCCGGCTGTAGAGTCGTCTACTTAATCACCTTAACAGCCGCGACATTCTTTAACACAATTGTTTTCAACCAAATATATAAAAACGAAAATCCTATTTACTTTTTTAATTTTGGCCTAAAAACAAAAATCGAATAGGAACTTTCATATATAGAGAGACAGACATGCAGATAGACAGACATATTGACAGACAAACAGACATACAATTTGACAGACAGCCAGACAGATAGACAAAGAGATAGACAGACATGCAGACAGACATACATGTACAAATAGACAGACTGGCAGATAGACAAACAGGCGCATAGACAGACAAACAGACCGACAGACAGATAAAAAGAAAGAAACAGATAGACAAACAAACAGAGACAGGTACGCAGTCTGTCTTATACAAAGCAGCAGAGGGAAACTTAAATACCTGATATGTGTGTATCGACAATGCAGGGCTGTTCAGCCACACACGATTGTCTGGCAGCGGGCGGCACTGAATGTGCGTTGACGCCAGACAACCGCTGGCCACACTACACCTGAATTTATGATGGCTTCACAGTAGAGTTCATTTAGGGTATACTCTCAACAAGTAGGCCACTACAGCAAATAGGTTACCATAAGAGAGACGGTACGTATTACACAAAAATATAGTATATATTTAAGTAGACTATGAGGAGTTTATCTTTGAGTGGCTCTATATAAATTTGTTATTGCATTTACAATCGTCCTCTTACGCTTACAGTGACACTGTAACACTATCCCATCGGAACTCTATACCATTTCTTCTCGTATTGGTATCTATGCGCCTACTATTCGTTATGTTACACCCTCTGTCTGTCTGTCTGTCTGTCTGTCTATCTGTCTGTCTGTCTGTCTGTCTGTCTGTTTGTCTCTCTTTCGTTGGCTTTCTCTCTGTCTCTGTCTCTGCCTGTCTCTCGCTCTCTGTCTGTTTGTCTTTGACTTTTTCTGTTTGTCTGTATATCTGTCCGTCTGTGCATATGTATGTGTATATACGCACTTACGTACGTACGTAAGTACGATGTGTGTTGTATGTAGGCCTAAGTGTGTTTAAGGTATTATGTTTGTGCCACCAGCGTTGAACTATATATAGAATTCACTCTATTTCTAAAAAATAGCAACAACAATCTGCCCTGCCCTGCACGTGTTTTCAAATGACACTGCATCCATCCAGACAATAAATTAAAGCCAACCCAACAGAAATCAGAAGTCAAACCCGTCATCAGCTAGAACCCAAAACAGCGCATGACAAGCAGCCGCCACCCGTAACTGGCAGCCAGTGCACCGCTTCTGGCTACCTAAGAGCCCACCTCTCCGATTATTCGCTTATACGACCTCTATGCATCCAGCCGACGCGGGCTGAAGTACGCTCATTGCACGTCGTTCAGACCGAAAAAGACGGCATTTAACTGCTTGCATTACAGCCTTTTAGAGCGCACCGTACACCACGCTTCTTTATAAAGCTCAACGAGTGTCCGTGAAAGCGGAGAAGGAGCTGCTGGGGTCTGCTAGAGTATACCGAGCAGCTGCTGCCTGTGACAATGTCGCTATCGTTGGCGATCTTCGACAATGGATAAGTGCTGTTCAGCGATAATATCCGCGGTAAGAAGTGTTTCTTTGGAGTTTTGTAATCACATCAGGAGATAGATGTTTTCTCAGCATTCGAGGTGGATTTTTGCAGCTGAAGAAGATGGCTGTAGAGCTCTTGTTGAGCCGCAGTTATTACTACTCTAGTATTGTTAGTTTTAGTTTAACGACGCTGTGTCATAATAAAGATGATTAACGTCGCCCTCCTCTTTAATCCAGGCTCCGAACTGGCGCCACTCGAACATCATACAATTGTATCTTTGGTGAAAACTGATTAACCAAATGCTTCGTTGATATTTCGATATAATGGACTAAAAATAAGAGAAAAGCATTGGACTTGACAAATAGTCTAACAGAAAAAGCGGAGAGTCTAATTAATTCGTAGGCCTCGGCACCAAACAGCTTGCATGTGCAACTGATGACGACGACGAGTCGACGATCATGATGATAAGATAATGATGATAATACGATAATGATAATGATGATGATGATAATGATGACGACGATAATGATGATATTGATAATAATGATGAAAATGATGATGATGATGATGATGATGATGATGATGATGATGATGATGATGATGATGATGATGATGATGATGATGATGATGATGATATGATGCCATCGGTTGCTGTCATGTGCATTAAACAACGGCGCGATAGAAGTTATTAATTAATAGTACATCGGATTTTGGCAATAATAGCGTCTTGATGCGACCATAGTCATTGACGCCTAGTGCTCAAGATTACGACGCTATGGATTAGATTAGGTGAGATTAGATTATGTTAGATTATATTAGATTAGACGTGTGATAGGTGGTGCATAACCGAATGGCAGCTTTAGGCCAATGTTAGACCTGTATATCGAAGCAGCAATAGGCCTAATCTATAATTGATGCGATTATAGGCCACATGATGAAGTTGCCTGGTTTTCGGAGTCTTGGCAATTAGTTTTCTTCGGGCAGAACTATCGATCTGTATCAATACAGACGTTTTTGTTAAGAAGTAGGCCTATAAACAAACAAGTGCGACATAATATTAGGTCTATGCTATGGGTCTATAATCATAATGTATGTATGTATGTATGTATGTATGTATGTATGTATGTATGTATGTATGTATGTATGTATGTATGTATGTATGTATGTATGTATGTGCGTACCGTGGCGTACGTATGTATGCATACGGATGTATGTACATACAATTATATTCATGTAGGCCCTATACGTGTATGTATGTAGGTATTATGTATGCGTTTATGGATCGATGCATGTACGGATGCATGCGTGTATGTATGTCTACACGTATAATTAGGCCTATATATGGATTCATGTCTGTATGTATTCACGTAAATATCCATGCACTTAACATAGCTCCTTTCCTGCACATCAACTTGTATGAAATAGATCTCTGTGAAATTTATTCAAATTAGGCCTACATGAACACTGAGCTGTCATTAATTGGCAGTTGACGAGCTGCTTTGTTGACGCCGATAAGCACAGATGATTTTCTTTGTAGATTTCCTGCAGGCGTTTGATAATAACAGACGTTCGTTGGTTGCATATTTGACATTGTTCCAAACATTGAAATTAACTCAACTGAAGCTCCACACGGATGTAATTTGACTTATATAGACGCTAGAGAACGGAAACAAGACTTCTTTGAACGGCGCTAAATCAATGCTCTGTAGCAATCACACATTCCAACAAACGAGGAGAATATAAACTCTGATGATGAATAACAACAGGTCAATAGCTAGACTGCAGATTCCGGCCATAGCAATGCCGTCCACTCCCTCCGCGATCCGACGGCCCAACCTCGAACCCATTAGCTGGTCACGGAGTCCGGTCCTGCGAAGAGCGAGCAACGAAACCAACGTACTCCATCCCTCAAGTCTTTCGAGCCTCAGGTGGGGAAAACACATCCTAGGGCCAGCGAACAACACCTCGCTTCTAACCGTGACACAGGGTTACGCAGTGCAAAGCTCTCCCAGTCCGCAATCGTACGAAAGGATCGGATTTCCCAATCCATATCAGCAGTCGATCGACAGAACCGAATCAAACGATAGCAGATTAGGAACAGGATGTTCGTCTGCTGACTCCAAGGATTCCTATTACGGATCGATACTGAAGAAACAGAACAGCACAAACGGTTACTCAGCGGAGGGAACTCTTAGACAGTCTCAGCGGCGAGACGCAAACCGGAAGGTCGTCTTCAAGAACAGCGTGTCTGTCTACTGGTACGACAGTGACGCAGAGAGCGTCTGCAGTCCAACAGAGCGCGAACGATTCAACCTCGAATCAAGCGATCGGCGTCTCTGTTCCGAAGAGATCGGCCAAGGCTCGCCGCCGATGATTAGCGAGCTCTGCGGGGAGTCAGAGCGTCGTGGAGTCCAGCGCGGGTCCTTCAAGAAACGCCAGGAGTTGAAGTGTACTGGAAACGCTCAGAACTTTCGAGACTGTGCTCCGACGGCACCGCCTGGGTCCCCAGTTGGTGTCCAACGCAGGCAGACGATCCTGCCGCAGCTGGTACCCGACAAACGAACGTCGCTCTGTGCCACTCCCCGCTGCTCTTCTACCGCTCACGGTGCTCAGTTATCGTTCGTCCAGGATCAGGTAACCTTTCGGCGGAAGCTGGTCGTCGCCATCCAGCTCAGCCCCGAACTTCATCCTTACGACGTGCTCGTCAAGGCCAACAAGAACGGGAATAAGATCAGGGTCGTGATCTCCAAGGACGCTAGTCTGGGTAACGGAATCGGAGTGAACGAACACATCTCGCTTCCGGTTGAGGTTGATCCTTATCAGCTGAGTGCTCGTCTGGGCCGAGATGGGGTCCTACACGTTGAGGCTCCGGTTATTTCCTAGAATAGATTTAGTTCGGTGTTCAATCATGTCTTTAGTCCTTGTAGTAGGTTTAGTCCTGTCCTGTTTTGTGTTTAGTCCTGCTTAGGCCTTTTACTCAGTCCTACAATTGTTTAGTCCCGTGTTGCATCTTTTATCCAATGATCCTGCATAGTCAGGGCTGTAGTGGGATTAGAGGAGAGTACACGCTAACGGTTAGTTTTTCAAAACAGATAAGAGGTTAGTACAAATAGTTTGTGAGGTGAGTATACGGTCTCTAGAGGTGAGTACACGCTGTATACCCGCGTATACCCTCGACTACAGCCCTGTGCATAGTCCTTTTATTTGGTATGTTTTGTCACTTTTGTGCCATGTGTTCAATCATTTTCTTAATCTAGTTTTTAGTCCTGTGTATCCTTTAGTCCTATGATTTGATAAGTTATTTTTCCGAGTCTAAATGAGGCTCGAGTTCCATGCCCAAGAACTCACCAAAACCTTGTATATCTTGCTCTCTCTCCACAGGCCTTTCACTCAAAACGCTCTTTTTCCACAAATCCCTTCCACAATACCTATTCCTCTACCTTCCTCGCCGTTTTATTTTCTAAACATCATCCACCGTAATTTTACTGTCTGCCTGCCTGACTTTTGTTCTTGAAATGGAACTGATTTTGACCTTACCTGCCTACCGATTTTGTTGTGACTGAGCGTCTGTGAATAAGCTCGTTCTCCGACGTCGCCTTTTAGGCGCTGTATAAATCTCGAGATTGCGATTACGATGTCGTGGCCAACTTTCGTCGTGGCTCAGACAGACTCGTATGACTGCAATGATCTTTAAAATGGTCCTTTAAATGGTCTTTAAGTTTCCAGGATGGCGCAACCAAACTATTATTAACATGTGCGTAGGCCCTACTTACAAGTCTATTGCAGCAATAGCTCTTCGTATAGATAGGCCTAATTTAGGCTATGCTTGAATTTGCTCTTAACGGCCGATAGTTGTTTGAATGGCGCTATGGAAGTTACAATATTAAGTACTGAACAACGCCGTTTATAGGAAGCTTGTCTTAAACGTGCACTATGTAAATGCCTTGGTTGCATTAGCCACGAATCACAGCTCAACAACTCATTCCTGCATTTCTTAAGTGCCATCTGTAGATGCTCAACACTTTTATTATTATTATTATTATTATTATTATTATTATTATTATTATTATTATTATTATTATTATTATTATTATTATAATTATTATTATTTTTTGATTATTTCTATTTTTTATTATTATTTGTATTACAAAACGTTTAAAAAGCTCAAGGTCAAACGGAAATGTGAATCTGAAGCACGGTTATTAACTCGTCAGATCTTTTAGACATCCGGATGTTTGTAATCCAATCGACAATCGAGACTCTGACGCATGCTATCAATCAACTGTTGGATGGGTTCCACGTGTGTGCGTGGGCCGGCACTGGTGACTCTAGTTCACTGTGCTGTTTGCCACCTGACGTATATTCCTAGTTCTTAATAACATTTGACATAATATTAATAGGCCAGTGCAGCAAGCACCCTTGATTAATGGTTTGCTCTTGAAATGGAACTATGTTAAGTTTTCAATAACCATCCATTCCCCCTCCATCGTTAGATTAATCAGTACATCCATCCATCATTCCCTTTCGTCCATTCATTCCATCCATCATTCGATTGATCGATCCATCCAGCCATAATTGCTGTTATGCAGTCATCCATATCTGCATCCACCCATCATTCCTACCATCCATCCATTTTTCTATTCATCCATCCATCGTTGAATTGATTGATCCATCCAGCCATCATTCCATCGTTCCATGACTTCCATCCATCCATCCATCCATCCATCCATCCATCCATCCATCCATCATTCGATTGATTGATCCATCCAGTCTCCAGCTATAATTGCTGTCATGCAGTCATGCATCCATTATTCCATCCATCCAGCATTCCTTTCATGCTACTGATTGTTCCAATGTATACAAAAGATATACATACACACTGCCCATTGTATACAACTGTATGCAATGCACAAGTGTCCACGTGTATGCAAAGTAAATCTGCATTGTATGTGTAGTTACAATTGTACTTCACGTATCTTCTTCGTGTAACAAAAACAATACACATTGCATGCACAACTGTAGGCCTACACATACGTATACACATGCACAGACATGAACAAGCGCCAATTATCTGTCACTGGAATGTTACGAAGAATTCCAGTCAACCTCTTTTCGAAATGTCTTTGTTATAAGGACCGCATGCATGATGAACTGCTCATATGCCTCGAGGAGTTAGTTAGGGCCTAGTCATGCTCAACGTTCAAGGCAATTGTAGGCCTACACCTCAGCAGGCATTCAGTAATTATTGCATACTTGTCCCCATCTCTTTACTACTTATATATATATATATATATATATATATATATATATATATATATATATATATATACGCATATATATATATACATACACACACATATATCATATATGTATACATACTGATTGCATATAATAGTTGTCGATTATTTTGCACCCTGTAGACATTTTCACACTGCATTTTTCAGTCATTCTCCATATAATTTCCTCCATGTACCTATCAGAATCTTTCCACCATCCATTTCCCCTCCTTCGTTCGATCAGTCCATCATTCCCTTTTATGCATTCATTCATTCATCATTCAACACATCCATCCATCAATCCTTCCATCCCATCCATCACTTGATAGATCCATCCATCCATTCATTATTCTATCCATCCATCCATAATCTATAAATCTGGCTTACGCAAAGGTCACTCTAAGGAAACCCTTTTCCTTCGCCTTCTCTCTGATTTATATGGCGCCATTGTCGCTCCCAAGTCTCCCTTCTTGCACTCTTCGATGTCAGCGCTGCCTTTGACTCGGTCGACCATGCATGCCATCCTCCTCAATCGCTGGTCTATATCATTCGGTCTATCTGAAAAGCCTCTTGAGTCGCAAGTTGAGTGGCTAGCTTCCTACCTTTCTGACCGCTCATTGGTTGTTTACTGTTCTACTAGGTCCCTCTGGACCCCAGTTCGTTTTGGCCTTCCTCAGGGATCAGTCTTGGCCCTTCTATATTATCTTCACCTCTGATCTCAGTCTTCTTCTTGCCACCTGCTCTTTGTCCAATCATTTATATGCTGACGACATACAGGCTTACAACCACTGATTTCCCTCTGACGCCGCTGCTGCAGTCCGCCTCATGTTTATTCCGGATATTTTTTTCCCGTGCCATTCCACTGACTCTTTGACTGCCTGGATGTCTTCCAACCGCCTTCGCTTGAATCCATCTAAGACTCAATACATGTGGCTGGGCACCCCTAAGCAGCTTGCTAAGATTGTCTTACCTCTGAGTTCCCCCATATCGTCTTTTCCACCTCCGTCAGAGATCTTGGCGTCATCTTGGATTCAGAACTCACCCGCTCTCCGCATATCTTGCAGCTGAGCCACACGTGCTACTTTCAGCTACGACAGCTTCGCGTTGTTTCTCGCTCTCTTCCCCCCTCAATCTGCTGCTACTCTCGTACATGCTTTCATTACCTGTCGGCTTGACTACTGCTGCTCCCTCTACATTGGGCTATCCCTCACTCGACTGAACTGCCTCGAACGCGTACTGCGTTCCGCTACGCGCTTGATTGGGCGCATTCCTAAATTTGGCCATGTCTCTGAATACATGCGATATGTCCTGCACTGATTACCACTCTCGCAACGCACTGTCTTAGTACCGGGTTGCCTCCATTGTCTGGAAATGTCAGCTTGGCTGTGCTCCCTTCTATCTGCGAACTCTGTTCTCGTGCCTCTACCTGGTCACCGCTCTCTTCGCTCTGCCAGTCTGCCATCCGTGGTGATCTCTCTGTTCCTTTCGCACGCACCGCTACTATGCAGCAGCGCGCTTTCTCCGTGGTTGGACCCACAATTTGGAATGGGCTTCCTCCTGAGCTGCGGTCTCTTCCTCTAAACTCATCCACCGCTTTCTTCTCTGCTCTAAAGACTGTTCTCATTCGCCGGGGTTGGGCTGGGAGCGCCTCTGAATAGCTTCCTTGAAGGGGCGCTATATATATGCTTGATTGATTGATAATTCCATCCACCCATCCATCATTTCTACCATCCATCCATTATTCCTACCATACATCCATCGTTTTATTGATTCATTCATCCATCATTCTATCTATCCACCTATCGATCATTCCTACCATCCATCCATCATTCCATCCACCCATCCATCATTTCCACCATCCATCCATTGATTGATCGATCCATCCAGCCATCATTCCTGTTATGCAGCCATTCATCTATCATTCCATCCATCCAGCATTCTTTTCATGCTACTGATTGCTCCAATGTTTCAATGGAAATCATGCTCTGCAAGAGTTAATTTTCTACCATTATTACGATACTATCCAGAGTCTCTTTAATAGCAGGTGCTATATAAATGTCCAGGCACATCCATAAGCTGAACATGCCATCACAAGAAATGATCCATATAAAGCTGTTGACATTCCTAATCAGGCATCTAATATAATCATCACATTCCTAATCACGCATCTAATATAATCATCACATTCCTAATCACGCATCTAATATAATCATCATAAAACTATCCAATGTAATAAAATAAACTCGGGACTGTGAAATGGGTGAATTGATGAATGATAATTGATGAAATCTTTGGAACATGATGGACGAATAAATAATGACAGCTTGGAAGCCATCCTCATCCAGATTTTATGTACAGTAGTACTTTTACCAATTGCAATCACAACTTATGATAGTCACGAGAGTCTAGTAATTTTCTAGGTGTTTCCAAGTTCAACGAGTTGCATTTGTCAATGTCATCTGATAAACTTGAATTATAACAATCATTGTTAAGGTATTTGTGTATCATCGAAGAAAATACAATCCTTGAATTAGAAATTGTAAGTTTTGTCCTTCCACTTGACTTCACCCATGCCATGGATGGATGGATCGATGGATAGATGGATGGACGGTGATTTCTGGCTAGTTTCAACCTGAAGCAACCATCATTTAATGCCTTAGGCCGCCATTCCATAATAATGAGGTGAGCATATAAGCCATTAGACCAGATTATAATAAGATTATTGGCAAAAGTAAAGCAAACTTGTTATTAATGTGGCCTGCACTGCTAGTAATAGTAAGAAGTTTAAAGTGCCTGATCCAATTCGATTTTCAACACCAATGTGATAATGCCACCAAAGTCTGTAGTGCATATCAGACTCTCTTTAAGTTCACACCATACGCCATGATGAGACAAGACAATACAATACAGCATCTTTAGTGCATGACTTACACCTAGACTTACTTACTTACTTACTTTTTAGTGACCAACATCACATCTTGTATATCGGTAGTCAGTCGGCAAGCCACTCCTAACAAGTGTGTCCGAAGCCTGTGCTTGAATGCTCGAACGTTCAGACAAAACTAAATTAGTAACCATCATGCCACTATTTCAGTATTCTCTGGAAACAAGTCACTACATCATTCTATTCTAATTGAACAGCTGTTGCCTGCTCTCATCTGAAAAGCATCTCGATAAAGAGACTACATGAAGAAGAGATTGAGTAATGAAACACATCAAACGAAACTATGATTATCTGATCAACGGCATCACTGTTTATTAACTGAACAGCAACTCAAGAAGCATTCCTGATTCCTGTGTCAGCAAAGGCGCCCGCAGGTCTAAATAAGTTGGACACGGACCCCCTTGTAAACAAATAATATGACCGCTTGCCCGATTTGCTACCATAGATATAAGTAAGAAAATGGAAATAGCTGCCAAAGATAGACTAGTGAGTAGTGACAAGCGTAAAAAAATTTCAATTTAGATAACATCTAATGCTTTAACATGCCGTATTGCATTTTAAAAACAACACAAATATCGATGCGATGCCTATTCCTTTTGTGGATTTGATTTGGTGGGTGGACGCACGTGCGTCCAGTGCGTCATGCTGCGGGCGCCCCTGTGCGTCAGACCTCTCTTTTGGAACAGTCTTTCAGCAACATGAGCCGTTCATGCCTTCTGCAGAGGACTTACTTACTCTTCAACAGTCGTCTATTGCATCATCATCATCATCATCATCATTGCATGTAATGTTTCACTTAATTCTGTCCGAGTTTTTGCAATACACTATAACAGCATCACAGCTCAGTCAGAAAACCATGTGTGTAGTAATTTTGAAAAGATGTGGCAATTTAATCATGAAAACACGTAACGTAAGACAGTTTCTTGGTGCAAATTTATATTTTGCCTTATTCTCAAGTTATAATTTCATAGATGAATTGGCTCAATATACGATTGACACTGTTAGCTTTTGCAAGGAGCCATAATAACCATCTTCTTATGCAGCTAATTTAATACATTCCAGCTGTGAGAATTTTCAAGCACAATTATACCCGAGTTAGGCCTATTCACGATTAGTTAACTCTTAATTACAATATTCTCACACATTAATGAAACTTCTTAACACACAGTAAGTTCAACTTTTAACCACTATACACAATGTTTTATGGTGACGGTTTTTTCGAATCTTGCTGTTCAGGAATTTCCCAGTCCAGGGGTTCATCGTACTTCATCATCTGAATATATGCCTGTCGATCAATGAACAAATTCGGATCGATGAACAGCGGAACTTTGTCCTTGATCTTGGCTGTCGTGAACAATCCTGGAACAGTCGGTACTTTGATGTCATCCGCAGTAAAGCTGTGCTCCTTCTCTCGAAGCAGCAAGCTGTAGGTTGTAGCTGTGAAAACGCCACTGTCACGGTTGAGGTACATCATAGTTACATACCGCTTTGTCACAATATGTAACAACACTGGTGTAACAAAGACAAAAAACCCTGCAACACCACCAACCATTGTTGCAAGCGCCCAGTGCAGGTTTGACACCTGTTCATATAGGAATGGTTGTAAACTTACTCCTATCGCACTGGTGCTCAACGAAAAGAATTTGACGAAGCGTACCATGCGGGCAAGCGTGCCGACATAGACTAGGTCACCTTTCCGTGCATCATGCCGAGCTGGCAGCGATGTATTATGCCGGACAGAGAACGAAGTTGTGACCGGCAAAGACCTATGTTTGATGTCTGTCTGATGAGGAGGCTGGAGACAGACGATGCGTTGCCATGCAGCTGATTGTTGTGAAGGACTGCTGAACGAGCGAAACCCATGGTTCAATCCAGAAATCGTTGCCAGCATCTATCAGACCACGAAAACTTACAACAATTAATGAAACATTACTTACACTGAAATCTCGACAAACAAGTAAAGGTGTGATACACGAAACCAAGGACTCTTATAAGAACAGTACTCAAATATTGGTCCAGTAAAGGTTTGCTTACATCAGTCCGATCGCAACCAATCACCATAATAAACAATATGGCAGCCCCTAACTGAGATAGAATACAACGCTGTGACTTTCTACAATCCCCACTTGTAAGTAAATAATGAGTAACAAACTGAATTAAGTGTGCATGTTTTCAAACTTTCTCATCACCTTTTCAGGACTGTTTTAAAGAGCTAGTCCATTTCAATCAACCTAAAAACTCCGAGCAACAATACACAGTTGCCCCCCAGTATCAGACAGTAATTGACAGCATTAGCCCAAGTGAAATCCTTTCCTCCTTTCAATGTAATAAGTTGCAGCCTGCCAACTTACCATTTTTTCAATAAACTAAATATATATATATAGTTTATTTTTAAAAAATATATAAACATATATATAAATAAACCTTTAATTAGTTTTTAACAAATAAAAATTCGTTTTTCATCTTCGTCAATATTGTGTTCTTGACTTTGACTAGAGTTTCACTTGATGTAACTATCGAGTAATGCCTTATGCATTGTGACAACAGATTAGATGAGATTACATCATGCATATTGCATAAGGACGTAAGCCCTTAACATCAAACTTTGCAGAAGTGTTTTCCTTGCTTGTTTACCTCATTACACTCCCAAAATACACTATTTTTTCTCAAAATCACAACTTCAAATCTTGGATCCACCTCTGCAAACTGTCTTCATATTACTAGTCAGTGACCCTGAGACATCGTGTCTCAAATGTGAGCGATAATTGGTGATCGTACTTACACGTCGGCCGGCAACCGCAGATAACTCTTGATAAAATAACATGCTGAATTTGAGCTTAGAATTAAATCTAAAAGTTTGTTAAATATTTCTCAAAGCCAACATTAAACCAAAAACACTGCCGCTGATTCCTATCTGCCGAAACCTCCGCTTACTTAAGTTGATGTCGTTTATTATATCTATGGTTGATGTCGAAGAGTTTGTATCACAAGAGCCACCAACGATGGTACTTATTTATCTCCATGATTTCAGTTTCGGTAATCGAATAAGTAAGTAAGTATGGACTTTAATCATCGACCTTTATTAAGTCGATGACTTTAATGCTCCGCCTGCAAACGCACTGCGGCTAACAAACGGGTTATACAAGTGCATGTATTATATCGCCTGCAAACGCACTGCGGCTAACAAACGGGTTATACAAGTGCATGTATTATATCGCCTGCAAACGCACTGCGGCTAACAAACGGGTTATACAAGTGCATGTATTATATCGCCTGCAAACGCACTGCGGCTAACAAACGGGTTATACAAGTGCATGTGCATAATATTATATTCTTCTTCTTTAAGTTCTCTGCCCTTCGGCAGGTTTCCACTTCCAATGACGCCATTCCTCTCTACGCTGTGCTCTTCTCTTCAGTCCGCTGTATCCTTCGGTCATCATCCATCCCAGCATCATCTGTCGCGGTCTTCCTCTCCTTCTCCTTCTTTGAAGTTCTTTCCAATCTCCTCTCTATGATTTCTCTCAAGAGGGAGTCTCCTTTTAATATGTGTCCAATCCAGTTCCTTTGTCTTTCTCATAATGTTGTCATCAGTGATCTTTTTTCTTCTATTCTTTGCAACACCTCTTCATTTGTCATTCGCTCTTTTCCATTCTTCTCCATATCCACATCTCAAAGGCCTCCAAACTCTTGATATCCTCTTTCCTGATGGTCAGTGTTTAATCTAGTCCCGCTCTTCTGGGAGGGAAAACAAGGTTTCTGGGGGGGAACAACGAATTTACACAAGATTTTTGTCTGTAATTTCATCCATCTTGAAAAAGTTTCACTTTTCTATAATTTCATCTTCGAAAAAAGTTGATGACCTTATTTTTAGTCCTTCATCCGATTTTTAAACTCTTTTACAGCAATTACTCTCTCAAAGAGTTGATGACCTTTTTATAGGAAATCATCTCTCTGGGGGGAACCCGTGTATCAAGATGTCTCCTGGGGGGATTTTCCTCCCCTAAAGCCAAAGGTCTCTACATTGTAATATTGCTGGCCTCTGGGGGGGGACATCAATCCTGGGGGGGCATTGGTGACCGGTCAATTCGGCGCCGGTCAATTGGGCGCGGTCAATTCGGAGCCGGTCAATTGGGCGCCGGTCAATTCGGCGCCTTTTGTTGACGCTTCTATTTCTACCGACATTTCGTCTACTATGACTTTCCTTGATCCCACTTCTAGTTTAAGTTTTATTTTAATCGTTCATCCCGCTTCTAGTTTAAGTTATATTTTAATCGTTGATCCCGCTTATAGGTTAGTTTATATTTTGATCGTTCATCCCGCTTCTAGTTTTAGTTAGATTTCAATCTTTCAACAAAACGCGCAGATGTTGAAATTATAAACTTCAAACCATTTCACACCTGTTACCGTCTTCCAATTAGCAATTAGATTAAATTATTTCTAACAGTAGAACCTGGATGAAAGATTTAAATATAAACTAAACTAGAAACGGGATCAACGACTAAAATATAACTTAAACTAGAAGCGGAATCAAGGAAAGTCATAGTTGACGAAATGTCGGTAGAAATAGAAGCGATAGCAAAAGGCGCCGAATTGACCGGCGCCGAATTGACCATGCGCCGAATTGACCGGCGCCGAATTGACCGCGCCAATTGACCGTCGCCTAATTGACCGGCGCCGAATTGACCGGCGCCGAAATGTCATAGCACCCTGTATAAACAGGCGAAACCCTCCATCACCTTTATAAAGGCGACATCATCGAGCACCGTTAGAGAGGCGACATCATAGAGCGCCTCTTCACAGGCGACATCATCCAGCGCCTTTTCACAGGCGACATCATCCAGCGCCTCTTCACAGGCGGCAGCATCCAGCGCCTCTTCACAGGCGACATCATCCAGCGTCTCTTTACACGGCAGCATCCAGCGCCTCCTCACAGGCGGCAGCATGTAGCGCCTCCTCGCAAGCGACTTCATTCAGCGCCTCTTCACAGGCGCCATCGTCCAGCGCCTCTTCACAGGCGACATCATACAGCGCTTCTTCACGGGCGAAACCCTCCATCACCTCTATAAAGGCGACATCATCGAGCACACTTACAGGGGCGACATCTTCCAGCGCCTCTTCACAGGCGGCAGCATCTAGCGCCTCTTCACAAGCGACATCATTCAGCGCCTCTTCACAGGCGACATTGTCCAGCGCCTCTTCACAAGCGACATCATTCAGCGCCGCTTCACAGGCGACATCGTCCAGCGCTTCTTCACAGGTGACAGCCGCGACATCATGCGGCGCCTCTTCACAGGCGACATCGTCCAGCGCCTCTTCACAGGCGACAGCCGCGACATCATTCAGCGCCTCTTCACAGGCGACATCGTCAAGCGCCTCTTCACAGGCGACAGCCGCGACATCATGCAGCGCCTCCTCACAGGCGAAGCCCTCCATCACCTCTACAAAGGCGACATCATCGAGCACACATACAGGGGCGACATCTTCCAGCGCCACATCACAGGCGGCAGCATCGAGCCCCTCTTCAAAGGCGACATCATCCAGCGCCTCTTCACAGGCGAAACCCTCCATCACCTTTATAAAGGCGACATCATCGAGCACCCATAGAGGGGCTACATTATCCATCGCCTCTTCACAGGCGAAATCATCCAGCGCGTCTTCACAGGTGGCAGCATCCAGCGCCTCATCACAAGCGACATCATCCAGCGCCTCTTCGCAGGCGGCAGCATCCAGCGCCTCTTCACAGGCGACATCATCCAGCGCCTTTTCACAGGCGACATCATCCAGCGCCTCTTCACAGGCGGCAGCATCTAGCGCCTCTTCACAGGCGACATCATCCAGCGCGTCTTCACAGGCGGCAGCATCTAGCGCCTCTTCACAGGCGACATCAGCGACAGCCGCGACATCATTCAGCGCCTCTTCACAGGCGACATCGTCAAGCGCCTCTTCACAGGCGACAGCCGCGACATCATGCAGCGCCTCTTCACAGGCGAAGCCCTCCATCACCTCTACAAAGGCGACATCATCGAGCACACATACAGGGACGACATCTTCCAGCGCCACATCACAGGCGGCAGCATCCAGCCCCCCTTCAAAGGCGACATCATCCAGCGCCTCTTCACAGGCGAAACCCTCCATCACCTTTATAAAGGCGACATCATCGAGCACCCATAGAGGGGCTACATTATCCATCGCCTCTTCACAGGCGAAATCATCCAGCGCGTCTTCACAGGTGGCAGCATCCAGCGCCTCTTCGCAGGCGGCAGCATCCAGCGCCTCTTCACAGGCGACATCATCCAGCGCCTTTTCACAGGCGACATCATCCAGCGCCTCTTCACAGGCGGCAGCATCCAGCGCCTCTTCACAGGCGACATCATCCAGCGCGTCTTAACTGGCGGCAGCATCTAGCGCCTCTTCACAGGCGACATCATCCAGCGCCTCTTCACAGGCGACATCATCCAGCGCCTCTTCACAGGCGACATCATCCAGCGCCTCTTCACAGGCGGAACCATCCATCACCTTTATGAAGGCGACATCATCGATCACCCATAGAGGGGCGACATCATCCAACGCCACTTCACAGGCGAAACCCTCCATCACCCTTACAAAGGCGACATCATTGAGCGCCCATAGAGGGGCGACATCATCCAGCGCCTCTTCACAGGCGACATCGTCGAGCGTCTATTCACAGGCGACATCATCCAGCGCCTCTTCACAGGCTGCAGAATCCAGCGCCTATTCACAGGCGACATCATCCAGCGCCTCTTCTCAGGCGGAACACTCCATCACCTTTATGAATTCGACATCATCGAACACCCACAGATGGGCGACATCATCCAGCGCCTCTTCACAGGCGACATCATCCAACGCCCTTTCACAGGCGGAACCCTCCATCACCTTTATAAAGGCGACATCATCGAGCACCCATAGAGGGCGACATCATTTAGCGCCTCTTCACAGGCGCCATCGTCCAGCGCCTCTTCACAGGTGACATCATACAGCGCTTCTTCACAGGCGAAACCCTCCATCACCTCTATAAAAGCGACATCATCGAGCACACTTACAGGGGCGACATCTTCCAGCGCCTCTTCACAGGCGGCAGTATCCAGCGCCTCTTCACAGGCGGCAGCATCTAGCGCCTCTTCACAAGCGACATCATTCAGCGCCTCTTCACAAGCGACATCATTCAGCGCCGCTTCACAGGCGACATCGTCCAGCGCCTCTTCACAGGAGACAGCCGCTACATCATGCAGCGCCTCTTCACAGGCGACATCGTCCAGCGCCTCTTCACAGGCGACAGCCGCGACATCATTCAGCGCCTCTTCACAGGCGACATCGTCAAGCGCCTCTTCACAGGCGACAGCCGCGACATCATGCAGCGCCTCTTCACAGGCGAAACCCTCCATCACCTCTACAAAGGCGACATCATCGAGCACACATACAGGGGCGACATCTTCCAGCGCCACATCACAGGCGGCAGCATCCATCATCTTTATAAAGGCGACATCATCAAGCACCCATAGAGGGCGACATCATTTAGTGCCTCTTCACAGGCGGCAGCATCCAGCGACTCTTCACAGGCGACATCATCCAGCGCCTCTTCACAGGCGGAAGCATCCAGCGCCTCTTCACAGGCGACATCATCAAGCGCCTCTTCGCAGGCGCCAGCATCGAGCGCCTCTTCACAAGCGGAAGCATCCAGCGCCTCTTCACAGGCGACATCATCCAGCGCCTCTTCGCAGGCGCCATCATCCAGCGCCTCTTCACAGGCGGAAGCATCCAGCGCCTCTTCACAGGCGAAACCCTGCGTCACCTTTATATAGGCGACATCATCGAGCACCCTTAGAGTGGCGACATCATCCAGCGCCTCTTCACAGGCGACATCATCCAGCGACTCTTCACAGGCGAAACTCTCCATCACCTTTTTAAAGGCGACATTATCGAGCACCCATAGAGGGGCGACATCATCCAGCGCCACTTCACAGGCAGCGGCATCCAGCGCCTCTTCACAGGCGACATCATCCAGCGCCTCTTCACAGGCGGAACCATCCATCACCTTTATAAAGGCGACATCATCGAGCGCCTCTTCAGAAGCGGCAGTATCCAGCGCCTCTTCAGAGGCAACATCATCCAGCGCCTCTTCACAGTCAACATCATCCAGCGCCTCTTCACACGCAACATCATCCAGCGCCTCTTCACAGGCGACATCATCCAGCGCCTCTTCACAGGCGGCAGCATCCAGCGCCTCTTCACAAGCGCAGCATCCAGCGCCTCTTCACAGGCGACATCATCTAGCGCCTCTTCACAGGCGGCAGCATCCAGCGCCTCTTCACAGGCGACATCATCCAGCGCCTCTTCACAGGCGACATCATCCAGCGCCTCTTCACAGGCGACATCATCCAGCGCCTCTTCACAGGCGGCAGCATCCAGCGCCTCTTCACATGCGACATAATAATAATAATAATAATAATAATAATAATAATAATAATAATAATAATAATAATAATAATAATAATAATAATAATAATAATCTTTATTAATTCAAACTGACAAGTACGTAGTAAGATTACACTGAAACATGACAGTACAATCAAGATCTTAATAAAATACACGTTTTGGCAGCCATGCAAGGCGTCCGCTCGGGTTACGGGTATCGAACCGCGAACTAATGCTCTTGTCGTGGTCTACGCGGGTGCATGCATCAAGGGAAGAAAACCGACGCGTCAACAAGCTTGTTTACAACGCACGGAAAATTCTGCAGCAAGCTGTCAACATTAATTCGGTGCATGCAACAAGGATATACGTGTTCAGTAGGACTTTCCAGGGAAAAGTACAGTGACGTCACAGAACGTTCTGGAATCCGGGAGAACTCTATATAAGATAGACCTGATGTACATTAAGGGCCTTTTGACGAAGATTTGTAAACGTTGAAACATTGATCGTATGACGTTCAATCGAGACCAGCCAACCTGTGTGCTGTCTACGATTGTGATATTTGATAGACGAGTTGACTTACTTTACACTTAATCGACTTTATTTTTAATTAAAGATCTTTTAATAGTTCCTTCGTTGGTTCGTCGTTGCGATCGAAGGAGTCGACCGCGACATTATTGGTGTCAGAAGCGGGATCATCGGTGTTGGATCCGGTGAAGAAGACGCGAGCCGGCGGAGGAAGGAGTCAACCCGGAGGATCAAGAGACGGTCTGTTCCAGACAGCGAGCGGATCGAGACGCCTTTCTACCGTGGGAGACGGGTGAATCGGCATACGACAGTCGGACGGACGAAGTGCGTCGTTCGGCTGAGACAGCAGAAGACAGCAGTCAACATACGGGTAAGATCCTAGGTGTTGTCGTGGCTGAGAAGGAGAAAAGAGAGTGGAGTTGCAGCCGAGTGGGAGGCAGCCATTGTTTCTCTTTCAATATCTGCTGATTATTTCTTTGCAATTTGATCCATTGTTGTGATCGAGGCCAGACTTGCGTGAGCTTGTATAGTTTTTGCGTACTTGGCGAGTGTACTTCTTTGGATACTGAATAAGTGCACTTTGGGTTGTGGAATTTTCCTTTTGTGTGGCGGGTTTGCCGCGTGGTGTCTGTTTTTTTTGTTGATTGTTGTTGACTGACTGTTTGTAAAAATGGAAGCGTTGACAACAGAGATGCAAGCGAATATTCGCAAAATGTCGTCTGAGCGCCTTAGGGTGTATCTTATGAAGGCAGGAAGGGACGAAGATGATGTTATGTCATGGGATCGAAGTCAGTTAATGGAAGAATGGGCCATGGAGATTGGAAAAGAGGAAGAGGAATTTAAGGGTAGTCCAATATCTCCAACAGGAGTGGATTACGAGCTGCAGAAGCGCCGTCTGGAGTTCGAAATCCGTAAATATGAAGAACAAAAGAAGGAACGGAAAGAGAAAGAAGAAAGAGAAAAGAAGGAACGGAAAGAGAAAGAAGAAAGGGAGAGGAAGGAAAAGCAGGAAGAACGAAATGTTAGAGATTCTTTAGCAAGTCGTACTAAGCGTTATAGTGATGCCCTCAAGAATATTCTTTGGAAATTTCCTTCCGACCCTATAGAAATTCCAGGTTTCTTTGATCACTTGGATGGTTTGTTTAATGTGTATGAGGTGGATGAAGATGTTAGAGCAAAATTATTGCTAGCCATTTTAAGTGAAAGAGCTAAGGCATTAACCATGCGCCTTACTGAGGCACAGCTCCATGACTACAAATTCCTGAAGGAGTTTTTGCTAAGGGAGTTTAAGATAAGCCCTTCAAATCTTAGAGCCCGATTTTGGTCGTTGCACAAAGCATCGGACGAATCATTTACGATCTATTCATCCAAATTGCGTGTGGCTCTTATGTATTATTTGAAAAGTAGAAAGATAACTGATGAGTTTGATAAACTTGTAAGTTTATTGGTTGCGGATCGGCTTAAGGAGTCCTTGTCGAAGGCTTGTTTAGATTATATCTTGGCCCAAGAAAAAGAGGAGTGGTTGAGCTGTGAAGACATAGCTAATGCGGCTGACATTTATGTAGCGTCGCATGATGGTGGGAATGACTTAGTATGCCGTAGTCATCCGACACCGAAGTATAACAATTGGACGAAAGGTCAACCACATGTTCAAGTCAATAACCAGACAGCTCAACCCAAGTCTCCCAAACCGGAAATAAGGGGTGAAGCCAAGATAGGTGCGAGGGTGTCTCAGGAGGAGGCCAAGGTAAAGGGTCTCTGTTTCATATGTCATCAGAAGGGTCATAGGGCAAGGGAGTGCCAGACCAAACCAAGTTCTAAAAAGGTGAGTACTTGTATATCTGGGAACCCAACTGAAGAAGTGACCGACTTATTTGTTGAGAAGGTCAACGTGTTGCATGAGATACCTGAACAGGTAAAGCAAGGGAATTTATTGGATAATTCTAAACCAATAGGGTTGGAAACTGCTGTAAGGGTATACGAGAATAGTATTGATGGATTACACGAGAGGTCGTATATCAATGTACAGATTGAAGATCTCCCTTCTCAGCCAGCATTATCTGATTCAGGAGCAGAAATTTGTTGTATTGATAAGAAATTAATTGAGTCACTAAACTTACCCGTGATTAAACGGATTAATATAATTGGTTTTCAGGGAGAAGGATGTAAGGCGGATGTAGTATACCTACAAATGAAATTAGCTAATTCAATGGAAGGAACGACTAACATTGCGCCATCTTTGTGCGTCATGTTCGCTGTAGTCCCTGAACTAAATGAACGAGTTATTTTGACACCCCATGTTGTGGACCTATTAAGGGATAGTTCACAATATGTAGTGATGGTAGCTGGCGTAGATCGATGTGTACAAATAAATAAAGGGGCAGAAGAAGATAACTTAGAAGTTAACAGCAACGAATCCTTGCCGTCAGAAGTGAATGAATATTCTCAGGAGCAACTAGTTGATGATTCAGATAATTTTCTTGATGTTGAGTCAACAGAGTTCAAGTCTGATGAGGGAGTAGCGAATAATGATACTTTATTGCGTGAGCAACAGAATTGTCACAATCTTATATCTTGCTGGCAACAAGCGAGACAGAATAAAAATAATTTCTTTATAGATAATAACCTCCTGTACCATAAAGGGGAAATTATGGGACATAAGGTTAATCAATTATGTTTACCGGAAGATAGAATCGAGGTTGTCTTGCGAGTAGCACACGATGCCCCATGTGCTGGGCACATGGCTTTTAAGGCAACGAGAGCCAGGATCAAATTAAACTTTTGGTTTCCAAGAATGGATGAGAGGATTCGCGAATATTGTGCGTCTTGTCAAATTTGTCAACTAAGAACTCCAGTTAAAGTGGCAGATCGAGTCCCGATCACTCCTATTCCGAGAGCGGATGAACTCTGTTTTAACCATCTAAATATGGATTGTATTGGCCCTATGGTAGTGACTGGAGAATCCAACAAATCGAAACCCCAGTACAATTATGCTTTGGTTCTGGTGGACAAATTTTCTCGTTGGCCGATGGCGTATCCTCTTAGATCGCTGAATGCAAAGGGAGTTTGTGAGGCTCTGTTGCAAGTTTTTACAACTTTTTCTATTCCAAGGATCATCAGTTCTGATTGTGGTACCAACTTTACCAGTCGTTTGACGAAAGAATTCTTGCGGCGAATGGGTTGTAGTCCCAGATTTAATACCCCTGGACATCCTGAGGCAGCTGGATTGGTTGAAAGATGCAACCAAAGCTTGAAAACCATGATCTTTAAGCTTGCTCAATCTGATCCTCGTGGATGGCACCAATTGTTACCGTTTGTTCTGTGGAGCCTTAGAGAAAAACCTTCAGGCACGACTCATATTTCGCCATTCACTATGGTTTATGGAACTCTTCCTCGGGGTCCACTTAGTGTGTTGAAGGAATCGTGGGCTGGCGAACGAAAAGTACCTCTTAACTTAGGTAAATCACCCGAAGAGTATCTCCAATCACTGAAGGAAAACCTCGAATTCGCGAAAGTTTATGCAGATTACTATAGTGATATAGAAACAAAGCGGTATGCAGATTATTATAACTTGCGTAGTACTGACAGAAAATACGAAGTTGGAGATAAAGTAGCAGTATTAGCACCAGATTTTGGTAGTTCTAAATTTTATAGTCGATGGCAAGGACCTGCTACCGTAGTCAAGGTTAAATCCCCATATTCTTATATAGTAGAAATAGAGGGAAAACAAAGACATTTACACGCAAATAAGATCAAGCGATACCATGAACGACTCGAACAAGCGATGATCAATAGCTGTTCAGTAATTGTTGATCAAGATGAAGAATTTGGTATTGTAGAGGTTGTAGATCAGGAAGAACGTGAACAAATAAGCCCGAGTAAGCGAATTGATCCTCTGATTATAGCGCATCTTTCGCAAGAGGAACAGAAGCAACTTTTTGAAGTTTTGGATCGGCACACGGCAGTATTTGTGGATAAACCTGGGTATTGTCCAGTATTAGAACATGAAATTAAGATAACTCATGATTTCACTCCTAAGCGTTTAAGGGCATATAAAGTACCTGAGCTACTTAAACCTGAAGTACAACGCCAGATAGAAGAAATGTTGGCATTAGACATCATTCGACCATCGAAAAGTGAAATGGCCAGTCCGGTAGTTTGCGTTTTAAAGGGACCCAAAGGTCAAAATGGCGTTCGATTGGCAATTGATTATCGCCATGTTAACAAATATTCTCTAGGTGATTGTTACCCGACCCCAGACATTGCTGACGTCTTACAAAAGGTGGGACGGGCAAAGTTTATTAGTGTTTTCGACGCGAAATCGGGGTATTGGCAAATTCCAGTTCGGAAAGAACATCGATGGCTTACGGCATTCGTATGTGATGCAGGACTTTTTGAGTTCACAAGAATGCCGTTTGGACTCAAGTCCGCTAGCAATACCTTTATTCGTGCTATGACCCAAGTTTTACATCCAGTGCGAAGTTTTACCGAACCATTCGTCGATGATATGGCAGTGGTTTCAATGAATTGGAATGACCATTTAGAACATCTAGAGAAATTCTTGCAAACTATTGAGGAAGCAGGACTCACTTTGAATTTAAGAAAATGTAATTTTGCACAAAACAAAATAAAGTTTGTTGGCCATATAGTAGGGTCAGGTTGTATTGAACCTGATCCAGGTAAGATCGCTACGATCAATGATATCCATCCTCCAACAACAAAGAAAGAAGTTAGAAAGGTTATGGGTTTTTTCAGTTATTTTCGAAATTTTATACCTGCTTTAGCTGAAAAAGCACGGATAATAACTGATTTGACACGAGATAACATACCTACGAAGGTGCCTTGGGAGCAAAAGCATCAAGAAGCACTAGATAAGTTAAAGGATGATCTCAGTAAAGCTACACAGTTGCATACCATTGATTTCACTAAGGAATTTGGTTTAAGTGTTGACGCAAGTGCCACCGCGGTTGGGTGTTGCTTGTTTCAGTGGACCGAAGAAGGTCAGGAAAAACCAATTGCTTTTGCTAGCCTTAAACTTACAGATACACAGATGCATTGGTCTACAATTGAGAGAGAGGCTTTCGCAGTAATTTGGGCACTTAAACGATTCAAGTCATGGATATTCTTATCAAAGATAATCATTTATTCAGATCATAATCCTTTGTCTTATCTCACAGATGCAAGCCCTAAGAGTGCGAAACTGACTCGTTGGGCGTTGGCATTGCAAGAGTTTAACGTGGACTTTCGATATCGTCCTGGACGTCAGAACACGGTGGCTGATTTCCTCTCTCGGTTGTGACTCGGATGGTGAAGGGGGGAAATGGCCCGACACACAAGGATCGAGCCCGCAAATTGTGTGGATAAATTGACTAACTGATGTGTTTTGTTTTGTTTGTATGTGCTGTGTCGAGATGGAGTCTGGAGGCCCGGTTTGATCGTGATGACCCGTTCGGGATGGTGCTGAAGACGTGTCATCATCTGAGGGCGGAGGGAATGTCGTGGTCTACGCGGGTGCATGCATCAAGGGAAGAAAACCGACGCGTCAACAAGCTTGTTTACAACGCACGGAAAATTCTGCAGCAAGCTGTCAACATTAATTCGGTGCATGCAACAAGGATATACGTGTTCAGTAGGACTTTCCAGGGAAAAGTACAGTGACGTCACAGAACGTTCTGGAATCCGGGAGAACTCTATATAAGATAGACCTGATGTACATTAAGGGCCTTTTGACGAAGATTTGTAAACGTTGAAACATTGATCGTATGACGTTCAATCGAGACCAGCCAACCTGTGTGCTGTCTACGATTGTGATATTTGATAGACGAGTTGACTTACTTTACACTTAATCGACTTTATTTTTAATTAAAGATCTTTTAATAGTTCCTTCGTTGGTTCGTCGTTGCGATCGAAGGAGTCGACCGCGACAGCTCTCCTGGCCATAAATGTTACCATTCATCTATTCCTCACCACAGGCGATCATCCAGTGGACCTCTACAGGCGACATCATCCAGCGATCGGCATTTCGACCTCATTGACCTCAGTAGGGTCGGGATGATATGACAAGAAACCGTTCTTAACAGAAGCGTCAGGTTATACCTGTTCCTGGCGAAGATGAACGTTCGGTGGCAGCGCTGGACTTCCGTCTTCGCAGTCATCTTCAATCGGTCGAACTTAACAAGAAGAACGGACCGTATCGAGTGTATGCACAAAGCCTCACGAAATGGCAACGTAAGCTACGAAACATAATCTCTTGGGTACCAAGCACAAATGTAGACAAAGTTCGCAAATTATCGCAAAAAAATTGCGATCGTCAGATTCAACTACAGAGAAACCGTCCTCAACAGAAGATAGAGATCGAGACAATGATGATGACGTCATCAACACTCAAGCGGGCGGAAACGAAATGACGTCAATATAATAGCATCGCTCGTAAACGTTGATCTCTTTTAATAAAATAATATACGACGTTGTAATTATCTGCTATACGTCGAGCATATAAAGGGACTTGAACTAGATCCAATGCAGTATGGACTGGGACTGATAATGGATAAAAAGTTGCTTAGTGGATGACCTATACATAGCCGCAAGTGCCTCTGCAGCTGCGTCCTGAGCATCTGTGCAAGAGAGCTGCGAGCATGCGGATCGCCTCCCGAATGTGGCTTACTTCAGAGATTTAAATCTCGGGCTACCACGATCTGTAGACTCCGTACACGGGGGATCTTAAAATGGCTTAGCACCTATTCAAACGGGCAGCGGTGGTAAAGAATCTCATCCGATCAATTCATTGAAAACTTAGCAGGGTCGAGGCCATACGGCCGCTGTGTAAAGACGTGTAGGCATAGATTTACAGTGAATTCTATAGCTGGTCTCTCTAATGCGGTTTTTGTGTAGCGCTCTGAAATTTACATTATATTACGTGTGTCAGTCAAGTGGGATAGAGCCTGACGTCATAGGCCTATCTCGCTTATTTCGAACCTAGGATATATTGAACCCTGTTGACGATGGTCCCTTGCGGCAGTGTTTAATAGGCCTATAGTCCACCTCTTCTGAGGGGGGAAACAAGGTTTGTCGGGGGGGAACCAACAAGGGAGACCTTTTTGGTAAATTTCATCCGTGTTCCACTAAGTTTTTAGGGATACAAATTTCTTCCGCCTCTTTTTGAGAATTTCATCTTCAAAAAAGTTGATGACCCTTTTTTTAGTCCGGCATCCCTACTTTCATCACTTTCCTACCTTTTTTTTGGAAACTCATAACTTTCAAATTTTTTTTTAGGAATTCATCTCTCAAAAAACTTTCGTATATCTTATTCTCTAATTACTAGTCTCTGGGGGGAGCGCAACATGCATCCTTGCGCTCCCCCAGAGAGGAGTAATTAGAGAATAAGATATATGAAAGTTTTTTCAGATATGAATTCCTAAAAAAAGTTTGAAAGTTACGAGTTTCCGAAAAAAGGTAGTAAAGTGATGAAAGTAGAATTTCCCCCACAAAAAGGTCTCTACATTAAAATATTGGTGGCCTCTGGGGCAAAACATAAATCCTGGGGGGAGGAAATTTCCCCCAAAAGGTGTCTAGATTAAACACTGCCTTGCAGTTTGATATAACAAAGTTTTGCTGTACATGTATATACTAGTGTAGTATTTTGGCCAAAATGAGAATATTCAGTTCACATGGTCGAATACAAATACCGAAAACTTAAAAATTAAAACCTGAAACACTAAAAATTTATTGCTAAAAATATTAAACACTTAAGTATAATTAGTCTTTCTTTTTACCGGCTGCAAGACGCTCTCCGGTGTACATACAACATATAAACAACTGTCATCAAGTCAATATGAATAGAGCATTCTACATAAAAAAGTTTTTTCATGTTATTATCAGCTATTGGTAAAACTCGGTCATGAGAACGGGGCGGAGAGAATATGCCAACAGTTTTTTAGGTGGAAGTAGCTCGTGGAGGACACGGCCAGGATTTCCCAGAACCGTCGTAAAACAGATGGCTTTTAATGTAATGACTTGTAATTATTAATATTCTTTATTGAAAAACCATAATGTAATGACCTGTAATTATTAATATTCTTTATTGAAAAACCATAATGACCCACCAGTCAGAGCCATGAAGTTTGCATATTGTACTGTTTCTAATGAATTGCTAATTATTCGTCGAAGTATTTTAGTTTTTACGACTGTTTTTCAAATACGAATATTCAAATTCTGTTGTTACTCAGCTGAATACGAATTCGAATATTCATTACATCTCTAAATGTAATGATTGATTTTGACAGAGTATACTAGCAGACTGCCTGCTCCGAGTTGTAAACTGTTAACTATGTAGTACGCTATGTTGTTACAAGTCAACTTAAATACAATACTAGTAGAAATAGGTAACATTGATGTCCACCTGTTCTATACAAATTGTGTATAATTCTGTAATTTGATTTCATTGCTGAATTTTGTCCCAGGCCCACGACAGGCAAAGGTCGTCAACTCTGTGTAGTTGATTTTTTCCCTGTATTAACAGTATTAAAAAGTTGCACACTCCTTTGCAAGACTGGAAGTAAATAAACAACAGAATATCATAACATAACTGCAATGGTAAGTACAACAATAAATAGATACCACACAACTTATAAAATTACTGAAAAAGCATTGTAAAATCCTAAAGCAGAAAATCGCCTACAGTGAAAGTCCTATATTGTATTTACAGAATAATAAAACTGCAGTTATCATGATTCATAATAGAACACTTTCAGGAGCATCCTAGAATCGGTCTCATCTCAAAGGCCAAATGCCTTGGTCTTGTAGTTCCTTCGTCAGTGCTTTGATCTTGCCTCAAAGACCCATGATCTCAATCTTAACCTACTATGGGTCTCAAGATATCTTGGGTCTTGTCTTGGTCCCATGTGGCCAGCTTACTTTCTTCTGCATGGTTAATATACATTGAAAAATCTTCAACAATTGCAAACTCAGCTCTAAATTGAACTAAAAGCTCTAATTTTACCTTGCAACTACTAAACCAAAGTAACCAAAGCTGATCACCCTTGCTGTTACAAATTGATTAATCAAGCTTCGGTAAGCTGGCTTCTCCAACACAACTGCAGAGAAATACAGTAATACATGCAAAAACTGCAACTACCACAAGCACTATTTTAAATTTTTTATTTGGACAAACAAAATTTCGTTTGCAAATGAAATAAAAATCTGTTAGCACTATGAATTGCAGAGTATCAAAGCAGGAACAACTGTAAAAAGTTTGACGAATTCCTCCTTCGGATGTGTTACTTTTTTGTCACGGCAAGAGTATATAGAAATGGATCTATCACTGTCAGATCACGGGTCACTACTACAATCACTTTTAAACAAAAGACAGTCCGAGATCAAGCATCCCTCGGCAAGATCACAGCCTTGAAGAAAGCTTAACTCTTGGCAGTGGCGCTCTGGTTGACGTTCAGGACACGCTTGACTGATTCGGTGACATTGAACACCTGTGGCATAGCATTCTGTTCAAGGAGGCGTGCGTATGGCATTGGAATGTCGGCGCCAGTGACGCGCACGACTGGAGCATCAAGGTAGTCGAAAGCCTTACCTGGAGAAAAACACAGGATTGCATAATGTAAAGATATATTCATATATACTGCTATTAAAAACTGACTAAAATAGAAAAGCCACGAACGACTGCCACATAACAATCGGTCTCTATAATTAGCACTGAAAACCAACACTTGTGTCATTGGGAGAACCTAAAAGAACAAAACTATTCTGTTAGTTGGGTCGCCCAACTGCTAAACAATATTTCAAGTGAAATTCTAAGGCTTTGGACTAGGTACTGAATTGTCAGAGGAACACCTAAACTGAGTCACAGTTTGTGTACCGGTAATCTTGAACAGCATTTGGTTGTTTGTTTTATGACTAGTTCCATTCAAAGGACTGAGAGTACCAGACGTGATTTTACTCAGATGCCATTTGTATTATAATGGCTCTACACAAGTCTCCACGCAAGATTAGATTTACCTTGGCATCGTATGTATATCCCACCATTACCATAATTATCACCATGACCACACACAGCAGAACCATCCAAAAGGTAATGTATACATGTTGTATTAAGATATTTAAACAGAGTGCCGCTTATTACCTCTCAAAACCAATCACCAATACAAATTCCAATGTGTGACCAGTGGCAAAAAAGAACTCCATAGATTAGATTAGATGAAAAAGAACTTTCCGGGTAGATTACGTGATACAGAAGTTTCTAGATTAGACAAGGCACTTCCTTCACTCACTTTCCATGATCCGGGCACACAGCTCTGCTCCGACTCCAAACTGTGGCCATCCGCCCTCGACTGTCACCACATGGTTGGTCTTCATCACCGACTGGATGAGGGTCTCTTCGTCAAGGGGCCGAATTGTCCTCAGGTTGATCACCTCACAGTCGATTCCTGACTGCTCCAACTCCTTTGCCGCTTCCAGGCATAGACCAACAGTGCGAGAGTGAGAGACCAGGGTTATGTGTTTACCTGTAGTCAAAAGGTTACAGATGAATAAGTAACATGGGTAATCACACTACCTGCATTCAACAAATTATCAGGACCTGGCATTTTGTTTGTGCATATTTATGCATCTATACGCCTCTATATTCTTTACATAGCACCTTTCAAGTACCTCAAAAAAGCGCAGCCTAAATAATGTAAAAGAACAAACAGATCATCAGCATGCAAACAGAGCTCGATTTTATATAATCCCCGAGTTACAGGTGAGTTTCACCTGCAATCAGTAAAGGATACAGGTAAACTAGGGCCTCACTGTAATCAACAGATTGTACATAAACGAGTAATACAACTAATAACCTTACCTGTAATCAAGGCATTGACAGAAAACCCTATATAGCAAGCAACTGGTTCAAGGCCAAAGGTGTAAACAAGACTAGAGTCCAAGGTTAACACGCCAACAATAGAAGAATGCAATGTTAGCAAGTGCATCATAAATAGCTATGACTGGTAATGATGGAAGGATGGCTGGTAATGGTGACAGATGATGACAATGACATTAATGGTAAGAGCTGGGCTGCCATTATATAACAATGCTTTTCTTACCGACTCTTTCGATTTTAGCCTTGCCAATTGGAACAAGGAAGTCTTCTGAAAGTGCTTCATCGGACATTTCGAAGGGAACACCATACATCAGTTCATTCTCCAGCACAATGACTTCAAAGACAAGCACCATCATCATTTTAAGCAATTTCCAAGGAAAAACCAACATCATTCTAAGCTACTTCACAGAAAAACAGCACCAAGAGCATGTTAAGCAACTCCCAAGAAAAGTGATACTGGACTTAAACATCTTCAAATAAAACACAAATACAATCTTACACAGCTTCACAGATAAGAACATGATTTTAAAAGAAAAGCTGCACTAAATAGTTTAGATAAATGTAATGTACACAATTTTGTATAGCGACCACAATATAGCCTCGACCTCGCTCATTTTTCAATAAATTCATAGGCGAGATCCTTCACCACCCATAAACCTCTTAAAGATAACAGATAAAAGACAAGGAATTCAGAACAAACTTTTTAATTAGTTAAGACCAAAATTGTACAGAACAGTGAATGAACAACCCACCTGGGTCATTATCCCTAATTGCTGATTTCATAAGACCCTTTGCATCTTCAGATGAGTAGGGTGAGACGACCTTCAGGCCAGGGCAGTGTCCATACCAGGCCGCATAGCACTGGGAATGCTGAGCACCCACTCCCATGGCTGCTCCGTTTGGTCCTCGAAAAACAACTGGCACTTGAACCTGAACGGAAGATAAATCCTGTGATTAAGAACAACTTTGTCGTCCAAGAATCACAGCTTCTAGGATTAACAAGCTCTATGGTAAACTGTTATTTCAGTGACTACAACATGTTGAACTCTTACTTCTTTCCTCTGGGAATTATGACTTCAATTATAAAGCACTTGAAGCAACGACTGATCGGTGTACGAGATACCAATCAATGGTTGCTTCAAGTGAAGTAAAAACCATAATCTTCTGGAGAAGCCTAGTCAGAATCAGATATCTTGGATATACTGTAAATGATGCTAAATTGGGTAACCAAGCTGAAAGAGACGAGTCTTAAGTTCTGAACTTTAGAAGATATTCAGACGAGTAGCTAATGCTATACATTATGTTAGATATTGCTGCGTTACTGAAACTCAACAACCCTGACTTTCTCCCAGGAAGGACAACAAGGATGCCCTACAACGAATATAGAGAAAACTTACATCATCCAGGCCACCCATTATCATGCCACCCATAGGACATTTATTCCTTACCTGTCCAGAAGACATGTAGTAGGTCTTGGCAGCAGAATTGATCACCTAAAAAAACAATCGTGCTGTTACTGGAGGTAAAAAGAATCTCTCTCTTCCATCAGGTGTGTGCCGACAATGAAGTTTGTACAAGATGGCTCCATTTCTTTCTGTCTCTGATAGTATCGAGGGCCGATCTCATGTCCAGGTCTTGTTCTTTAAGGTCTTGTCTCACGTTTTCCATCCATGTCTTTGTCTTCCTCGACCTCGTGTTCCCTCCACGGGGCAAGATAATGCCCTTGCAAGTAATCTCTCGTTGTCCATTCTTGTTACATGCCTGAACCATGTCAGCCTTCTTTTTCTAAGTTTGCCTACCACTGTTTCCCTCTATCCCAACTTATTACCTCATTACGAATCCTATCTCATCTGGTCCTCCTTCTGTAAGCACAAACACTCAGATCCATACATCAGTACTGGAGTGACAAATGCCCTACACCAGTGGTGCACAACCTTTTCGGCCAAGGGCCACTTATCGATTTTTTAAACCCTTCAGGGGCCAAACAAGTATAATGACTCCGTTTAGTTCAGATGAATGCATGTCAACATTTATGAAGATGATGTGCACAGTAAAACACATATAAAAGTAAACATAGATATATAGAGAAAGGGACTCCTACCAGCACTTCTATATTACTAAGATACTGGTAGTTTTTCCAATGATCACAGTACTTAAGTCACTGTAGACTTAATGTCAATACCGGCTCTTAAAAGTTGCTTTGCCTGTTGGGCCACATGACGACTCGTCGCGGACCAGATGTGGCCTGCAAGTCAGACGTTGTGCACCATTGCTCTACACAGCTTTATTTGTTGTCCTTGTTGATATGCTGCTCGTCTTCCACATCCTACTCAATCTGCCAAACATCGCAGACGCCAGGCCAATCCTGCGCTTCAAGTCCTTTGTACACTGGCCATGTTCTGTTCTTAATCCTCCCAGGTACACAAACTCTGTAACTTGCTCCAGCTCTCCTCCATTCAGTCTCGCCTTCAGCTCTCAAAAGAATATATACTGGTAACCTATCATAATGAATTTTCAGAGTTATCCAAACTACCATACTATAATGAGGTCATGTTCTAAATCGGAATTTAATTTTGGATTCCAAAACTATATTTCTATTATCAGAATCTGTGTCTCAATGAAACAAGCTATAAAAATGGTGGGCTACATTAACACTCACTGGAACATATGCATACATTTTATCGACTGTCACGCACATTATGATGGACCTGATTGGGTTTGTCTTTGGTGTGCCATCGGTTGATGCCTTGTGCACTGACCACCGATGCTACATAAGTTACTAATTAATAATTCCAGTTTAGTCTTTAACAGGTTCCTGAAATTTGCTACATAAATATCTGTTAGGCCATATATCTGGTTTTTATGTTATTTATTCTACCATATTCGGATGTTAAGTCACTTCAGTTGCTTGCACGTACATGGCCACACCTGCAAATGAATACCTAGCATGGCTGTCTTCTGTTTTTGGCATTTGCTATACCAAAGAAGCTGTGTAAATGACAAGTTACACAGTATTTAGACCACAGGTACATCACACTACAAGATGTGATGGACCTGATTGGGTTTGTCTTTGGTGTGCCATCGGTTGATGCCTTGTGCACTGACCACCGATGCTACATAAGTTACTAATTAATAATTCCAGTTTAGTCTTTAACAGGTTCCTGAAATTTGCTACATAAATATCTGTTAGGCCATATATCTGGTTTTTATGTTATTTATTCTACCATATTCGGATGTTAAGTCACTTCAGTTGCTTGCACGTACATGGCCACACCTGCAAATGAATACCTAGCATGGCTGTCTTCTGTTTTTGCCATTTGCTATACCAAAGAAGCTGTGTAAATGACAAGTTACACAGTATTTAGACCACAGGTACATCACACTACAAGAGGTGCTACATAAATTACATTACTCCAATGGCTCAATGGACTTTACTCAGTACTGTATCTGATTCTTTTATTGTTGTGTCTTTAAGAAGCAAGTTCAAATTATCGAGAAAAAGTTGTGAAAAAGCAGCTCTACCTGGTCTATTGCCTGCATCGAGAAGTTGAATGTCATGAATTCACATATGGGGCGAAGACCAGCCTAAAATAACCAGTCACAAGCACTCATCAAACTACTGACATCTAATAAATTCGAACAACTTCCCTCACAACAAACTACTGTTGATCATGCATCAGAAATAAGCACCGGCATAGAACTAATGCCTTGTGCATTAGACACCAGCAAAATAGAAGTTATTAATTACACTTACTATGACAAGACCGCAGCTTGTTAATTGTGTAAGTTCTTTAGTGGAATTGTAATATTCGGAATCATTAACCCCAAAAAACTACAGGTTATTCATAGGTGTCCAGTCACAAAGAAAACTAGGGTGAAAAAAAATATGGTCAGGTCCAAAGGTGAAGCAGGTAGAGGATACATAAGGTAGGGATATTGCTCATTGTTACCTATCTTTCAACTCAATTTAAGTCTTCACAGATATGGGTCTTTGGATATAATGGACTTTTTCTTATTTGGCTCAGTGCTGGGATTCCAAGCTGGAATATCAAGGAAAGCTAATGGCAAAAATCAGCCACTGTTTTGCTAGGTTTATACACCACCTAATGCACTGTTTTAAAAAACAAATCTAAAAATAAATGGAAAACCCAAGGGCAGACAACTGCAAACCCCTGTAACTGCCGAAAAAAACTGGAAAATCTAGACTGTCAAAAATGGGATATGACTACCAAAAACGCTGGCAAACTCTATGACTACCAAAAATTGGGTAATCCTATACTACGAATGAGAAGCTTTCCACTTACCATGGCAGCACCAACAGCTATTCCAGCAAAACCCATCTGAAACAAAATGGCAAAACGATTAGGTTCAATCAGTGTAATCTGAAAGATACTCACTTCAAATTATAGCAGGTTTCCATAAACAAAACTGTTAGTTAATGTACCAGGAATGATGGTGTTTGTCGAACAGATAGCCATGTGAAGCACCTCTGGATGGGTCTTTGTGAGGCAATATACATGTGTATTTATCAGGGCCTCTGTGAGTTTCCAACAATGCGCTACATAAAAGTTCAGATACCTCCATACATAAATACACAACAAATGTTACATTACAAAACAACAGAGATCACGAACACAATGACGATGACCTGTATATCGACGGTCACCAGTCACAATGATGATGACTGGTGACCGTCGATATACAGCAATAATGGCACTGTAGATGTCTCAAGATACGATTATATTAACTAGACAGTGACAGTGGTATAGAATATCACACTAAATGGTTTTAAATGCTTTTGTTTACTGTACGTACTGAGCTGTTGAAATTTGTACCCAAGAAAAAACTCTACCTCGGTGATTGGTGTGTCAATGATTCGCTTGTTGCCATACTTCTTCCAAAGACCTTTGCTAATCTGGAGACAATTGGTAGCAATAGCAATAAAACTAAGATTAACGATAAATGTTAATTAGCATGTATGGAGACAGTAGCAGATAATATGTAGCAATAGCATTTAAATGAAGATTAACGAAAACTTAATTAGTATACATGAATCCAGACACTTCCCAGTAAAATGGCATACAGCCTTCCAAGTAAAACACAAAAGTGCTGCATCCAAGTAAAACACTAGCCCGAGTGACGTTAAAGTTCAAGTGCTAAGAACAGGAAGTTTAACTGTACACAAATAAGTGGCAAAGGCAACGCATGTGGGCTCTCGCATATCCTTAGAGCCAGCCAATGCAGTCCCATCCAGAGCTCACATTCAACAAGCCCTCCAATGGAGTCCCATCCACAGATGACATTCAGTTCAGTGAAACTAAGATTATTTTACTTCTCTGTGAACTTACGGCAGATACAAACACTCAAGCTCATAATTTACACTGGCTTTCAAACATCTAGATATCTAATTGCTCTTCATCTGATGAAGGGACTAACCGCGCCTCAGATTCACATTTCCGTGTGACTTTGCGCCCTTGTAGCGGCATTGTTGCGTTATGGCACTCTAGAAATAATCCACGTTATTATTTACGCACGTTAAAAATGTTCTTAATAAGAATAATAATAATACTGATCCACTTAACCCTTTACAGATGAGGGTGTACAAAAAGCTACCGAGAAAACAATAATCCTTGTCGTTATACGATTAATGGCTGATCAACAATCTGTACAGCAAATGACAAGTCCATTTTATTATTTATTATATTAGCAATTGATTGATTAATTGGCTGATTTTGTCAAATGATTAATCTCACAATACGTGTACAATATCCCAAAATTTATACAGTAACTTTCAAAAGTCTCAAGCTTTCTGTATCACAATAGCTATGCGTAAAGTTGTGCATGTTCACTGCTTCAGGGTTAGCATTAGGTTAGAGTAGGGCACGATTATGTTAGGGTAGGGTTATGGTAGGTTTAAGGTTAGGTTATTATTAGTGTCCCACAGAGTGCATTCCATTCATCTTGTATGCTCCATCATACTAAGCATCCTATGGTTAGGTTATGGTAGGCTTAAGGTTAGGTTAGGGTCTCAGTGCCATAGAGTGCATTATATTCATGTGTATGCTCCATCATACTGAGTCACCTATGGTTACTGGTTAGGGTAAGTAGTAAGTATATTCTTTATTGACCAATTGCTAATCGCACTTTGGTGTAGACATTTTAATAAACATAGTGAAAAGTAAAATAACTAATGATAAATTTTATAGGGCATCAGGGTGTCCAAGGCAACTAGCATTGAAAGAACAACATTCTAGTTACAAAAGATTTTTACTTTAGCTTATCTGCAAGAGGTAGGATTGGTCATGCATTCTTGATTGTAAGGTGCAAGGTTGCGGCTTCTTCTAAAGATGGTAGTAACCCATGCAGCATGTGACCCAGGTCCCTTCCGATTGCCAAGAAAAGGTTGAGGTCTGCCTTCCAGCGGAGCCGCTCAAAAGTTGTATTTTTGCCTAAGGGGTAACAGTGGCAGATCAGCCTAGATACATTACTGACTGAATTCGGTTCTCATCATTTTGGCTCGCACATCCCCACCATGCTGGGGCTGCATAGATCAACCAATGGCTTAAGGTTAGGTTAGGGTGCCATAGAGTTCTATTCACCTTGTATGCTCCTTCGTACTGAGCCACCTCTTCACCCAAAAGAAAAACGCGTTCATCGCGTTTTATCTCCTCGTCCAAGGCCATATTCAGTGCATCACGTACTGTCACCTACAGTAAACACAACACATACATAAAACATAACACATACAGTAAACACAACACATACATAAAACATAACACATACAGTAAACACAACACATACATGAAACATAACACATACAGTAAACACAACACATACATAAAACATAACACATACAGTAAACATACGTCGTTGTTCAGCATCATTAATTTCTCAGTCTGGAGGGCTTTATGGCTGTGAACATTCAACTAAAATTCCCACTCTTTATTTAAGTATCACTTCTTTACAGAAACCAAAATGTCCATTCTTTAATACTCACCTTGTCACCTTGTGCTGTCAGCTCCTGGAGCTCTAGCGACCGTCATGATACACAGTTTCCATTGCTTCCTATTCGAAGTCAGGTCCCTTAGTTCTTCCAAATTCATTCCAGTTACATCGTGAATCTCATCCATCCATTTCTTCCTTGGTCGACCCTGTCTTTTTTTTCCCTCACCACAAGCCAACATCATTTCCTTTTCTAGCCCATCAGATCGCATAACATGACCAAAGAATCCTAGCTTCAATCTTGTCGCCTTTTGTTTTAATGACTCTTCATTCTAGACACCAATCTCCACTCGTATTGATTCGTTCGTCCTTTTCTCTGTCCATGATATTCTCAACATCTTTCTCCATATCCACATTTCACATGCGTTGACCTTTTTCTCCATGTTCTTTGTCATTGTCCACGACTCACAACCATACAGAACCGTTGGAAAGATTAGGGCTCTCACAAGCCTTTTTTTGTATCTATGCTCACATGCTTGTCCTTCCATATCTTTTCCAGTCCTATCATTGCAGTTTTCCCAATCGCAATCCTTCGTTTTATTTCTGTATCACATTTTCCTTCTTTTTCAACCAATGATCCCAGGAAAGTGAAGCTTTCTACCACCTCTATTTCTTCTCCGTCAATCTCAAAAGTATCCCATTCTGCTGTTGTCATGACTTTTGTCTTCTTTATGTTAATACTAAAACCTAAATAATAAAATTAGAGCTTATGGCGTTAATGCTTTCCATTCCAGGAAATCTGAAATGCTAATAAATTGAAGATAATTAAAATAAAGTTGAACCTTTGACTGATCGAGTAAAACAAGGATGACAAGGATATTTCAAAACTAATAGCCTAATAAGTGACAACAATTCTAATTTGCATGGTATATTTCAAAATTCGTAGTTACTGTCTATACAAAGGCAGAATTAGTTTCTTCCAAAATTCAAAATTATTAAATACAAAAAGTTATAATTGAAGTGTTGGTTTTTAATTCTTAAAGGTAAACCTTACAGAAACTGTACCTGTTTTGACTGATCGACAAGGATATTTCAAAACTAATAGCCTAATAAGTAACAACAATTCTAATTTGCATGATACATTTCAAAATTCGTAGTTACTGTCTATCTAAATGCAGAATTAGTTTCTTCCAAAATTCAAAATTATTAAATATAAAAATTTATAATTGAAGTGCTGGTTTTTAATTCTTAAAGGTAAACCTTACAGAAACTGTACCTGTTTTGCACCAAGGACCTTCGCTACACTGAAACATCTTCGGCCCGAGGTCTGGAGGGACCTCTGCAAAAATACACCCCGCAAGGACTTGAGACATTTTTACAGAGCAACTTTTCAACTGTCTTAAAAGAACATCCTTTCAAATATATGCAAATGCAGATGGTTGCAAGAACATGGTAGTTTAGGTTGAAGAAGCAAATATCAGCTTAGTCCTAGCAGTAAGGTTGTTGGGCAAGAAGTTCAGAAGTCAAGTGAACACAGTGAAAGACAATATTTTTGCAGACTATTGGAAACATTAAAAGTACAGGGTCATAGAATTTTGGAGGTCATCTGACTACAGATCATATGAAGTCTGACACATGGACAAATATGGGGTGAAACAAATGTCTCAATAGTTTTTTGCATCTATTTCTTTACAAACATGTAGTGTCATCAACCGATACCTGTGCTACAACACTAGTGCTACATAAGTTGTAGCACGGTCTTGAATTCAACATCAAATATGAAGATACTTATAAGTTACATGTACTCTCATAAAAGTGAAATCTGTCAGGTGTAGAATGATAGCAACTCTCAGAATATTCTGCAGAAACTGTGTTTAACCCCCTCCCCCACCAGCTATTGCATAACTGACGGCATCCTTGGGATAGCGGGCGCACTATTCATTCACCTCACGGCCTTACATCAGTATCCAGGATCAGTATGCAAGATAATTCAAATGCAGTAAACATGTATTAAAATAACTCGTTGTACAAGACAATGCACAAACGGATAACAGGCAGTTTTTTAATTAAAGATACTGGTGAACCGGAAATCATTACTATAGACGACCGTGTCGTTACGATGTCTTTAGTCTATGGTCACAGACCCATGAACTCGCTAAAATCATGATACAATCAAGTTTTGCCAGACATTCAGTTCACACGACACAACTCACGGTTTCTGTTTGTATTTTTACAGGTAACTGGCCCGAGTACACGGCAAAGATAACAAATTGTTAGCCTAACACATTCTTTATATTATAGAGTTTGTACAGACTTTGAAGCCTTGCAAGGCCGTCAATTACCGCACTATTATGCTGTCATTTACACTGACAAGTGCATAGCGACACCGAGGCATTCTACAAAAGTCTTTTCAGAAACAAATGCCTAAGTAACCTAGTAAAATTAAATAAAAACTTACGCCAGCGAAACGACTCAGTACGGAGCAAGACATTTTATTTATGACGATCCCGATCGCTAGCCGTCTCACCTACACACGGTGACCTTGTGCCAAAAGTGGGCGCATCATCTGTAACCGTTTAAACGAATCGAGTAGTTCGTGTAGTCGATATCTAGGATACCGAATATTTCCGTAATTTGCGATAACGGCACACAAAGCCTCAATTATCATGGCCTTTTAAAGGTCATCGTAGGCCCTAGGCAATCTCGCATTCGTAGACACCAATTCAAATGCCAACTGTACTATAAAGGTTAACGTTCTGTTTCGAAAATTAAACTTATAACTATCTGCGGTCAACGATGGACAAGGACGACTATATTATATTAGTCCCCAGCGCCGCCGCCATCCGCCGCTAAGATCTCAAGTCGAAAACAGTCGCTAAGCTATCGACTGCTATCGACTTCGTTCACATAATATTTTACTTGCTATTTTAATTGCGGTTTCCAAGTAAACAATGACAGAACAGTTAACAGCTGATAACATATAAACAATTGTACGTTCATGTTGTTGTCTATCAATGTAAATAAATATATCTATGTAGAAACTGAAACTGAAATTTTCGAGTAACTGAAACGAAAACGGAAATTATTTCAGAACAGAATCTGTAATAAAAACTGAAATTATGTCAGAACCGAAACTTGAACTGAAATAGAAATTACAAATTAATTGAAACTGAAATAGAATTAAAACTGAAACTGTAATTATTTTCAAAAGTAAAATATCTCTGGCTTGGACTTAGTGGTA
Source organism: Allolobophora icterica (assembly GCA_963556255.1). Taxonomy (NCBI): domain Eukaryota; kingdom Metazoa; phylum Annelida; class Clitellata; order Crassiclitellata; family Lumbricidae; genus Allolobophora; species Allolobophora icterica. The sequence continues at coordinate 60,808,389 of OY744603.1, forward strand.
GGCCTATGCTTTTACTCCTTTTATAAACACTTAAAATTTCGTCACAAATTCACATTAACATTAATTTTCAGTCATCGGTCTGTCCTCTGTCAGCATGCCCACATGGAGCGGAGCCAATGTAGGACCATATTCCCAGATTGGACCAGAGTTCATTTGGGTCCCATCTAATGCCCATGGAAATGATGGTATGGTCAGTACAGTATGTGGTAAAATGCATTTTTACTGTTAGGTAATCAGGTACGTCCAATAGACATACTTGATTACATGAAAAGTCGATAGCAAGTCGATAAGTCAGTCAATAAGTCTAAGCGACTTACGTCAGTCGATAAGCATGCGACTTATGAATGAATGAATACTCATTTATTAAAACATCGTAGCTGACAGAACGAAACTAAAACATGCTACAGAGGTTAAATAGTCTTACGAGCATCTAATTAGTGTCAGTAGGCATTCTTGTAGAGAATTCGGGGTATAAAATTCTTATTATCTTTTTTGGGTAGGGTAAATTTATGCGGTCTCACTCTAAGGTTGTGTCCACTGCTGTGGAGGGGAGGGAGCAGGTCACGCAGCACATGATTGGGATTCCTTATAATTGCAAGAAGAAGTCGTTCGTCTGACTTGTTTACCAATTGGTTGACGTCATCAGCATCACCAGGGAGGAATCTGCCACGGGTTAGTCGCCTAAACAAACGGTCAATCCTGTCTCTATCCCCATAGGCGTAGACTCTGGGGGGTCAGCCGGGGCACGTGCCCCCCCAATAATTGAGGAGCCGGGGCAATGCCCCCCCAAAAATCGAGAGGAGAATTTCTTCAAATATTAAAATATTATATTTCAATACAGACAAATTTCTTCAGAAACAGAAAAACAGACACAGAACTGAAATACTATCAGAAATCCATAATGGAAACAAAGATTTATTTTTATCTTCAATATCTTCAATATGAAACAAATTTACATGTAAGCAAAACACCCATTTCATACGCATTAACGTAACACCGGAAGCCTCTGCTGACTGTCCAGACCAGAGGTAAAAAAGCTTTTTCGGATTTTGTTTTAAACAGCAACAAAAAGAAAACCATAAAATTTGTTTTTGTTTAAAAAAATAAATTTCTTATTTTTGTAGAAGTTATTTTAATAGCATTGATTAAATTATTTTTAATTTTCGGAAATCGCAACTGAATTAAACTGAGTTGGAGCTCTTCTTCATGACATTATTCATGATTTCTATGATCCGAAATCAGAAAAACTTAAAAACAAACAAAACAACAAAAACCATAAAAACCAAAAAACCGAAAAAACAACAACAAACAACTTTTCATCCTGAAAAAACTTTTTTTCCACCTCTGGTTCAGACCCCATGCCCCACCAATATTTTGCCCCACCAATATTTTGGACAAGTTTACGCCAGTGTCTATCCCTCTTGTTAGTATACTCCCACCAGGCTGGGGAGGCGTATAAAATATGCGCCACCGTTGTTGCCATTGTGACATCGCGAAGGGCTGTTGATTGGAGACCGTGCGAGCGGAGCACACGCAGAGACTTAGTCGCTAAGTCAGTCGCTAACTCATCAAGTCAGTCGGTAACTCCTTAGCGACTGAATCCGGGTCTTCTTCTTCATGATCCATGCATGGGCTGATAGCCCGTAGGTGTCCACTGCGCATATGATTACTCTCTTCCAGGACTCCCTGTCTTGTGCCCGGTGTGTCAGTTCCTGTATATTCATCCCACACCATTCCTCGATGTCCTGCAGCCATTCCCTGCATGGTCCTTCCTTTCTCCCCAAACCCTCCATGATTCCTGTCATTATACTCTTTATCTTTCTGTCATCGCCCATTCTACACATATGTCCGAATAGTTTCAGTTTCCTCTTCATTATGGTTCCTACCATATCTGATCTGCTGTAAAGTCTTCTACGCACTCTACGTTAGTTATTTTCTGCATCCATTTTATTTGTAATATTCTTCTGTAGCAGTACATTTCGAACGCGAATCCGGGTACTACTATATATATCTTCCCTTCCATGTCTGCTGTATGCCGCCCCGGCATGGTGGGGATATGCTGGACAACAAGAAAAAGGAAGGCTCCAGGCAGTTGTAAATAGGCTAATCCGACAGAGGCACCTCCCTGGTGATTGCCCAAAGATCAAAGAGATGTGCCCGTCTGGCCGATACCCGTCTGTTTTCGGCGGTTCTCGAAGAACCGGGACATGTCCTTCATGGGTTGCTCCCCCCAGTAAAGCCATCGGTTTACTGTTTACAACCTGCACCCCAGACAATGTCAATGTTTATTGTCCATGTTCAGTGGCGGCGATCTTGTTTGACAGGTGGGGGGACACAAGACACTTTTGAACTGATCTGGTAAAAAAACGTGTTTTTTTGGTGTTTCTTCAAAACTTGGGGGATAACTGTACAGTGTGTCCACCAACTGTGAAAGGTGGGGGTCTTGTCCCCACTTTTGAACTGATCTGGTAAAAAAACGTGTTTTTTGGTGTTTCTTCAAAACTTGGGGGATAACTGTACAGTGTGTCCACCAACTGTGAAAGGTGGGGGTCTTGTCCCCTCTACTCCCGGGATCGCCGCCCATGTCTATGTTCTATGCTACTCTCTAGTTCAGAGGTGGGCAAACTACGGCCCGCGGGCCGGATCCGGCCCGCCATAACTTTTTATCCGGCCCCCACAATTCTTCAGAAAATTAAAAAAAATTCAGACCGCGTGAAATTTTCTTCGTTTTACTCAAGTGGCGCTGCTCTCTTGCTTACTATTCCGATCTCGTCTTTAATAATAACTCTAAGCATTAACTCTACCGATCTGCCCCACTTTCCTGCAGAGGTTTTTGAACATGATCTGTACACGCAGAAGTGAAATCCGTTCAAGTAAAGCTAATGTTGCTTTCCAAGCACATGAAAGAACAAAGCTACGGGACTTTCATACCCTGCAGTTGCAAACTGCAGGGTAGGAAAAATATAGCCTTCAGCTGTCAAGTTTGACAGAAGAGTTCTGCAGACGATTTGTGGATTTTAAATCAACTGAGACTGAATTTGCTGTGCTTACTATACCGTTCACATTTGACATTGAGAATTGGCTCATATACGAAACTTCAGCTGGAGTTAACCGACCCACAACGTGATATTGTTTTCAAAGAACAGCTCAAAGGATCAGACCTGATAACATTCTGTCCTTCGTTCAGGAAGGAAAAATTCTCAAAACTACAAACTTTCGCTTTAAAAATGTTTGTGTTATTCGCATCCACTTACATCTGTCAACAAAGATTTTGAATTATGAAGATAAACAAATCCATGTACAGGTCTCAGTTAAGTGATCTAAACTTGAACTCAAACTGTATCCAGCAACTTCGGATTAAATGGGAAACTTGTCAATAAAATGCATGCATGTTCACAGTCGCTTACATTTCAGTTAGTAACATCTTACATCTAATTACTAACAGCCAAGGTGTATTTAATATATTATGAATAAGTAAACTTCTTTTAATGTTGGTCGTTAGTAAAAGTTAAAAAAAAGTTTATCCGGCCCTCCGAAGTTTTTTGGCGTTTAATGTGGCCCCTTGTGCAAAAAGTTTGCCCATCCCTGCTCTAGTTCAAGTATGCAAGCTGGCTGTTGATTTAGCAGATTCTCACAGGACAATGAGGCAGTAATAAAAATTCATTAGCTGCATTAAAAAATTGTAGGGATGGAAAGTTTTTCCTTGAAGAAAAGTATTTTTTAATGTCAAGTGGAAAAAATAACATTCAGCAAAGATATATGCACGCAAAGGAAGGTCGAAAACATTAATTTTGTAGGGTAACGTGATGTTCAGGTTGAGCAAAATGTTGACAAATGCCTGTAATCTGCAAAATTTAGGGTATATCACCCTCTCTCCTGTCTTTCTTCATTCTAGGGCTCATCGTGTACCACTGTATGGAGCAGAGGCCGATTGGTTACAGTGCTTGGCCTGTAACGTGGAGAGTATCTGTTCGAGCATCGCCCGAGGCAGTTACTGTGTAGGGACCTTGAGCAAGTCCTTCACTCACTATTATTGTTCCACTATTACTGTTCTACTATTATTGTTCTGCACCATCGATGTTCTGTCGTAGGGTCATATGCACTTCTGAACTTTGGAAGAAGGGCAATATCAACATACACGTACAGTTGTATTGTACTGCCTGTATTCGATCACAGTTATGTCTCACTATAATTCTCTGTTGGCATTCTCTTTTATGTCAGTAAGATTCCCATTTCATTATCTTTTATTCTGCACATCTCTCCAGGTATGCTTGTACCAATTGTTGTCCTGAACTTGCCTCCAAGCTCTTTGCTCATTAAACAGCTATCCACATTCTTGTATGGTATGGATCTCCCCCTTTAGAAACCTCTAAATTCAAAGGCTATGCCAAAGACTACATAGTTAAATTGCAGTCACAGTAACTTTTGTACAGGATCAATTCAAGGCACTTTTAAGTAAAAATGATATTGTCTTTAAGCTAATTTACTTTTGATTAATATTATGTACAGGGACACATACAGATATTTCCAGACTGAGCAAAAATTTTAAGAAGTCTTTTTTTATGCAGAAATTGTCTTTGAATTCTAAGGCAACATTTGTCCTATGTGGCAATTTAATCACATCGTCCATCTTTCCATCCATCTCGCCACCTTTCATCAACTCGGCTACAGTCAAACTTTTCTTTTCCTAACTTCTCGCTGACACCGTTGTGCAGACGGCAGAGCCATTGAGAGAAATTATGCCGAGATGAGGTATCTGGTTGATTCGTTTTCAACCTGAAGTTAATAAAAGACAGATTTTAAAAATTATTTCTGCAATTTATGGTTATTCTGGTCTTTTAGGCACCAAAACGGGGATTTACCAGGCTGGAATTTAGTTTTTCTTCATCAATTTCAACCATGTATTGCTTTTCAGGATGAAGCCTACACCAAAATAATGTCTATAATCGTAATTCTTCAATTAAAGAAACCATAGTCAAAATCATAATCCACTGGAAGTCCTGTCAAAATGCAATACATGTATACAAGACATTTGGCTTCGTGGTCACTCTCGGCTTGCTAAGATCGACACCTTGTCTCTACACCATAGGTTTCTGGACATCCTTTTCCTTTCGCAGTCTGGTATCTTGGAGTTACTTTGCACTGGCTCCCTATCCAGCAGCGTATTCAGTTTAAGACTCTGACCCATATGCATAATTATCTTGTCAGCTTTGATCCATCAAACCTTAGGGACTTCTGCATTTCGGTTTCCTCGGTCCCGGGTCCATTTGGTCAGCTGCCCCACATGTGGACTCCTGACTGAAGTCTGTATTATTTGACAGTGATTTCACCGGTTTGGGTCGGGAGCACCACTGATGAGTTTATCCTTGAAGTGGTGCTTTATAAATGTCAGATAATTAAAATTACAATTACAAGATGGCTCACCAGATTTGGGACTTAAGTCAGTAGGGTGACATACCTTGGTACCCGGCAAAAAGTGAGCCTAGAAGTAGCTTGCTACCAACGATGTTATATAACTTGTCGTAATTACTTTACAGCCTTCAGGGCAATTGATTACAAGTACTAGAACCCCAGCTGCCACTCTACTTCACCTTACATTCAGATAATAATAATTAGTAACTTCTATAGCGCTGGTGTCTAATGCACAAAGCCATAATCAGGTCAATATCCAAAACATTAGTCTGTAATAAGCAGTGGATAAGCAATTTGAAAGAGGTATGTCTTAAGTCAAGAACGAGACAACTGAGCAGAATGGACAAGCACAGGGAGAGAGTTCCAATGTCTAGGTCCAGCAACTGAAAAAGCTCGTTCACCAAGAACAGTTCTTGTTTTAGGTATGATCAGACAAAGAGAAAAAGTATACCTCGTTGAATAATAAGTCTGGGGGATAACAACTGATTTTAAGTTCTGTGGCTAGACAGAGTTAAAAGTTTTAAATATAATTTTAAACCAATCCTTTGCTGAACAGGAAGCTAATGCAAAGATTTAAGCACATATTGTGTACACTGATCATACACTAGAAGTGGGAAATCAGGTGACGAAAGGTGTGGGCTGCACACACGCCCTCGTATGTTTGGGCTACAAAAATTGAAGTAGCTAGCACTTCATACCCATGGCTACCTCTCTGGAAGCTTGTTCTCCTAAGCACCAAATATAAACTTAACCATCTTAACTTGGAGGACTGCTCCTCTTCCTGTTTAACATTAATAAAGCTTCGTAACAAACAACACTTACTCCTCCCTCAGATCTGCAGCACATGGTTCACACGGATAGAACTTTGCAAATAGGTTAAAGAAAGACTTCATGTCATTTTGATCTTGGCGAGATGGTGTGTCAGGATAGTAGGCGGCCATAGTATGCAGAAATGACCAGGTGTTGCTACCTAGTCGATCTTTGTCGAGAGGACAATCTTCTGGCAATGTAAAGTCGACCCGCTTCTAAAGCATACACAACACAGGAAGATTTTAATGTCAACTGTTTGCTATTCATTCATTCATAGATTTATATAGCCATAAATGTGTTGGGCCATCAGTGTGGAACCACCTCTCAATCAGTCAACTCTTTTACTCGGATGGCTAGTAGCAGCAAAACTTGCTGTCTTCAATGTTCTATTAGCAAGAAGAACTTTGAGATTTTTACGTTAAGAGTTAGAATGACTACAAGCTTTAACGTTAAGAAAACCTATTTCTGCCGGCTCATTTCGTCACGGTTTCATCACCCAAATTAACTGCGTCGTATACGGTTTAGACTGAAAACTCAATAACTGTTTTTAATCGTAGATAATACCACCCGTACCCCTCTCAATTTAAGCTATTTCAGTTTACTTGTTACGTAACAAAAAACAGACACACAAAGTCCTCAGTTCTGTACGTGAACGAACGTTTATGGATTAATAGAGCAAAACTAACAACCTCTTCTGTAGCTTTGTCCTTTTGCTTCCTCATGGTTCCCATCTGCATTTTTGTCCAACTTTTAAAATCCGTGCATGCTCTGCAGTCCTTTGGATTTTGTTGCGGATTTGAGTTATTATTGGACGTACTTGACGACGACCCATGCCGACCGCTGCTCGTCGCCATCTTTGGCAGAAGAAACGTGTTTCGCTGACCAAATAACATCTTTGTCGCTGACTACTCAACCCGCTGCAAGCGGTCAAAGCAATAGACACGTTACTGAGGGAAACCGTAAGTTCTAAAGAAATCCAGCGCTACGTAAAAACTTAGAGTGTGCCCAACGACCTCTTATATATAACGAGTGTGACCGCAGAAAGTGATCATAGCAAAGATCTTAGAGTCTAAGATCTTTGATCATAGTGTCATGATAGATCAGAAACCTGGCGAGGGGACTTCAGCCGCGGAGAAAATATGCTACAGTTGCTACAGTTCAAATCGTTGGTCGTAGGCCTAGTCATTATTGGATGCATAGGGATGGTGTGGGAGTGGAAGAAAGATAAGGTGGCTGAAACATTCCGTTTTCGATTAGCCGAGTGAAGAATGGCAGGAGATGAGATGGCAAGCTATGAGTGCTCAGAGAACCACAGGAGAAAGGACGACTATCAAGTGATCCAACTAGCGGATGTTATTTTAGCTATATTAGCGGAAAAACGAATAGGCTACTAAAGAGTAAAGGATTATCGAAACTTTTTATTCACATCAAGATTTTTATGCTGATAAATCCTTGAAAATGCATCGCACCTTTTTCTTTTAGTAACCTATATAGGCCTACTGTCAGATTGCAGCAACCCTTTTTAGCTATTTCGACGCGAGGGTTTCGATCATGATCATGGTATCTGTTCAACCACAAGATGCAATAAATCTGAAACAATTTTATTTAACATCGAAGGTCTAATCAATACTCAAATGGAATATTTTATGTACGATGCTACTCCGACTTAATTATTTTCTCCCACCGGACAAAAGGTGTCGGCAGAATAGCGAGCTCTACTTATATCGTAGACTTGAGCTCGGTTACCCGCTTGAGCTGCGGAGCCTGGTGCAGCAGCTGAGGGAGGCAGGCAGGCAGCCAGGCAGAGGAGACTGGTTGCGGCGACAGGTGTGAGAATTTTCTAATTATCTTTCAACTTTTACCATTGATCAGTGGGACATTTCTGATCGAAAAGACGGCCAAACATGTCAGACGAATGCAACCAAGCCGTGAAGAACCTAATCCTCCCGGTTAGTTGAGTTTCAAAACTTTTTCACTAATTCTAAATTGAAGTTCTTTATTCTAGGTTACTGTCTTATGGCCGCAACCTAGTCAGTTTTATCAGGGACGATGTTATAGCGCCGCTGTATTTTTGTGATCAGTGTCTTTTACAATCCTCTACCGTAAGTATGTAAGTAAGCAAAAGAGCTTATGATGGAACTGCAGCTTCTAAACGAAGAGTTTATCAACAAATCAACAATACAGGCCGAAAACTGAACAAAGAAACAAAGAGTAAATATATGATATTAAATTTAGAGTGTTATACCAAAGATTTTTGATGGTGTGTTGTGGTTGGGCTCTAGGCGTAGTTGATGCGTAAGTTCTACCTTCTGAAATAAGTATGAAGGTTCCACAATCCTTCATACTGCATGGCTTGATGCAATCCACATTGCCCACAATTTCAACTTATCTAAGCTTATCCAAGTCTTTTTGAATTTCCTATAACGCCCATAACAACAGTGTATTCTAAGCGTGACACGAAATATCATTTATTTTAAAATTAAAATTTTGATCCATTTTGTCATATTAGTTGATTAAAATACAGTGTGGTTTGATTTGTGATCATGTTGTAGCTGACTGCTTTAGACTTGCAGTCAACAGGCTATGCACCACAAGAGTTAATTGGTAAGTTCTGATAAAGATAGGTTAAGAGTTTATTGATAAATAAGGCAGTGAAAGGTTTTATCAGTAAGTAAACAAATATTAAGAGTTAATTAGTAAGTAATGCAGTGAAAGAGTTAACTGGTAAACAGTTCAGGTGAAGAGTTGGTAGAATAGTTAATTATGTAATAATTTTGAAGGGTACCTAGGACTTCCAAAGCCTGCCTGCAGATTAGACTAAAATATCAGATGACATCATATACTTGTAAGTGAGTGCTTTTGCAAGCATGAAAGTCTTCATGAAAAGTTTTCAAACGAACAGTTGGGTCATTCTGCATGCCTTTCTACTATCATGTATGTATGTAGAAGAAGAAGAGCAGTCCCAGCTAACATGAGGGGCAGCCATGGGTATGAAGTATTAGTGACTTCATTTCCTTAGCTTCGGCATATGAGTTCAGGTGGCCAATCTTCTCCCTTGCTGTCTCATCTTCCCACTGACAGTGTATGGTTACTGTACTCGTTAAGGTTTGCTAAGGGGATGCAGTTGGAGCAGAAATATCTAACCAAATTTCTGCAATGGTGGGGATGTATGTATATAGATACTTGATTAAATACGTTTTCAGTTCCTGATTAAAGCACAGCCTTCACGTGCCCAACTGGTGTTAAAGTTCTTGTAGAATAGCCACCCTGTTAGTTCACACCTATTAAAGAAACTAATAAATAGCTAACTGAACTAGAAAGTAACCATCATTACATTTTACTAGCTATCATAGTTATATTACAAGCTATCATTCTTACTCGTCGGATATTTTACTAGCTTTCGTAACTATTTTACTAGGTATCATTCTTAGTTAGCTTTTAACTAGTTTCATATATTTTATTAGTTATCATAGCTGTTTTATTAGTTTCATATATATTACTAGCTACCATGTCTATTTAACTAATTTCATAGCAATTTTAGTAACCATAATAGTTACTTTAAGTAGTTTCATTGCAATTTTACTAGCTATCAACTTTTAGTAGCCATTGTTGATTATTTTGTATATTCAAGTATGCTGTAATGTTTCAACTGGTTTTTTTCTCAAGATTCCAGTTTTCTGAACCAGTCATCAGGTGCTGTTGTTGCCCATTCATACAGTGGCCAGCCGTTACCAATATTCTCAGATGGAATGTCACCTCAGGTCTTTCCATATTTCTTCCAAGGCACGTCTTTCTCCCGTTTTGTTTCATTTCAGTTTCTCATTCCGTTAAGTTACCTGAGATTTTCTTTTAATCTAGTTTAAGTTTGCATACAACTGCGCTTTTATTTCTTGAAGGTGTTGCGATTTCTTTGATTTTATTTTCGGGAGAGTTGCAGTTGTGTTTTTTTCTGCCGTCTGGTGGTTACGGATGTTTAGTTTGGTTTTTAGTTCTTGTTTTTCTAAAGAACTGACGTTGAAAATACATTTTGAACTATTTCAAGTTGAAAATATGAAATTGTGGCAGGATATTTGTTTATCCAACTTTGCATTGGCTGTCAGTAAGCTGTCATTTGTTTAGGATAACTGTCATTGAACAACTACTCACTTATTAAAAAATCATTGTTATCTGTTTGTGCTTAAAACATTGCTCTTTATTAGTGCTGTATAAATATACTAATAATAGTAATATAAATATAATAGTAATAATAATATAATAAATAATGGAATTGCATGAGTTATGTTCAGTAATGTAAGTTGAGATACCTTCATGGTAATGCACAAATGTATTGTTCCTCAAGGATGATTTTTACCTCCAATAAAGAAGTAATAAATAATAAACATGTTTATTATTGAATATTTTAATTCAGTTTTGTAATGGGCTTGAATAACTTGCTTTTATTCGCTGATGTTTTAGAAAGTGGCTACCTGATATCTCCGATGCAGGGTAGCTTACATATATCCTCTGGTGGCCCAAATTTCTACGGACAGGCTGACCTTGCCCCACCGCTTCATACTCCCACCTCTGGTCCACCTCCTCCTCCTCCTGCTCCTTCGATGGCAATGCAGAACGACTTTGTTCTCGGCACCCCAGTTCCGAACCGAGGTACGCCAGATCGCTTCTGTCAGGATGAGTACAGGCTGATGGTCGCCAAATTGAGCATCAATAGATTTAGCAACTGTAATCACTGTTACGGTAATTTCCAATCTACTTGCGGTTGACCTTTCCCTTCTAATTGCTCGATTATCTCTTCCCTCTTGAAATTTTCTACGTTCCATGATCTTTGACATCTGACCAAATGTTTGATTGTCTCTGGCACATCGTGCATAATTAACCATAATTATCATGCATAATTAACCAGTGTTTGATGTAGTTTCCCAGTTTTCCTCTTATAAATGGCTCAATTAGATACATCGATAGTGTTTTAATCCATTAGATTTTTCGTTATTTATTTCTTCATTTTGCTGGTTTTTTACTATATTAGATTTTGCTGTGTCGATTTCTCATTCTTTTGCGATTGCCAACTTTCTTCTCATTGTCAGAGTCTCTCTGTTAATTTTGCCATGGTTTGTCTAATTTGTTTTTGCCCTTGACTTCATGACCTCCCTAGTTTTTTATATCTTTTTGTTTGTTTCCCAAACATCTTCATCTTCTAATTTTTTGTTCTCTTAAATGTGTGGCTAATTATTCACTAACATTATTTTCCTTCTGTACAGAAGTAAAGGAAATATTACTGGACAATTATTTAAGGTGTCTTGTTAAGTTTTTTATCAGTATGAACTGTATTCCTTTAGTTATAAATAGTAAGAATAGTTTAAAGGGTGTGTATGTTTTAAAGACTGTGTGTTCCATTTCCTGGTTGTCTAAACTTCCCTTCTGATTACCTTAAGTTTCCATTCTCCTAAACTTGTTAATTAGATGGAATCTTAAATTTTCTGTTTTTGTTGCTATAAGCTTATTTTAATTGTAAGATTTCATCTTAATCAATGGTAGTTTTTATGCAGTTTTACTGAATATAAAATGCAAGAGATACTTTGAAAATTGAGATAACAAAAAAGTGAAAATCATCAGCATCACCATTACCGGTACTGTTAGTATATTAGTATTATTTATCATCATCATTTGTATCCAAACAGTACAAAACCCAGAGGGAGGGAATTATTTCGGTATTGTTCAGTGCGTGTGAGTCTCTGGACAGCCCCTCTGAAACGACACAACCCTTGTGAATAAGTTGGTGCCTTGTGCTTAGCTTTAGTGTAGTGCTTTAGGAATTTGGAGTTTATGATTATGGTTCAAGTTTTTAATTGAAACTTTTAAAAGTCTATTTCATGTTTCAGGAGGTTACAACTGTTTCACTCTCCCCTCATCACATCGATTTGCCAAGCAAAGTTAGTTAATCACTCTTACGTGTTACCTAAAAGTATTAATAAAATATTACTAGTAATCTGTTTTAGTACTGGTATTACTAGTATTATTACAGATTAAATAAAATAAATATTACTAGTATTATTACAGAGTAAAACTCCTAGGTTAAGAAAAGATGCTGTACAAATGTTTAATTTTCAGACAATAACCAGACAGTTGCTAGTTTGAGCATGCTGACTGGACAGCATCTAGCAACCCTGGACACGCACTTACCTTGACAAACCAGACAAACTATGGCGAGTTCATATGCACTTACCTTGAGCCTAGAAGGATTTATTTAGATTTACTTCTTTTGCTTGCATTATTAGTGCAATAAATTAATACAGTTTAGTAAATTGAAGTCGGGTTTCCCGTGTTGAAATTTTCAGATTACGACAGTGATGGTAAAAACTATGGCAGCCTGCCAAGGAATAGTTCATTTGACACAAAGTCTTGCTACTCCGAAGGTCAACAGAAATATAACACAGTTGGATCACGTCGGAAGAGGCAAGTTCTGTGTTTCAGACTGAGTGGTGTTAAAGTTCATTAAGAACATTAGGAAACAATGCTCAGATAATGGGACAAGTCGTTGCTGGCAGGCTTTCGCATGCACGTAATACCTGACCAACAGGTGGTGACAAGAAACAAAACGATAATTATGATTATGTTGTGAACGCAGAGAAAGATTGTGTTGAATGATGATGACGGTGGTGATGTTTATGATGAGTATGACAGTAGTTTTGTTTTTACACCAGAAAATTTATGCCATAATTGTCATAAGTCATCAGAAACAGGGATCCCGAATTCATATTCAGCTATAGCTTTATAACAAAGTACAACGCTCCCGGTTTATTCGCCATTCTTCTTAACGTGAAGTGGTGCTATGTCTCCAAAGCTATTAATGTAACCTACCATTCTGGTTAACGTGCTGTACTAGAACTACTGTGTCGCTCTAAAACATTTACTCTTTCAGCATTAACCCTTTTTACGCATGCCCTGGTGTACACAAGGCATTTGCCCCAATGTTTTCGCATTATAATGAGTCCACGCTGTATCACTTACCCGAGAGGCATAAACTTTGTTTGCCCTTTGACAATGTTGCGTCGTGCTTTTCAGTGGTTGGGCTGTTTACTTGGAATAACTGTCCTATGGTTCTGCATGTCGTTCTACCCAGTACCCAGTGACACCTCATGCACCTTCGACAGCATTTTAAAAAACTCTTCTTTCTCTGGGATTGGCTGGGAGTGCTTCTGAGTGAAGTGGACATGTTGAAGGGGCTCTATGGGAATGCTTTGAATGAATGAGTTAACCTCCCAGAGCTTGGTTTGTAAGACAGTTCTGGTATGTTTAGGATTTTTTACATGTGTATGTTAAATGTTTTAGGAGAGGAGGAGGCGGAAGAAGCTACAGTGCTGAACGGGATGACTTGGACTTTGTGTCTACTGGTTCCCGTGAGTGGGGTGGTCGAGGCAAGCGGCAGCAGGAGGGTTGGGGAGGAGTCACAGGGAGTGGCAATGGTGGTGGTGGTGGTGGTGGTGGAGGTGGTGTGGGGGCGGGTGGTTGGCCGCAGGACAAGCGAAGATCAAGTTGGGAGAGGAACTGTTCCACTCCTAGTTCGGACATGTAAGTTGCGAACGATTCTGATGAATGGAATGGACCTGTGAATGAGTTCTTGTGTTGGCTTGTAGCTTGTCTGATCATTATATCTTGGAATCTGATCAATTGACTTCTATAACGCTGTTGTCATGAAGTGCAGGGACTCGATCAGTGGTCATTTCAGGTGAGATCATAGTTTAAACTTGTTAACTTATCTGGTAATTAAAAAAATCTAAAGTGAGACTATGGCAGGTAAACAAGTCCAAACATGAGTCATCTTACATTTCACCTAAATAACGTAAAAGAACTGAGAAAACAGAACTATGTAGTGAATTCCTTTTCTGGTATGAAGTGGTACACCATTGGTCAGTACGCCAATGGTCGGCAACCATTGATCGAATGTGAAATGGAGCACTACTGGTATTTTTGGCACAGTGTAGATTTGGGTAGAAAATAGTGTGTGCACATATTTTGGTTGCAAGCAGTGGGGTGGGGAAGACGTATGGGTTGGAATGAAATGCATGAAGAAAGTGGGGGTTAGTCTGAATCAATAAAAGTGGGAAAATTTCCTCCTGGTAATTGCATACAACAGCCAATAGCTTTCCTGTAGCCTTGTGCACTGGGAGTGCCTCTGAGTGGTTCACCCTACTGGAGGTGCTTTATAAATGTTTAAAGACAATGCAAGAAACTACCCAAGTTTGTTCATTCTGTCAGCTTGTTAATGTTATTCAAGTCTAAGCTTATGAGTTCTCCTTCACCTTACTTACTCACCAGTGGAACTCCGAGTCCGGTTGCCAGAGAGACCAGGGAGAGGAGGTAGAGGAGAGAGAAAGGAAGTCTCTGTAATGGCAGCAGCTCTTATGTTTAGAATCTATAACTTAATGCTTAGGGATGGATATGTCTTGTTTAAAAAAAAAGTTTCACAATTTCTAGTGTTTATTTGTCAATGTATCTTTATTTCAGAGTTACAAATAGTCGCAGCTGGAGTGCTGAGCGTGATGGCATCAGCATGGGACGCTGTGGCTCCAAGGAGTGGGGTTCACGGGAGTGGGGCGATTCCCAGGATTCTGACTCGAGGGAATGGGGTTCGCAGGAGTTTGGGCACGGAGGAGGTGGAGGTGGCAAACGAGGTCATGGTCAGAAAAGTAGGTCAAACAAGAAGAGAAGCAATGACCGATCACGCTGGGAGAAAAATGTATCAAACTCTGGCTCTTTCAGGTTTGGACAAAACACGACATTTTCCTTTAGGAGTTTGCTCTAATTATTATTTTACGCATTTATAAAGCGCCACTATTTAATGACTAATCATCAGTCGGCAGGCTGTAATCTAGTCCCCCTCTTGTGGGGGGGAAACAAGTTTCCTGGGGGGGGATTTTCCACCCCAACACGTGTCTACATTACAATATTGCTGGCCTCTGGGGGGAAACATCAATCCTAGGGGGAAATTTACCCTCCCCCCAAAGACGTCTAGATTACACACTGATCAGTCGGTGGTGCTGAGATAAGGTACCTACACAGTAACTGTCTCCGCATTACAAAGTGAGCTCTCTAACCAATTGACTACTGCATCCCACAACATTAATTGATGTTAATAAATTTACCTGTTTACGTACATACGTACTTATTTACCACTGATACAAAAATGGTGCAGTGTCATGCAAATACATGCATATATTAAATCTCATTTTGTCTAAGAAATTAGAAGTATTGCTTCCATGTTTCGTAGAACACAGAGCAGAGCGCACACTCGTTTATTGCTCTCTGGCGTGAGTTGGCAGTGGACAAATCTTGAAATTCTGGACTTTGGAAGAGTGCAGTTGCAGAACTTGCCATACACATGGCAGCTGATACCTGTGCTCTTGTATTACTTGGTGACAGTAACAACTGGGCATAATAAATTGTCCAGGGTTATTGCAGAGAGTTCTCGGCAGGCTCAAACCCGAATTGTCTATTACTGAAGAGTGCTGCTACTTATTATACCACCCTGTTGCACATTTGGTTGTCTAACATGTGCAACAGTGAGTTGTTAATTCACCATCACTTAAAGTTTTTAGGCTGCCCGTTTTAGGCCCTGTGTTTACAGGTTTGGACCTTGACACAGGAAATAATTATCGGCAACTACATGTCACCATCAAAGGTGGTGTAATTAGGTAAACAGTTCTAAAGAAGTCATTAGATTAGATAATCTTATCTAATGACTTCTGTAGTGCTGTAATCACAATGTCCGACATCAGTCAATAGTCGCTTCGAGTTAAATCGCACTCAAAAACCATAATTAATCCACAGGTGAAGCCAGGTTGCAATTACATTCATACATGAGAAACAGCGTACAATGTTGCCTTTTGGAAACACGTCAAGAGCCACCTAAGATTGAAGTTGTGTTGCACTTGTAACTGAACATTTATATAGCACCTCTCAGGGAGTATACTTATCAGAGGCAGCCTATGTGACGTTAAATGTTATTAAGAACTGGATTGACATCAGTTAGCAAAACAGTTACATCGAGTTTCGTTTCAAAATCCGAACTATTGGATCCATGTTTCCGACTACATAATAGAAGAATTCAAATGATGACAAATCCTGTAATAAGGTGTTTCTGATACCTGGTGTGATGTTCTCTAACAACACAGATGGAAGGAAAAGAATCCGGGGAAAAACCAACACCGAAGTAGCAGCGGAAATCGTCACGACGACCGACACCATAACCATCACAACCAGCAGGATCAGAGGGGGGATGTCCACTCCTTCCTCAACGAGTCCATCGCATCTGCCTCACAGGCCATCTGCAAGCGCTGGGGCAGCGATGGAGGGGTCGACAAATGGTGCCACGAGGAAGAGGACAGGCTGAACTTTGCTGCGCTGAAGAAGTCTGAATGGTCTAAGCTCCAACCCCAAAATGAAAAGCTTGAACAGTGAGTTTTAAACTAAAACCTGAAACTGATGCTGAAACTGAAAGAGAACAAAATTTTTAGTGATTATGTGATAATAACTACAAAAAATTAACGTAAAGGTTGAACTTTCAAGACTTGCGATTATGTGTTAATAACTTTAAAAGTTAACCTGAAGGTTGAACGTTTCAAGACTAACCATAATGTGCCAATAACTTTAAAAGTTAACTTAAAGGTTGAACTTTTAAGTTCAACCTTTAAGTTTTATCTCGTACCTGCTGCAGCATCTGGTTACTATTTGTCAAAGAGTCATGTGTACAGCGCTTCTAAGAAGTCCAAAGAGGTATACCGATTTACATATATTTGTACATGCATAGGTATATACGTAGAGGCATACCTACATGCTTACTTACATACGTATGAATGCACCTCTTTCAAATGTATTTATGTACATTTACACACATACATACATATGTAAACATGCATAGAGGGCAGGAAAATATATCAATATATTTGTTTCACTTTAGATTCAGATGTAGAACTCAGTGTACCATTTGACCTTGGGTAATTAGGAGGTTGGTATATGACTTAAACCATTTTGTTATTTTTTTCTTAGTGAGCTGTTTGGTGCCAGCAACACTGGAATCAACTTCGACAGATATGAAGACATACCTGTAGAAGCAAGCGGTGAAGATTGCCCAAACCACATTGAATCGGTAAGTCAGAAATAAATCATAATTTTTTGGTACTTATTTACTAGTTGATTATTGATTTCATCGTCAAATGTTGCAATGTAACAGGGATGATAGCACCTGTTTAGATCTGTTAGATAGCCATGTTTGAGTGTTTCTGATAGGTTCTTTAAAGGCACTATAGTGCCTTTAAATTGCCAGCTAAATGCTACATACCTTTGTTTGGTCGCTGCACTACACACAATCTAAATCAAATTGGTAAACGATTGGTTTAAAGCATAGCCTTGTAACGTGGAGGTACAGCCTCGAGCCTCCACTGAGACGGTTACTGTGTAGGGACCTTAAGCAAGTCCATCGCTCGAAATTGCATAGTGCCAATGATTGATGCTAGGTCATTATACAGTGACATTTAACAAATGGGTAATAATAACAATAATAGTGAATATAATAATAATAATTATCTTTGGGTAAAATAATAATGATAATAATAATTATAGTGATAAATTTGAGAGCCTATCACAAATGCTATACATGCTGTTGTATAGACATTTATGTAACAGTTCATTGAATATTTATGTTGAATGGGCTCACTTTTTACACAGATCATAATGAGACTGGGAAACCCTGAGGAAATGCTCCTACTTCCCTAAATAGGTAAATAATGTTGTGGCAAAGATGCAAAAGAAACATGCCACCTATCAGAAATTTGAGGCCCTTTTGAGGGCTCATTTTTTGCATCCTAGTGCTTTAATGCTGTTGCCTTTTGCAGTGCATTCTCTCAGCTAGAACTTTACAAAGTTTAGCTAATTCAGACATTTTAGGCTGGGCTTTTTTGCATTGTGAAAAACTATTAATAAAATAAAACAGTGTCAAAGAGATTGATTTGGCTGTCGCAATGCAGTTCATGAGTTACTTCTAGAAAGACAGAAAGCTTCTTTGAACATTGCTGATGAGGTCTTGTGTGATATTACCTTTATTTGTCTTGAAACTAAGCATTCAATTAAAACATTTTAATTATATTACCTTGCATTATGTTAAATTTTGCAGTTTCTGGAAGTTGATCTGGGTGAGATCATGAACAACAACGTCCAGCTTTGTCGTTATGACAAGCCGACTCCTATCCAGAAATATGCCATACCTTGCGTCTTGGCCGGTCGCGATGTCATGGGCTGTGCCCAGACAGGTGGGCACTTACTGCGTAGTCATGGTATACCGGTAATATTAATATTTTAAGCATAAATTGAGTGAGAGAGTTACAGCACATTGTATTGGTAATTTTATGTAGAACCTTTTTAACAGGCTACTCAGAGGAGCTCTATTGTAAAACTGCAACAAATTCTGTAAGTACTGCAGAGAGAAATAATTATGGAGCAAATTGGAATGGAGGATGATCAGACTATGTATTAATGTTTTTAGAAAATTAATACAGTGTGACGTAAGTACAACAACAACAAGTGCAATGGAGGTGGAGGAGGAGAAGGAGGAGGAAGGAGTTGGAAAAAGGAAGGAGAACTTGAAAAAATTCAAATGACAATGGGTGCAAAATGGAGGTTTTGGTTGAGACATAAAATTGGTGAAAAGATGGTGAACGAGAATTGACGTAGCTGAACGAAAGACTTAATCATTTCTGTTTACGATTTTATTACATAATATCGAGAGTGTAGGGACCTCCAATATAGCCACTAATCATAGCTCACAAGTCTTAAATCAGTGGGTGCTCTGAAACTGTCGTCTTAAATTGTGTGCAGTCCTGAGATCTGGAAAGCTGGGTTATGTTGGCTTCTTTAACGTTTTAAGTCTTTGACTGTGATTTCAATTGAAGCAACTATGCTTTATCTATTATGGTAATGGCTCCATAGAAGTCATTAGAAATAGATAATCAGAAATGATGTCTGCCTTTTAGGTTCTGGAAAGACAGCAGCCTTTCTTGTTCCTATTCTCTGCCAGATCTTCAGTGTAGGAATCAAAGAAGGAAAGAAATTCAGACCGGACTCTGTAGGATTAGGCCAACGTTATCAGCATGTCGCTTGCTGCTTACTGGAATGCGTGCATGTCATGATGCCCTGTCTCTACTTTGCTTCACGGTTGATTGCTCTGCCTAATTTCTGTCAAGGTCTGACTAACACTGCTTGAATTTTCTCACTAGAATGCTTGAAGCTAATTCTACAGCAATTTGTACTAATTTTGTATTGTTGCAGACACCAGGAGCTTTAACAGTTTGATATCCTCATAAAATGAGCTTCACCAATAGATCCATCTGTCGAATGGCTTATATTATGGGAACTAGTCACTGAAATTATGAGAGATAACGGAGCTACTTGCAAGAGTGCGAATCTACAGATTTATTCATATGTCCAATTTCAGATACATGCCATTGAACAATACTTAGAACCAAAATGTTCATCCTTGTCCCGTCCTCTATGCTTTCGAGTTCATCATGTACTTTTATACTTTGCAAAAGCTAGACACATACGAACTGCCGCAGCCCGCTCTGTCAGTTTTTTATAAACTACATACGTCCTATCCAGATCAGAGGTCCATAATGACTTTGCCTTACCGTATGTGACTCTAGTAATGTCCCACTGTTACTGCTTCTATAATACAGCCTCTGTCTTTCTTCCTTTTAGAGCATTTATACAGCACCCCTTACGATATACAAAACAATATTTGCTGATAATAACCAACTGCCTCTGTTTGCGTTCAAGTGTGCCATTTAATCTATTTCACGCTAGAGATCTTTTATTTTGCATTATCACTGACTTGGTACTGAATTTAGCTTTGCTGTGCTCATATGCACTACGTTTGAACATCTGTTTTTAACCCTTTAATGATGAGCGTGTACTAAAATGCATGGAAAACTAATCCCTCTCATCGTTAAAGGATTAAGTTTAATAATTTTGTTTTGCTTGCTTATCTTTTTAATGAATTTGAATTTGTTGAGTCACTTCTTTGAATTACTTACACAGTTTAACTGACACATGAGTAGATTTTCTTTCGAAACCTTTGATAATTCTTTCTCTCGAAATCAGATCTAAAGAGTTTGTAATTTTATTACTAACCATTTAATCTTATATATATAAACTCTGCATTTTTAATTATAATGTAATTGGATGATGTAATATAATGATGTGATTGGATAATGGTGCTGTAACTGGATGCTAATCAATTTAATTTATTGTTCCCAAGTATACATCTTTATGTTATGAACAGATAAGATACATTTACAGGTGGTATTCATAATAGGTGACATAGTAAGGGAGCAATAGAACCCAAAAGGGCTTATATCCCGCTAGAAGGGGCCTCCTAAAGCCTGGCATTATAAACATGAACGGATAATTTAATAATTCAGTTCTTGAGAAACTTTAATATATATCAGTAATTATAAATTAAAGTTGAATACGGTCAATTTCTAACCATGCACAAGTAAACCCTACATGTACAATTAGTATTCAACCAATGAAACAGGTACATAACATAAGCAGAAACAAGACATCATTAAATAACATGTTCAAGTGTGCGTGTGTGTACGCACAAGGTGCCTGAATTGTGAGAAGTTCATTGCAACATGGATGAGTTTAGGCAGGCTATTCCATGCCACAGGGCCCTGGTATCTAATCGAGAATTTACGAGTATTAGTTCTGGCAAAAATACTTCGTTCTGGCAAAAATACCTATTTATTGTAAATTATTGTAATTGATTGTATGAGTTAATTGGATGATGTATTTAGATAATGCAACCTGTTGCTGAGAACAGTTTAAAACAATTTTTGTGTATTGTTTAATACATTTAAGTGAATAACTGTTAAACAGATATGGGGATTTAATGGATGGTAGTAGTGAGACAGTTGTGTATTGGTTTCATTTTTAAACCTTGATATCTGTAATTCCTAGGCATCTTTTAGACGGGAAAGACAGTTTCCAGTGGCTCTGGTCCTCGCTCCAACACGGGAGTTGGCCTGCCAGATATTCGAAGAAGCCCGGAAGGTTGACCTCTTTATTATGTCTTTATTTTCTTAGCACATGTTGTTATTGCTAGTTTGTTTATTGTTTGCTTGTTTGTTTATTCTGTATGTATGTGTTGTTTTATTTGTTTATTTATTCTTTACTTGTTTTTTTACTGGTTACTTGTTTATTGTTTTCATTTTTGTTTTTCGTTTACTTGCTTATTGTTTCCATTTTTGTTTATCATTTACTTTTTTATTGTCTTATTATGTGTTTATTATTTACTTGTTTATTGTTTCCTTGTTTGTTGTTTCATTGTGTATTGTTTCCTTGTTTATTGTTTCCTTATTTATTGCAGTTTCAAGTGTTTTGTTTACTTGTTTATTGTGTGCTTGTTTATTGTGTGCTTGTTTATTGTTGTGTACATTGATTTAGATATAGTATCGGTTGTTTTTATCTTCGTATTGTGTTGAAATATGTCCTCTGTTCTTCATCTATGTTTGATAGTTTGCCTATCGATCACGTGTGCGTCCGTGTGTCGTCTATGGTGGATCAGATATCGGAAGCCAGATCCGGGATGTTGGCCGTGGATGTCACCTGCTGGTTGCCACTCCTGGAAGACTAGTGGATATGATGGAGAGAGGACTTATAGCACTGGACCACATCAGGTGATTCCATGTTTTCCTCATTAGATTGTCCGCCATAGGTATTACTCGGTCATACTGTCTCGGCCTCATAGAATAGTGCTGTGGCCTCAGCGGTGGAAGGTGAGCGTTCATCACATGGTACTGGTCGCGCAGTACTGCAGCGAAGAGATCCCCATCTGCCAGGCTACATAATTGCTTGAAAGTGGTGCTTTAATTCTGGAGCCAGTAATCCAACAACGAAATATGTTGCGGACAGACATTGACAATGTACACCGTGTTCTGCACTGCACCACAGCTGCAGGAAGGATTGTGGCTTGTCCTCATTGGACAGTATATTTTTCACAGCAAATCCATATCAGTTTACTGTCTGCCCCCTGTCACTTTCGGATGCATTTGTTTTCTTCGGATTATGACCTCATTCATGTGTTATGTGTGACCAACTTCGATTTTAGTTTGGAATGGTTCTTCTAGGTACCTGGTGCTGGATGAGGCGGATCGAATGCTTGACATGGGATTTGAGCCACAGATCCGTCGGATCGTGGAGCAGGATTCTATGCCACCAACTGGGCAGCGTCAGACCCTGATGTTTAGTGCCACCTTTCCTAAAGAAATCCAGGTAAAATATACTTAATCAGGGTAAAAGTACCTGGTTTATTACAAAGTCATTATAAAAATTAATTTATCTAGGAAAAAGTACCTGGGCAATTACTTAATCCAGGTATAAGTATCTGGATATTTGCAGTCCATATAAAAGTACTTGAAATATGCTTAATTCATGTAAAAGTTCCTGGATTATTATGAAGTCGATATAAAAGTGTATGAAATATTACTTTATCCCGCCAGGTAAAATCACCTGAGCAATTGCTTAATACAGGTAAAAGTACCCAAATATTTGCAGCAGATATAAAAGTACATGAAATATTACTAATCCAGGTAAAAGTTCCTGGATGATTACAAAGTCGATATAAAAGTACATGAAATATTACTTAATCCTGGTAAAAGTATGTGGATTATCACAGCCCATACTAGAGGCAGAGGGAGGGTGAGTGTTTGCATTTTTCAGTGGTTTGCTGAGGTTAAGAGTAAAAAAATGTAATGTTTGTAAGCTGGGAGATGCAGAGAAATGTGTGTAACATTTCTGCGTTCGTCTGAGGTTTGACGAGGTAAAGTTCTCAGAATCAGGACAGGTTTTTGCAGTTGATTTGTTGCCCTGTAGGGTAGGTAACGGACAGCAACAGGGGAGTTTCCTCAGAAGGGACAGAGAATTGCCAAACTAGCTTGCAGATGCTCTGCATGGGAGAGGCTGGTTATTACTTGATCCAGGTTCAACTGTCTGTATGATAACTAAATCTTAGTAAAAATAACAATTATGATAATTCACTTGGTTCTCTGTTATACAGATTCTTGCTAGAGACTTTCTACACAACTACATATTTCTGGCTGTTGGTCGGGTGGGAAGCACAAGCGAGAACATCACACAGAAGGTTCTGTGGGTCGAAGAAACGGAGAAACGCTCGTTGTTGCTCGACCTACTCGATGCCTCAGGTATTCCATGCTTCCTGCTATGTCTTTAATCTGTTCATTGCTCTGTTAAGCATGCCTTCTGGTTCCTTTGAGCTATTAGGTTTTGACTAAGGTCTCAATGGATTTTACTTTTTGCTACTCTTTGCTTGAATCGATAGTTGATTGATACCTTATACTTTATGATAATGGTGGATTTGATTTGAGGGTATCTTCAGCGTTACAGCTTGTTTTGTAGGATCTGAATCGCTCACACTGATATTTGTCGAGACAAAGAAGGGAGCCGACATCCTCGAGTATTTCCTCTACAACGAGGGTTATCCCGTCAACAGCATCCATGGAGATCGAAGTCAGAATGAACGCGAAGATGCTCTGAAAACATTTCGATCGGGAAAGTGTCCGATCCTTGTGGCAACTGCAGTATGTATTACCGAATATTTCTTCTCTCACTGTTTTAAATGGTGCTGTGATTATTGATGTCAGAGAGAGAGCTTTAGTTTATTTCTTCAAACAACTGCTTCAACTGATGTTTTGTAATTAGGTAATGGTGGTTAATTAATACAGAAGTAATAAATTTGTACAGTCGATAAAACTTTGCAAGAATTGCTGATGTCTGCCTTGATGTAAACACATTCTTTGGACCTTTTCTGTGTGGAATTATCGAACATGTCAATTTCTTTATTGCCCACAATGCATTGCTTATAAAATGATTACAGAAAAGTGCATGTTACTGCGATTTAAGACAAATTTCACAGATTTTATTTGTAAAATAATTTGATTCAGGTTGCTGCTAGGGGACTGGATATCGCAAACGTCAAACACGTCATAAACTTTGACCTACCCAGTGACATTGAAGAATATGTCCATCGCATTGGGAGAACGGGTCGGGTCGGAAATCTAGGTCAGTTCGTTAAATTTATTTTTGTGTATGTATGCTGTGCATGTATGACATTGTATGTATGTATGTATTATGTAAGCTGTACAGTGTTTGTATGTATGAAGACACTTAATATGGCACCTTTTAGTTGCCTCACAGAAGCACTGCACATGTGATTATCTGAGTGATCTAAACATGTGTGTTTTAAGATAGCTTGAAACCATGTACTGAGAATTGTCACGCCGATCCTCAAGAGAGCTGGACTCGACTCGTCAGATCCAGCTAACTTTAGGCCAATAGCCAATGTATCATTTATTTCTAAAATTATTGAGAAGTTGATTGCTCAGCAACTGTTAGCATACCTTGATGGAAATAACCTACTTCCGGTGCATCAATCTGGCTTCCGTAAGGGTCACTCCACTGAAACCCTCCTCCTCCGGCTTCTTTCTGACTTCTATGGCGCCATTGACCGCTCCCAAGTCTCTCTGCTCGCACTCTTTGACGTCACAGCAGCCTTTGACTCGGTCGATCATGACATCCTCCTCCTCCGTCTATCCACATCTTTTGGCCTTTCTGGAAAGCCCCTAGAATGGCTGGCCTCCTATTTACACAACCGCTCATCTTCTGTTATTTATGGCTCCACTAGGTCCCCTTGGGTCCCAGTCCGGATCGGCCTTCCTCAGGGTTCCGTTTTGGGTCCCCTCTTATATATTATTTTCACCTCGGATCTTTGCCATCTTCTTACTTCCTGCTCTCTGTCTAACCAGCTTTATGCTGACGATGTACAGGCTTACACTCATTGCTCTGCCTCTGATGCCGCCACTGCAGTCCGCCTTATGTGCCTCTCCACTGACTCATTGGTAGCCTGGATGTCTTCTAACCGCCTCCGTCTGAACCCCTCCAAGACCCAATATATATGGCTGGGTACTCGCAGGCAACTTGGTAAGATTGATCTTGCTAGCCTTGCTACTGAATTCCCTAATATCGTCTTCTCCACTTCTGTCCGTGACCTTGGTGTCACCTTGGACTCTGAACTCACCCTCTCCCAGCATATTTCGCAGCTGAGCCGGGGTTGTTATTTCCAGTTACGTCAGCTCCGTGTGGTCTCCCGCTCTCTCTCTCCCAAGCACGCAGCTACTCTCGTTCATGCTTTCATTACCTGTCGACTTGATTACTGCTGTTCTCTCTATATTGGTCTCCCTCACACTCGACTGCATTGCCTTGAACGCGTTCTACGCTCTGCTGCGCGCCTTGTTGGGTGCATCCCTAAGTTTGGTCACGTGTCTGACTACATGCGTGACGTCCTTCACTGGCTTCCTTTTTCGCAACGCGTTGTATACCGGGTTGCTTCTATTGTCTGGCAGTGTCAGCTTGGCCGCGCTCCTTTCTATCTACGTGAGCTCTGTTTTCCAGCGTCCGCACTTCTTGGTCGCCGTTCACTCCGTTCCACCGCCCGCGGTGACTTACATGTTCCTTTCGCTCGCACTGCAACCATGCAACAGCGAGCATTCTCCGTTGCCGGTCCCACTATCTGGAATGGCCTTCCTGTTGGACTGCGGTCTCTCCCTCGAGACTCGTCCACCTCTTTCTTCTCTGCGCTTAAGGCTGTTCTCTTTCGTCGAGGTTGGGCTGGGAGCGCCTCTGAATAGTTGCCTTGAAGAGCGCGCTATATAAATGTTCAATTGATTGATTGATTGATTGTATATGATCTAGGTATGTTTCTATCTGTATAAGGAGTTGCATTCGAAGACCTTTCCGAGGTGTTCCTTGCTTGCCTGTTTTGGTCCTAGGGGAAATGACAAGTTCATTTGTAGTTGATTAATGGTGTAATTGTCTTGTAGACAAGTAGATACCAACCAAACAGTCTTTTTCATGTTCAAAAGTAATTAATTAATTAATTTTAACACAATGTAATACAATGGCATTTGGTATTCCCCTCCTTCCAAAGGTCATAAGTGCACACGTGACTATACAACAGAACGTCAGTGGCACTGAGCAATTTTGAGCGAAGGACTTGCTCAAGGTCCTTAAACAGTGACCGCCTCCATGGAGGCTTGAACTCACCATGTTACAGTCCGAGCACTTTAACCAATTGTCTTCCATGTCAAGCTATATAATTGTTGTTTTGCAGGGCTCTGATACTTGATGCTTGACCTCTGGCCTTAAATTTTTCTCTTGAACAGTTTAAGTTGTCTGCCCTTGCTTGTAATTATCAGTTAATTGTCTTGTGACAGGTTTAGCGACTTCTTTTTTCAACGAGAAGAACAAGAACATAGCCAGGGATTTGCTGGAACTTTTGGCAGAATCCAAGCAGGAAGTTCCGCAGTGGTTGGAGTCGATGGCATATGACTCGCGTCATGGAGGAAGTGCAGGAAGGAAGCCACAAAACAGGAGGTGAAACACAGAACATGAACACATAAACACACAAACACTGAAAAATGTGGGCACACACATGCACAAACATGGGCGCTTGAACACATACATGGTCTCACAAGCATGGACTCACTAACACAAACATGGGCACTCTAGCACAAAACATGGACACACTAACACAAACATGGACACACTAACACAAACATGGACACATTAGCACAAACATGGACACACTAGCACAAACATTGACACACTAACAAAAACATGGACATACAGACACAAGCATGGACATACAGACACAAATATGGACAAACTAGCACAAACATGGAGATACAAATTCGGATGCACAAACATGAACACACATAGATGGACACACAAATACGAACACAAATTAAGTGCAGGGCACCAGCTTATTCACAAATGCTGCATGGCAATATTTTGCTACGGAACTTCCTAGAATCATTTTAAACTTATTGTTCTTACTTGTTGTTTACTTATAGATTTAATTCAAAGTACTTTCTTTCACTGGGTAGATATGACGTTGATGTATTTTCAGATTTGGAGGATTTTCTTCAAGAGATTATCGCCAACACAGCGGTGGACGTTCAGGTGGCAGCACCACGCCGAGATCCGGAGCATCTCGCTCTGGCCATCATGGTGGCAGTGTTGGTGATCACTACAGCAGTGGCACGCATTCAGACTGGTGGAGTGCCAACTAAGGTGCAACAAGATATGCTACACTCATCTGTCGAAGTGCAGAGGGATTTAGCATGCCAAGGACTCACAGTGTTTGCCTTCTCCAACCGCTAGATGATACAAGATTATGTATGAGAAACTTTCGAAGCCTGCTTTCCACCAGTCAGTCGGTCAGTCGTAGAGCTCCGAAACGTCGAGGTGCAATGCTCGAAACCGGGTGCTTGAAAAAGATGATATGCTGTGCTTGGAAACAAAAGGTGCAGCACTTGAAAGCGTCGAGGTGTGATGCTGACGTATGTCCAGGTGCAGCCCGTCTGAACATCATCTTTCCGGAGGTGCAGCCGTAAGTGTCAATATGGAGTGCATCGGGGTGCCAATTTCACACGAGAAAATACTTGAAATGTGATCGTTCGGCATGCGGAAATAGGTGCAGGAAAGATGCCTAATGCCACATGACCCAAGGTGTTGCCTGAAGGATAGTTGCTATGGGCAGGTAAGGACTGGAGCAGTGGTCTCCATAGTGATGGCAACTGGCTGCGGCACTTTTAGAGTTGGCAGTGGCACTACAATGGCACTACGAGCAACTAAAGGAATAGCATATGTACCGATGTTGCTTTGAACAATCGTCTCTTTTGCAACAGTGCTTGATGATGCAAGGCCATCTGATGCAACAGCACCTTTAAAGTGAGCACATAGCACGAGGGCACCTGAAGGAGCATTGGCAGCATTGAGTCACAGGGTTTTTGCGGCAGGTGTCTGTGAAGCTCGACAGCTTTCATCACCATGGCAACCAGAACATGGCTCTTTTGCTTGAATACAGTGACCTTTGATGCAGAGACTGTGATAGAGCCATTTTAAGTTGTCGGTCGCTATGGAAACTTCTAGTAGCTGTGACATTACCGGTTGCCGTGGTTATATCAGCAGACTAGCCGTGAAAATTTTACCGGCATTAACGAGAACTTATGGCAACCACGGCAATATTGCTGGTTGCCAGGAAAACATTGATGATGCTTCACATGTGGCCATGGTGACATTATTGGCTGCCCTAGAAGAATCACTGGCATTTGATGGGTAGCCATGGAAACATTGCGAATAGTCAATAATCATGGCCAGACCTTGACAACTGCCGCATTTTTTTGCAAATCTGCCGATCAGCCTGGTTCGAGGCCTAGACTGCTGTTGCCATGAGAACAGAGTTTACATAGTCCAGTGAACAGCAGTCTTGAGCATTTCTGATTGGCTGGACCTTCTCTTTGTCAGTCTGTGATTCGATGTTGCCGTTTAGCACTTTTTCTATCGTACGGAAATGTGATACCACGAAGGGATTGCCAACATAGGGTGTGAATTACTCCTGTCTGGGGAAAATATTATATGAGGAAATTTTTTAAATTCTGCTGTTTAAATACAAAATGAAGGTGTTGTACCAGTTTATCCAGTCTTTTCGATGTTGTATAAGAAGAAATTACAGAGAAAATTTTTCAATTGCCATTCTTGTGAGAGAGGCTTAAGGCTGCATCAAGTTGTCATGGTTTGAGCAGTTTTGCAAAGATTGCAACCATGAGAACCAAAACGTTATTCAAAATAAAAGGCAGCAATTGGGTTTTACCTTTTAATCTGGACCTTGTAATTATTAATCCTTACTCGTCATTTCCTTGGTCGTTGGCAATCCTAGCGACTATTTTTCGCTGAACAATCTGTAGACCGGCTGGCTGATTGTGATGAACTTTGTGCAGGCACAGTCTTATGAAATCGTGCTTTTTTGTATTCTTTCTTCCTGAATATGCCTCTTCCAGTGTTTGTAATACTAATAAGTAAACCAACATTTGTATATTTTACTCGGCTTCTGTGACGCAGTGGCTGATTGGTTGAGTGCCTGCCTTGCAGCGCAGAGTGCAGGTTGAAACCTCCTCTGAGGCGGCTACTGTGTAGGGACCTTGAGCAAGTCCTTCACACACAATTGCTCTGCACAGTTGGTTGATGATTTGTCATTAGATAGTGGCACTTAATAAATATCGTAATAATGATCTAATAAAAAAATAGATATGAGAATAATAGGAATAAGTGATATAATATTCTAATAATAGTCTAATATAGTAACATTCTAATTTAATAATATAATCTACTAATTATGTAACCCGATCTAATCTAATCTATACATATAATATCCATATAGTGTCCGTCCGACGATAAACGCTACGTCACAAACGGTTTCTGTTCTATTTGTGACGTCAGTACTGCCATCTTGACGATGGCTATCAGAGCATTTTAACCAACAATATACACTGCCGTCATAATTATGACGGGCAAATACACTAGTAATGAAATAATAAGGTATTTCGAAAACTAGAAATGATAACAATAAGAATGATAATAGAAATAATCTAATAATAATCGAAGACGTCAGGAAAGTATTAATTTGTCTAGTCACAGAGTTTATGTTGATCTGTAGTTGTTTAGACTTTTTAGTCAGATTGTTTGACTGAGTTTGCTCAACAAAAGGCTTCTGCAGTTTTCCTAATAGTTTCTGAGTGAATGCTTGCAGAACCCGTACTTTGTTCTTTTGCTTGGCGGATTTAGATAGATGATTGGGGTGATGTGGATTTGGTCGAGGTTCACATAAATTATTTATTCTAGATTTAAAAAAAATTAAATTTGTACCTAACTTAAACTTTGGACTTTTCTGTTTAATTTTGTAAAGAAGACTTTTTAAGCGAGCTTAATTTCTGATCAACGATGTTGTAGTGTAAGTACAGGGCAGTTTACATAGGTTCATAATATCAAGGGTCATGTATAAGTGTAGCAGGCGTAATATGAGATCATGATGCACAAATGTTATCTGAATGTTGTTATATCAAAAATGTGATCATGATGAGTTTTATAATACTTCTGTACGTCATGGTACTCTTAACATTATTACACTAGTACATATCTTAAGATCAGTGCTATAGAAGTTGAATAGTATGAATATTCAGTTGGATATACAGTGCCCCGACGTTTTCAAGGCTGGCAAAATTATTCAGGTCCAATGCTAGTTACAGGAAGTTGACAAATTGGGGTGGCCCCAAAATTTAGGCAATTTGACTGAAATTTGTAATTTGGCCATGTTTTAAAATTTGCTCTATTTTTTACTTGTGTTTTTATAGGGTTTTGTAAAATATATTTCTGACTTTGTTGCAGAATTACACCCAGTTAGTACATAAAGCTACTTTGTAGCCAAGTCTAAGATATCACCCCATTCATTTAATCCAAATCCGCCTTTGCACGCACCATTTTCGAAAATGCCCTCCCTGATTGGGGAGGGGGTTTTGTTAGTGCAATTTGTTTGAGAGGTACAGAGAGAAGGCAATTGGTGAGACAAGTCTCAGACTCGCTTAGAGATTGTGTGTTTTTAATGCTTAGTTAACTGATTTTACTTAATTAGTTACTTAATTAATTGGCTTTGTTGTTTTGTACCGCGTGTGTTGTTATCGGGTAGGCAAGTTAATAATTAGTTGAGCTTTCTTTTTATTTATTTTGTTTGATATCCTTTGGAGTTGGAGAAAATTCGGTTGCTTTTCTTGTCTCTTCTGTGTTCGACCATTGATGGCACAAGATCTTCAGTTATGAATTGTTTCAGTGTATTTAATATGTTTTAAACAATGAAATATTTAAACTAAGACCTTTCCAACACCTAGAAGTCATAGAATAAATTTTTATCACTTGGAATTAGAAGCAGTTGATAGCACTCTGATCTTCGCAATTCAAGTTCATTGTAGGTAAGCATTGGTCAACACCAATGCATGCCTGGAATTATGTCTTATACTTTGGTATTACAGTGCTATACATTTACACATTTACACATCCAAAGTTTGCTACGGCTTACTACATGCGACTTCACTTCCTGTGACGGTTAAGGCAGATGTTGAATCAAGAATCCTTTCTACCAAAGAAAGAGCAGCATCCACCGGACTAGGGAATGTAATCCCGGGATCCCGGAACATTTTTCAATCCCGTAATCCCGGGATTGACAAACGTGGAATCCCGTATTTCCGGGATTACAAAAATTGGGATTTTTGGATTAAATTTGCTTGATCCACTGTATAATTCTTCCTTGAGGCTTGGGCAATGGACGCTAATTACGGCAGATAAACAGCAACGACGGGTACCAGCCCTAGTGCAGACTACAGACTGACTCTGCCTGCCAGAGGCGTCTACCCCCCCCCCAAGTCATTGAAGCAACGTCCCTTTTCCCTCTGTTCTTCCCCCTCCCCGTTCCTTTCCCCCTAAGATGGTGTCACACACACACTGACAGATCTCCCCTATGTCTTGGATGGAGCATTTGCTCCAAGGTTTCTATGGTGTAGACGCCCCTGCTGGCTACTTTAATATCAGGGTGCTGCAGGCTGCTGTGCACTCCTCTGCAGTACGGCTGCTAGGCCTACTGGTAGGCGAGACTGCTAGGCTGCCACTGCTTGGGTCTTCCCGCAGCGGTGCTGCGCTGGTCACCTGTCGTTCTGAGACCTCGTTCCCGGCCGTGGGATTGCTATCAAGTATCAAGATCTTTCCACTCAGAAACACCCCACCCCGAGTTAATCAGCCTCCGAATACAAGCTGTTAGTGGAGAAACCTTGATCACAGATCAACCGAGCCCAACTGCTGTCAAGTGCCTCTGCCTATGCTCTGAGTCATCATTAGTGGGTGAATCTACTTTTGACACTTCACGCTTCTTGCGATAATTTTTTCGTAAATAACTCCTAAGGAACGTTTAAACTTTTCATTTTAAGTTACAAGTTTATAACACATCCCCACAACGTTCTTAATACCATTATATCTTTAATACACAACAACGTTATAGTATTAAATATACATTTATGCTACAGGCGGGAAAATTTTTTATTGCATAAAGTATAATCCCGGGATCCCGGGATCCCGGGATTGATAAATTCCTAATCCCGTAATCCCGGGATTGACAGAATGCTCCGGGATTGCATTCCCTACACCGGACCGTGAGCAAAGGTATCGTCTGCATACTGATGGACAGCAACACCCATAGGAAGGAGAATCCACTCAAGGTCGGCAGTGTACAGGAGGTATTGGAGAGAGGCCAGGACAAATGCTTTGACTGAGAAGATCCAATGGCAAAGGGCACAACCTGCTAAGAATGTCTGCAATCAGGGAAGAGAGGTGGGTCATTCAAACGTGGACAAAAGGAGCTGTTGTACCCAGTGCGGAAGTCCACATCAAAATTTGGTGCGTGGTTATTTCAGACAGGGTGTGCGGTAGTCTAGCGGTTAGCGTGATGAACTGTCAAACGAGAGGTTGGGGGTTCAAATCTCTGCCAGGGCAGTCATTTGTTTCAAGATTTCTGCTGCACTTGCCCCCCTAACCAACGCAGCCGTAATTGGTACACTCGCCGTACACTGTTAGTGGGACGATCAGACGGCGAGGGAGAGGACTGGTTATCCATCCTCATAAGCCGATGCTAAGAAAATGCAGTCTCTAAAATTTCGTACCCATGGCTGCCTGTCGTGAGCTTAATTGGGGATTACTCTTCTCTTTCTAAGAAACTGAATTTGCTAACATTTCACACATGGCTGTACCTCTCAGGGTTAGCTTCTTTTACTTCAGCAGCTTGTTTTTTAACCATTAACTTCACTTGGGCGGCAGACCGATCTTAGCCAAAGTAGGCCTACCCCTTTGATGTCAGGACATCCGCAAGGTGGGGGAGGGGTATTACCAAATGCGGATATGGGGAGGGAGTGGCTTAAAGTAGGTCATTTCTGCGAACGTCATTAAATTTTATTGATGACTCCTTACATATGGCTATTTGCGCATACATGTACTTCGTTGTGTTTAGTTATTACAATAAAGACTTGGACAACGAACGTACATTGTTGGTGGTCCACTTAGTACATTTATAACAGGTAATATGGGGCTGTGTAGGACGGCTAGAGACTAATATAGAGCCCCGGCCGGAGAGTGGGATTGGAAAGAGGGGAAGAGGATCCTGGGTAGGGAATGTAATCCCGGAGCATTCTGTTAATCCCGGGATTACGGGATTAGAAATTAATCAATCCCGGGATTGTACTTTATGCAATGAAAAATTTTCCCGCCTATAGCATAAATGTATATTTAATACTGTTACGCGGTTGTGTATTAAAGAGGTTGGTTTTAAGAACGTTGTGGCGATGTGTTATAAACATGTAACCTTAAAATAACGAAAAGTTTAAGCGTTCGTTAGGAGTTATTTACGATAAAATTAATCGCAAGAAGCGTGAAGTGTCAATACATGTAGTACAATCTCCGAATACCGATGACTAAGAGCATAGGCAGAGGCACTTGACAGCAGTAGGGCTCGGTAGATACTTGATCAAGGTTTCGCCACTAACAGGTTGGCCCGCTTGTTTGGTCCTCGGAGGCTAATTAACTTGGGGTGGGGTGATTCTGAGTGGAAAGATCTTGATAGTTGATAGCGATCCTACGGCCGAGAATGAGGTCTGAGAACGACAGGTGACCAGCGCAGCACCGCTGCGGGAGGAGTGCACAGCAGCCTGCAGCACCTTGATATTAAGGCAGCCAGAGTCGGTCTGTACTCTGTAGTCTGTATTAGGGCTCGTACTCGTCGTTGCTGCTTATCTGCCGTAATTAGCGTCCGTTGCCCAAGCCTCAAGGAAGAATTATACAGTGGATAAAGTAATTTTAATCAAAAAATCCGAATTTTTTGTAATCCCGAAAATACGGGATTCCACGTGTGTCAATCCCGGGATTACGGGATTGAAAAATGTTCCGGGATTCGGGATGCCGGGATTACATTCCCTAATCCTGGGGTTGATCGAAAAGATCATTTGCAGCGATGGACGAGGCCGGATAAGAGAAAGACGAGGGTGTAAATGGAGGTGATGAGGAAAGGCTGATCAACAGAGAGTGGGGAACATAGTTATGGCCACTGAGGTGGTTTGTAACGTTTATTTAACGACGTCTTCATATCAAAGATGATTTACGTCGCCGTTTTCCGAGTTATGTCCTTTCGAATTTGTGGTATCGATGTGTTTTGTGATTAATATAGGCCTAGTACAAAGCAAAGATGATTCATAATATTCGTTTAACGAATACTAGATCTGATCTAGAAGTACTTGAAATAGTTAGCCTATAGGGCCTACGCCTACTTTTCACCTAATTTTCTAGACTTAGTCTAGTGTATGCGTGAAAGGCATGGGCGGCGATCCCGGGGGTCGAGGGGACAAGACCCCCACCTTTAAGAGTGGGGGACACCATATATTTTGTCCCCCCCCCCACATTTTGAAGAAACACCAAAAAAGGTTAACCGATTAAAAAAATTACCTTTTTTGACCAGATCAGTTCAAATTCTTTTCTAGACTTACCAAATCAGTTCTAAAGTGCCCCCCAACTGTCAAACAAGATCGCCGCCACTAAACTATAGAACAACGTGTACATACAGGCCCGGATTTAAGCATGATCACTAGGCTATGTGCCAGTGCACAGAGGCCCGTTGTTCTTGTGATGAAAGCACATCCAATTTGCGTAGGAAGCTGAACCGAGACGAAATAAGCTCGTACGCATCAAGCCGATGAAGCAAAGTAGTAACCCACCCAACTGATCAATGATCGACTGGTAGAAAGTTTTGTATTCGAAATTTATCTGACTGCGTCAACTCCGTCCGCGGAATAGTGTGACTATTGGCAGGGACGTCATTGGGGGGGGGGGTTTGCCCCCTGACCAGGCCCGGCTCAAGACATTTGGCGGCCCTGGGCAAATCGGCAAATCGGCGGCCCTAAGCACAAAAAAAGTTGATGACCTTTTTTAGTCATTTACCTCTTTTAGCACAAAAAAAGTTGACCTTTTTCTTTTAGTCATTCAACTCAAATAACAATAGTAAATATTTTTTTCGAAAATTGGAAAATTGGCGGCCCCTAAAAATCGGCGGCCCTGGGCGGCTGCCCACTTGCCCATATGGACGAACCGGGCCTGCCCCTGACTTTTGGGGGAAAAGATGCAAAAGAGAAGAAAAAGGGGTAAAAATGAAAAAATATACACATGGGCAGCGATCCCGAGAGGTCGAGCGGAGAAGAACTCCCACCTTTAACAGCGGGGGACACAGTGTACTGTTGTTCCCACATGCCGAAAAAAATTTCACCTCTTTTTTGCCTCCCTCTGGAAAAAGCTAAAATGACGTCCTTGACTATGGGCCTCCACCGCGATGGTGCACTGGGGCCTCCACCTAAGTTAATACGGCCCTGGGCATATATGCAGGCGAGTGACCAGTCCTCTATCGCCATCTCATCTTCCCGACAGTGTACAGTCAGTGTGCTCATTATAGCTGAGTTGGTTACGGGGTGCAGGTGGAGCAGAAATCTCGAACCAAATTTCTGCTATGGCGGGGATATGATCCCCGGTCCAGCACGCTAATCTCTAGGCCTATACTATTGAGCACCCAAACCAAAGCTACGTGGTAACAGGGTAAGGTAGCTTAAATCTTTAAAACTTGTATAGCGCCACCGTTTAATGCTCAAGGCACCTGCTTAGAAGAAAAATCAAAACCAGAAGGAGTACCAGCCAGTCGGCACAACACGGAAATCTCTTACCTGGCCACCCATGTCAACTTACAGTTAGGACATGGAGAAGAAATTGTGAAAGCAGACATGAGGCAAGAAGAACTACGAGGATATAGGCTGACAGAAAAACATATGGCGACCGACATAAAGACAGCAAGAAGTCACATGAAGGGTAGGCCTAGGTAGAGGCAGGCAGACGAGAAAACGAAACAATTTGCAGATTTATTTCATTGAGTCCATCCGCACTTAGAGGCTAAAACTCAACCCAAAGTCCACTTCGAACTCTAGGCCTAATACTTCGAGCCAATATAAGAATTTAAAAATAAATTACTCCCAACAACCCTGGTAATCCTTCCTAACTTCATACTCTTCCTTCTCTTCTTCCTTCAAATTCTGCCAAACATAGGACAAAGATCAAGCGGCAGCCGAGCATTGTATCTTTAACATACTGAGCGATGGTTGTAAGCCTGTACATCCCAACGACCTCTTATGGACAGGGCTGTAGTGGTAAAATTTGAGGTGAGTATACGCTACCGGTGACCAGCGGCGTCAGTAGGGCTGGTGTTACCGTAAAAAATGTGAAGACCTTTTTTAGGAATTCGTCTAAGAAAAATTTATGACTTTTCACCAATTCTCTGACAATTTTCAGACTTTTTACGATTTCGTCTCTGAAAAAGTTGATGACTTTTTTTTAGTCATTCGCCCTAAAAACCTGTCAAAACCTCTCTTTTTCCTCAAAATTTCATCTACAGAGGTAAGTAGGCCTATACGCTGTATACCCGCGTATACCCTCGTCTAGAGCCCGGAGTATACGCTCTAAAATTTCTCCAGAGGTGAGTATACGCTGTATACCCGCGTATACCCTCGACTACAGCCCTGCTTATGGACGATGGATGAGGGCGATGTCAGTTTCTTTGAGAATTGTTAGGAAAAAAATGTCATTTGTTATAGAGCTGCTATTATAAATAAGTTCGCATTTAAAGGTTTAAAATTAACTTCAGTGGACTCTTTATACGAGACCTCACAGAGGAAGACTCGGGGGCAGAACCTTGTGCGATTTATCTGCAAGATATAACAATCATCTCATTCCAATGGTTTGGTTCCTTATTTCTGACACTTCGATTCCATTTTGTATTAACCGCCGAGTTCAAATATGACATAGGCCTAAGCGGAAAATGACGTAATTTTCCTTTGTTCTGTCATCAGTTTCTGGAACATTCAATTCAGTTAGGCCTATGTCAATGGGTGCAGACGAAAGATGTCGAAGGAGACGACGAAAGCGATTATAAAGACAACGAAATACGATGATTATGGTGAAGAAAATGACGAACAACAGTTCCCGAACTGAGCGGCAGTTCATCATCGAAATGAAAAAGAAATCAGTCGTAACGTATGACAGAAATTGTATCGTCTTTTCAACGACCGAAAATAATCGGTCAGTAAGTAAGGAAGTAGGCCTATGGTAAAACGGACAGACACGCAGAATGAATCGTAATTCGATGCAAGGAAGAAGTGAGTATGAAAGAGAAATAGGTCTATTACATAAAAGTAAGAACATTTTATGGCTTGCGTCCTCTTCTTTTACTGAATCTGTTGTTCGTGGTTTTGGGTTTGTTAAATATAGCGCGCTTTAAAAGTAGCATTCAGTACCGTTCTACATAAAGTGTCAAATTGCCTCCTAATTAAAGTAAAATTTTGAAGTTCCTTCTGTCTGTCTCTGTCCCTGAATGTCGCAAACAGTGGCACAGAAGGAAATTTACGACAGAAAGAGAAACCATAGTATTATAAGCGCTATACAGGCGTCCATGGACAAACATACAGTCGAAAGCCATATAGTAACAAAGTGGCCGACGGACAAACTGCAGAGTGTAGAGAGACGCGTTGACGAGACAGGGAAACAGAAACACAAAGAGACAGACAGTCGATACATGGACAGATGGATGACAGCCAGACGCAGACTGTGGCAGACATACAGTGTTTAATCTAGTCCCCCTCTTCTGGGAGGGGAAATCAGGTTTCTGGGGGGACAACCCAATTTTTCAGACTTTTTTAACTTTCATCCAGACTTTTCATCCAGAAGTTTCATCTTCAAAAAAAGTTGATGACTTTTTTTTTAGTCATTCGTTGATTTGATGACCTTTTTTAGGAATTCGTCTCTCTCGGGGGGGGGGGGGAACCATATATCACCATGTATCCTGGGGGGGATTTGCCTCCTAAAAAGCTCTAAACCTTATAATATTGCCGGCCTCTGGGGGGAAACATCGATCCTGGGGGGAACTTTCCCCCCCAAAGACGTCTAGATTAAACACTGGCAGACATATAGTTAGACGGACTCTTTTCCGTTGTCTGCGTATATATCTCCGTGGACGCATGTATAATAGATGCGTAGCCATTATACATGCCTTTTTGGTTTAATCGCTTATACATGCGTCCATGGTCTAATCTTCTGTTCCCATGTGACCATGTCTAAAGAGCGTAAACAGCATTATGACGTAATTTTCATCCAGTACATTATGACGTCATAATGTATAATTCGTATAGATTCGGCAGAATAGAGTGCGGCATTGTGAACATGCAGAGGCGTTGAAAGAAACCAGTCAGTCTCAAGCAAGTTGAAAAATACCTGAAAACGAATGAAGTTTGGTTCTGAAGATGTTTCAAGTGGAAGAACGATGACGAATTTTGCAAAATTAATGTAAGTGCAAAATTGATTAACCGGTCGATTAGGCATTAAAAATTAATATCATCTGTTAGTTAACAGATTAAAATACGAGAAATGAATTCAATAGTTTTCTTTTCACTTGAGGATAAGGATAGATGCAAGCGCAGTCTTTCACTAAGGAGGTAGGTATAGGATCGAGTTCACACTGCTTGTTTGGATTTTAAGATTATGAATAGATTGTAAGAGTTGGAATATTTCAGTTTCTGACGTCGGTTGGAAGACAGATAAGGAGGATCGCAATCGTAATCGTAATCTCTAAATTTCTACAACGCCCACAAAAGCGAAGTCGCGGGAACCAACTTATTCACAGGCGCTCAATCAAATCACAATCGGTAGACGGGGGAGGGTGGATGGGTGAAATCGGTTCCAGGTCAAGATCCAAAGGGGTCAATCAGGCAGACAGTCAGACGGCTAAGGATGGTGATGTTTGGGTTTGACACGGCGAGTGAGGTAAGGGAAGAGGAAGAATCAGGATAGGATTTGCGAAAGAGTAATGTTTTCAGTTTTGAATGGAAGATCTGTGGAGAGATAGTAAGAGGTGAGGTTTTGGTGAGTTCGTAGGATGAATCTGATATTTCTCGTAGTACCGGTGGGAGTTTGTTCCAAAGAGATGGGACAGCTGTGGCTATGGAACGATTGGCAAATGTTAGTGATGATGTGACAGAAGGGCGGAGAAGTGTTAGGGCAGAGGAGGAGCGGGTTGAGCGGATTGGTTGGACCGTGAACAGCTAGCGGAGATAGGAGGGCTGGGAGTAAAGTGTGTTGTAGCTCAGTGATATGACTTTGTATTCTATTCGTTCGGGTATTTTAAGCCAGTGGAGATCTGAGGACAGGAGTGATGTGGTGGTGTTTGGGGTTTTTAGTCACAGAACGGGCGAGTGCATTCTGAATGGCTTGGAGGCGGTTTATTTGGGTGATGTCTATGTTCAGCAAGAGTTGCAATAGTCTAATTTTGCGTGGACTAATAGATGTATCGATTGTGGAAGCAGTTTTGAAGTTGAGCATAGGGCGGATTCTGCGAAGGTCGCGGATTTGCATGAAGCAAGAGCGGGAAAGATGGATGATGTGATCGGATGAACTAAGGGTTTGGTCAAAGATCACACCTGCCATGGGTTGCGGACAGGAGAATTTGCAGTGAATGTGTTGGTGGATACAGAGTCAAGGTTGAGGGAAATAGAGCGATCTGGAATTTTCTTAAGTTGATCACGCAGGCCTATAAGAATGAATTCAGTTTTAGACGGGCTTAAGCCAAGAAGGTTTGATGTCATCCAGGAGGAGATTTGGGTTACCACATGGAGAGGATTATCTATGGAATGAGAGAAGCTGTTTGGAGAGAAAGAGATTAATAGTTGGGAATCATCAGCATAAAGTTGATGATCAACTGAGGATGCTTTGATGCGTGAGCTGAGTGGAGTAGTGTAAAGGATGAACAACAGTGGTCCAAGCACAAAACCTTGCAGAACACCACAGGTGAGAGGGATGAGGGATGAGGTTTCTGATGTTTTAACGGATAACGAGCGGGAAGAGAGATATAGGACTGAATCCAGAGGACAGCAGCGTCCGTAAAACCAAACCAGGTTGACAGTCTTTGGAGTAAGATGTTGAGGTCAATGGTATCGAATGCTGCAGAAAAGTGAAGGAGGTAGAGACAATAGACCTGTTGATGAGAGATGGCAGAAACAGGTTTATTGCAGAGGGAAGTGAGTAGGGTTTCAGTTGAGTGCCGTTTGGTAAACCCAGACTGGTGTGGGTTGAGAAGTGAGTTGAAAGTCAGGTACTCAATGATCCGAGATAGGACTATGCGTTCAGTTAGTTTAGAGATGAATGACAGGTTAGAGACAGGTCGGTAATTAGAAAGCATTTCTTTATCCAGTGATGGTTTCTTGAGGAGTGTAGTGACTAAAGAGCCTATGAAATGGAGGGGAAATTGCCAGTAGATAATGAGAGGTTGATTATTTTGGTAATGATGAGAACAAGGATAGATGCACAGTCTTTCAGTTGAAGGTAGGCATGGGATCGAGTTTGCATTGCTTGTTTGGAAAAGATTGTAACATATGTGATACTTCAGTCTGTCATGCTGGTTGGAAGGCAGAAATGACGATTGAGGAGGGGAAGTCGGAAAGTCATGAGGAGAGGAGGGAGCATCTGCAGGTGGTTCGATGTTGATTTTGGAAAGGAGTGATTGGAGAGAGTGAGACGAAGGGTAGAAATTTGCCGGAGAAGAAAGAGCAGAACGACTCAACAATTGAAAAGGGTGGAAGAGAGTTTGGAAGTTAGCTGGAGCGGTTCCGATGGAGGAGTTGGTTTATAGTTTTCCAGAGAAGGCGAGGATTAGTAGATCGAGAACGAACTAATGAGGAGTAAAACCTCTTTTTACCCGTAGCTAGTAGGTTGTTGTATTTATTCGTGGCGGCTTTTATGGCAGAGAGCATTTGAGGATCACCGGTTCGTTTGTAAGTGCGTTCAAGGCGTCGACGGACAGATTTGAAGGCTTTGAGGTAGGAATTATACCAAGGATTGTTAGAATGAGAGCCGGATTTGGTATTGATTGGAGCGTGTTTGTCAAGGAGCGTAGAGAGTTGTGTTATATATGAAGACAGGATGTTGTCAAGAGAGCATTGAGGACTTAGAACGAGGTCTGAAGAGAAACGATCTTCGTGAAGGCTTCAATGTTTATGGACCTGATGCGGCGGAACGAATGAGAGACGGGATCTGGATGTGGGGTAGGTTGTATGTTAAGACGCGTGAAATGGGGTAATGATCAATGGATGTATCAAAGGAGAAAGAGATAACTGGCGATAACTTAAAGAGAGACGATGTGATGATGAGGTCAAGTGTGTGGTTATGACAGTGGGTGGAGAAGTTGACATGTTGAACCATGTTAGTTGATGACAAGAGCGTGAGGAATTCGGAGGTAAATGAGTCAGAAGGATAATCGTCATGTATGTTTAAATCCCCTGTGATCAGGAATTCGTGAGGGGTAGTGGCAGAAGTGGAGAGGACGGTGGTGAATTCTTGTAAGATGACAGATGTAGGACTCGCATACGAGGAAGAGGAAGAAAGGCGGTAGACATTGAAGATGGTTAGGATTGTGTTTGGGAGTTTTAGATTGATTGAGGCGCATTCAAATGAGCGAAAAGAGTAATCAGGTGAGTTAAGGATAGTGGAAGGTGGTGAAGGTGGAGAGTCATGAGTGGAGGATGGAGCCTCCGCAGATGAATCAATTGTGGTTTTAGAATGGAATGATTGAAGAGAGAGGAGAGTAGTAATTTTGCCCGTAAAGAACAGTAATTTTGCCCGAAGAGAACGACTCAGCTATCGAAGTAGGTGGAGGAGAATTTGGAAGTGGGTTGGAGAAGTTCCGATGAAGGAGGATGGTTTATGGTTGCTAGAATTAGAGCATCAGGAATGAACCAATGAGAAGTAAAACATGTTTTTAGCCGTAGCGGGAAGGTGATGATATTTATTTGTGGTAGATTTTAGGGCAGAGAGCAGTTGAGGATCTCTGTTGCGTTTATAAGGGCGCTAAGGTGTCGACGGAAAGATTCGAAGGCCTGGAGATAGGAATTTTACCAAGGATTATTGTAGTGAGAGCATGGTTTGTTAATAATAGCAGCGGTTTTTACAAGAAGCAGGGACAGAGTGGTTTTGTAGGAGGACAGAAAGTCATCAAGAGAAAAGGAAGGTTTTCAAATGAGGTCTGACGAGGAAAGATCTAGTGTAAAGGCTTCAATGTTTATGGAGCTGATTCAACTTAAATACAACTCATGCCCAATACCAAGATTCTATTGCACCGGGTTACCATATGTACAGTACACCCAGTCCCTCTAAATCGTCAGCAGTTACGAACACACAGGTGGAGACATCCCTTTTTAGACTCGAGAACCTTCCACTATCCTTAACGTACCTAGTTGCTCGTTTCGCTCCTTTGAATGCG
This sequence comes from Allolobophora icterica, assembly GCA_963556255.1. Lineage (NCBI taxonomy): Eukaryota > Metazoa > Annelida > Clitellata > Crassiclitellata > Lumbricidae > Allolobophora > Allolobophora icterica. The sequence continues at coordinate 60,850,996 of OY744603.1, forward strand.
CCTCAATCACTAAAACTCTCTAACACTATCCAAACCATGTTCAATGTCTACCGCCCTCCTTCCTCTTCCTCTTACTCAAGTCCTACATCTGTCTTCTTACAAGAATTTACCACCCTCTTCTCTACTGCTGCCACTACCCCTCGTGAATTCTTGATCACAGGGGATTTCAACTTACATGTCGATAATCCTTCTGACTCATTTGCTCTGAATTCCTCACGCTCTTGTCATTAACTAACATGGTTCTACATGTCAGCTTCTCCACCCACTGTCATAACCACACACTTGACCTCATCATCACATCATCTCTCTTTAAGTTATCGCCAGACATCTCTTTCTCATTTGATACACCTTCTGATCATTACACCATTTTCACACGCCTTAACAAACAACCTACTCTACGTCCTGATCCCGTCTCTCATTCTTTCTGCCGCATCAGCTCCATAAACATTGAAGCCTTTACACTAGATCTTTCCTCGTCAGACCTCATTTGAAAACCTTCCTTTTCTCTTGATGACTTTCTGTCCTCCTACAAAACCACTCTGTCCCTGCTTCTTGTAAAAACCGCTGCTATTATTAACAAACCATGCTCTCACTACAATAATCCTTGGTAAAATTCCTATCTCCAGGCCTTCGAATCTTTCCGTCGACACCTTAGCGCCCTTATAAACGCAACAGAGATCCTCAACTGCTCTCTGCCCTAAAATCTACCACAAATAAATATCATCACCTTCCCGCTACGGCTAAAAACATGTTTTACTTCTCATTGGTTCATTCCTGATGCTCTAATTCTAGCAACCATAAACCATCCTCCTTCATCGGAACTTCTCCAACCCACTTCCAAATTCTCTTCCACCTACTTCGATAGCTGAGTCGTTCTCTTCGGGCAAAATTACTGTTCTTTACGGGCAAAATTACTACTCTCCTCTCTCTTCAATCATTCCATTCTAAAACCACAATTGATTCATCTGCGGAGGCTCCATCCTCCACTCATGACTCTCCACCTTCACCACCTTCCACTATCCTTAACTCACCTGATTACTCTTTTCGCTCATTTGAATGCGCCTCAATCAATCTAAAACTCCCAAACACAATCCTAACCATCTTCAATGTCTACCGCCTTTCTTCCTCTTCCTCGTATGCGAGTCCTACATCTGTCATCTTACAAGAATTCACCACCGTCCTCTCCACTTCTGCCACTACCCCTCACGAATTCCTGATCACAGGGGATTTAAACATACATGACGATTATCCTTCTGACTCATTTACCTCCGAATTCCTCACGCTCTTGTCATCAACTAACATGGTTCAACATGTCAACTTCTCCACCCACTGTCATAACCACACACTTGACCTCATCATCACATCGTCTCTCTTTAAGTTATCGCCAGTTATCTCTTTCTCCTTTGATACATCCATTGATCATTACCCCGTTTCACGCGTCTTAACATGCAACCTACCCCACATCCAGATCCCGTCTCTCATTCGTTCCGCCGCATCAGGTCCATAAACATTGAAGCCTTCACGATGATCGTTTCTCTTCAGACCTCGTTCTAAGTCCTCAATGCTCTCTTGACAACATCCTGTCTTCATATATAACACAACTCTCTACGCTCCTTGACAAACACGCTCCAATCAATACCAAATCCGGCTCTCATTCTAACAATCCTTGGTATAATTCCTACCTCAAAGCCTTCAAATCTGTCCGTCGACGCCTTGAACGCACTTACAAACGAACCGGTGATCCTCAAATGCTCTCTGCCATAAAAACTGCCACGAATAAATACAACAACCTACTAGCTACGGGTAAAAAGAGGTTTCACTCCTCATTAGTTCGTTCTCGATCAGCTAATCCTCGCCTTCTCTGGAAAACTATAAACCAACTCCTCCATCGGAACCGCTCCAGCTAACTTCCAAACTCTCTTCCATCCTTTTCAATTGTTGAGTCGTTCTGCACTTTCTTCTCCGGCAAATTTCTACCCTTCGTCTCACTCTCTCCAATCACTCCTTTCCAAAATCAACATCGAACCACCTGCAGATGCTCCCTCCTCTCCTCATGACTTTCCGACTTCCCCTCCTCAATCGTCATTTTCTGCCTTCCAACCAGCATGACAGACTGAAGTATCACATATATTACAATCTTTTCCAAACAAGCAATGCAAACTCGATCCCATGCCTACCTCCAACTGAAAGACTGTGCATCGATCCTTGTTCTCATCATTACCAAAATAATCAACCTCTCATTATCTACTGGCAATTTCCCCTCCATTTCATAGGCTCTTTAGTCACTACACTCCTCAAGAAACCATCACTGGATAAAGAAATGCTTTCTAATTACCGACCTGTCTCTAACCTGTCATTCATCTCTAAACTCACTGAACGCATAGTCCTATCTCGGATCATTGAGTACCTGACTTTCAACTCACTTCTCAACCCACACCAGTCTGGGTTTACCAAACGGCACTCAACTGAAACCCTACTCACTTCCCTCTGCAATAAACCTGTTTCTGCCATCTCTCATCAACAGGTCTATTGTCTCTACCTCTATTACTTTTCTGCAGCATTCGATACCATTGACCTCAACATCTTACTCCAAAGACTGTCAACCTGGTTTGGTTTTACGGACGCTGCTGTCCTCTGGATTCAGTCCTATATCTCTCTTCCCGCTCGTTATCCGTTAAAACATCAGAAACCTCATCCCTCATCCCTCTCACCTGTGGTGTTCTGCAAGGTTTTGTGCTTGGGCTACTGTTGTTCATCCTTTACACTACTCCACTCAGCTCACGCATCAAAGCATCCTCAGTTGATCATCAACTTTATGCTGATGATTCCCAACTATTAATCTCTTTCTCTCCAAACAGCTTCTCTCATTCCATAGATAATCCTCTCCATGTGGTAACCCAAATCTCCTCCTGGATGACATCAAACCTTCTTTGCTTAAGCCCGTCTAAAACTGAATTCATTCTTATAGGCCTGCGTGATCAACTTAAGAAAATTCCAGATCGCTCTATTTCCCTCAACCTTGACTCTGTATCCACCAACACATTCACTGCAAAGTCTCCTGTCCGCAACCCATGGCAGGTGTGATCTTTGACCAAACCCTTAGTTCATCCGATCACATCATCCATCTTTCCCGCTCTTGCTTCATGCAAATCCGCGACCTTCGCAGAATCCGCCCTATGCTCAACTTCAAAACTGCTTCCACAATCGATACATCTATTAGTCCACGCAAAATTAGACTATTGCAACTCTTGCTGAAAATAGACATCACCCAAATAAACCGCCTCCAAGCCATTCAGAATGCACTCGCCCGTTCTGTGACTAAAACCCCCAAACACCACCACATCACTCATATCCTCAAATCTCTGCACTGGCTAAAGTGCCAAAACGAATAGAATATAATGTCATATCACTCACCTACAACACACTCCAATCCTCCCAGCCCTCCTATCTCCGCCAGCTGTTCGCGGTCCAACCAATCCGCTGAACCCGCTCCTCCTCTGCCCTATCACTTCTCCGCCTTTCAGTCACCTCATCACTAAAATTTGCGAATCGTTCCATAGCCACAGCTGTCCCATCTCTCTGAACAAACTCCCACCGGTACTACGAGAAATATCAGATTCATCCTACGAACTCACCAAAACCTCGCCTCTTACTATCTCTCCACAGGTCTTTCACTCAAAACTGAAAAACACTGCTCTTTCACAAATCCTATCCCGATTCCTCCTCTTCTTCTTATAACCTCCCTCGCCGTTTCAACCCTAAGCACCACCCACCTTAGCCGTCTGACTGTCTGCCTGATTGACCCCTTTGGATCTTGACCTGGAACCGATTTCACCACCCCCGCCTAACGATTACGATTTGATTGAGCGCCTGTGAATAAGCTGGTTCCCGCGACTTCGCTTTTGTAGGTGATGTAGAAATCTCGAGTTTACGATTACGATTACGATTGAGTATTTGAGGAGGAAGGAGGGCGGTAGACATTGAATTTGGTTAAATTTATGTTAGGTGGTTTTAGTTATTGAGGAGCATTCGAAGGAGCAGAAACAGTAGTCAGGTGAGTCAAGGGACAGAGGCAGGTTCTCGCGTCAGAAAGGCAACGTCTCCACCAGTGGTGTTCGTAACGGTTGGTGATTTAGAAAGTCGAGGTGTACTGTGCAGATGGTAATCACAGGGAATACAATCTCTTGGTACTGGACTAAAGTTGCATAGGCATGTATGCATGTATGCATGCTTGCATACATATGGATACATGCCTATACCTATACCGACGAAGAAGAGGAGAGACGGCAGACGAGGCTCGTAACCATGCATACACACATACATACATAAATACATGCATGTATACCGACATGAATAGGGCCCATGCATATGCATGTATGTATCTAGACACTTACTATAGCGCTTTAAAAGTACCCTACAAAAGTCCTCAATGCGTCAACCTAAACGAAGTCAAAGTTATTAAGAACCAGATGTTAATAAGCAAGCAGTGCACAGAAAATTAGAAGCCACTGGCGAGCCCTCGCAGACACATAGATCCCATCGATGGATTCCCATCTGGAGCTGGGAACTGATCGCATTTCCGAAGTTTTTGGACTTCTTACGTACGGATGAAGAAGAGGAGAGACGGCGGACGACAAGGCTCGTAATACATGAACCCCAACACCAAGAAGTCCCTCGTATGTATACATAGCAAGATTGCGTTGTGTCCAGTCATCCTTCAACCGCCGGGTCTGTGTAGGACGACATTCTTCTCAGCCGGCAGCTAATCGTAGAACGTCACAGCAGTAGAACGGTCAAAAGCTGTCGAAGGACTCTCTTGACTTTACCACATGGAGCCTCACACTGTCCAGTTTATAACGCGACACCCATAGAATGGACGTGTTCATGGTGGCGTTAGACACCTCGAAAACAAGCGTCCGAATCTCGTCCCGAATACCCCGAATTAAGCAGTGGAGAAAGGGATAAATAACTCTATGGACGCATACTAACTACTAGGTCACTAATGAGGTCCAATCGAGCACAAGTTATCAAATACGCATGAGACCAACTAAATCAACAAAAATGGCACGACACGTGCGCAGAATCCCACATTCCATACCTTCTAATTCTTATATAGGCTAAACACGCCTCAAGGCATATACACATACATACATACATAAATGTGTATATGTATGCATACACACAGTGTGAGAATTGTCGAAAAAAAGACTGGGGTGGTTAGACTTTGATGAGTTTGATGCAGGAGGAGTTAAATATTTATCCGTATTTTGTCGGTTCTGACAACGCTACTGTGGCATCTGACATGACGCGCTGTTCGAGTTGTCCTCGGCATCAATGTTTGCACCGCCAACGACTTGCAGAATGTCAAGTCACTTCCAAGTCTCGTGGAAGCAGGTACGTTTCAGTTTTCATTAGGACATGCGACGAATCCAACAGATAGGTAAGTTGCTGATGAAATCGTCAGGCACTTGGACGATTCTAAGTGGAATAATGGTATATTAACGTATACATGTAGATTAGGCACAGAAAGGTTTATTTACATAGGCCTAACTGCTATTCTACCTATGTATGCGGTGCCTACATCTAATTTTTTTTATTTTATCTTGAGACTTGTATGGTTACGTGAGAACCAAAATACTATGTTCTGCAATGTGTGTTATATTGGTAAAAAGAAATTTCTATTGGACTTCGTTTGTAGCGCACTACTTGTAGGCTATGCGTGATCGTCTTATAGAGAGCTAGTAATTTAAAGACAATGTAGGCCCTATAAATGCTTTCATATATAAATTGATACATTTTGGTACTACATAGCAAGACATTTAGTCACAATATTTTATTAGATTTTATTAGATATCTATTAGATTATTATCATCGGTTTAATTTAGCTTCATTGGATATCATATATTAGCATTTTATTGGTTTTATTAGATATGGGCTATTATTAGGCTTCATTAGTTATTTTTGCGTTTCACTGAGTGTTACTGGGTTTCAGTGTGCATAAAGTTTGCCGCTGCAAGTACTGGGTTTTTGGGAAAATAATTGTAGGCCTAGATGGAATAGCAAATGAAATGTAACATATTTTTTTTAAATATTGAACACGCGCGACTTAATTGTGCCGTCCAATGTGATAATTGTTTGATATTCTACATGTCCATTATAACCATTCTACAGAGGTTAGATTATAATATTGACAATTTTTCTGTTATACTGGAACACTGGATCCTTTCATCTAAGCCTACTTAGTCAGCCTCTGTAGCGGGTTTCGTATTTCGCAAATTTGGGGCCAGAACCTTGGCAGCGCTGGATTGCATGGACCCGCTATAGCTGCTCTTATAATTATGCGTTAGCAAAATCAACCAGAAAGGGTAAACTCCACGCGTTTGATTCAGTAAGCATCAAATAAGCGGACTCAGCCGCAATACATGCATCCCCGAATACACGATAGCGGCCTTTGTAAGCGCATCATAAAATCCAATAACAACACATTCTTTTAGAACGAAAATTGGCGACGAACGGATGTTTCTTCCGCGAAATTCTGTCTGGTGAATGGACGTCTTCACTCGATGGAACACGAATCGAGCCAGGAGAGACACCGAATATCCAGTTGACCGACTCTCGAGGAAACAGGTAGGCCTTAGTTTGCGTTTGTATGAAAATTTGCGACGAATCCAGTAGAGCGGTTGCTGATGAAATCCTAAGGCGTTTTAACGATATAGGGCTTATTGAGTAGCTGAGTCAGGGTCAGTATATAAATCAGACTCAGGATCAGGATTTATTTACATAATCGTTATTCTGCCATTGTGTATTAAAACGCATGTTTATTTCAGCCGGAATTATGACGTTTTTTGCTCGAGTTTGTATGGGTGTACTCGGTAGTGTGGTAGTTAGCGTGGTGGTCTGTCATAACATTACAAGAGTTTTAAGTGGTTCAGAAGTCCGTGTTAGAACCACTGAAATTAACCTGAAACGCTTAATAGTCCAATTTTCCCAGCTTCTTCTTAAAATCTGTGATAGTGCCCACTTAGATAGTGCTGTAATCCAAACCATTCCACAGGTCTACAAATCTTGCACTGAAGAATTTCTGCCCTAATGTTCCTTTCGGCTTCTTAAATAATTTATATCTGTGCCCCAGAGTTGCCTTGTTTGGTGCTAATTCAAAGAACCTCTTCCACTGCAGTGCCTCCTTTCCAGTGATAATCTTATAAGCTTCGAGTAGATCTCCTCTGCTCCTCCTTGTCTCCAGTGTTGTTAGTCCACACCTTTTCAACCTTTCTTCGTAACTCAAATCCTTGTAGCCCCAACTCATTTTTGTAGCTCTTCTTTGCACTTTCTCCAGTTTTTCCACATATGTCCTGTTTCAGGCATGCATTCCATACCTGGATACAGTACTCCAACTGTGGTCTAACCAGCAATTTGTATAACCTCAGTATTGTATCCTTGTCTCTGGTGACTATTGACCTTCTCAGTACACCTAAAGTTGAGTTTTGTTGCTTTTTGTTGCTTCAGCTCATTGCCTTTAAGTTTTGCACTCTTGTGCATAATCACTCCCAAGTCCATTTCTTCCTCACTCACTTTCAATACCTTACCCCATTCCATATGAAAACTCGTTGTTTCTCTTCCTCATGTGCATCACTGAGCACTTTTCCAAATTAAAGAGCATTTGCCAATCCTGTGACAATCTGAATATCCTTCTTAGATCTTCCCGCAGTATCTCCGCTTCTTCTTATCATCCACTACTCGACATAGTTTGATATCATCTGCAAACTTAGACATTTTCGATAAAATTCCATCGTCTATGTCACTAATAAAAAGTATGAACAGCAGTGGTCCAAGCACTGATCTTTGTGGCACTCCACTTAGCACTGTCGTCCAGCTAGAGTGTTTATCTCCTACGCCCACCTCTTATCTTCTATCTGATAACCAGCTTTGAATCCGTGTTAGTACTTGCCCTCTATCCCACATGCTCGCGACTTTTTGGCCGGGGGTTCAGATCCACAACAGGGCAGAAATGTTGTGCAAGATTTCTCCTCCATCTGCGTCCCTAGCCTACTCAGATATCAATGAGTAGACTGACCGTACCTATCGTTTGGAAGATGAAACGGCGAGGCAGAGGACTGGCCACCGGCCCACATATGCGAAGGATAAGAAAATGAAGCTAACACTTCATGCCTATGGTTGCCTCAGGGCTAGCTTAAGGGACTGCTCGTCTTCTTATTCTTTGTTGAGTTCTTTTTGTTCTTGTTCTTCTTGTTCTTCTACTTCTTCTTGTTCCTTTTGTTCTTTTTCGTGTTCTTGTTCTTTTTGTTCTTTTTCCTTTATGGCGCTTTGTGACATAAGAACCAATAGCTGTCTGCGATGTTATCATTTAAAAAGGAAATGTTCTAGTCGGTAGCAATACGTAGGCCTGTGTTTAATTTTTACGTGTATTTATGTGTTGTCACAAAAGAACCAAAATCTGTATGTGTTGTGTCATTACGGTATGTAAACAGTGTTATTTTCAAAATCTATTTAATCGGCAGAATGAAGAAGCTCTTCACGTGATGGATCGCAATTCTAATCAGGAACGTCGAAGGCGAACCACCTGGTCGAGTTTCGTAGGTGCAATTACGTTTGAGGTTTCATGATGACAAATCCAAGTAATAGGTAAGTTGCTGATTTTCGCTGGGGCGGAAATTGGTTCGGGATTTCTGCTCCACCTGCACCCACTTGCTAACTAGGCTATATTGAGTACTCTTACTGTACACTATCGGTTGGAAGGTGAGACGACGAGGGAGAGTACTGGCCACCCGCTCTCATATACCGAGGCTAAGAAAATGAAATCGCGAACACTTCATATCCAAGGATGCTTTAGGGCTAGCTAAAGGGACTGCTCTTCTTCTGCTCCTGTGACGCTGTTTGCATTAGAATTAAAAATCTGTCTTCGCGATCATTTAAAAGGAAAATTGTTTGATGGGCATCATTAGTAGCAAACTAGGACCTATATTTAGTATTCTATGCGTAATCGGCGCGTTTGGTAGGACCTTTTAGGTCTTGGTAGTAGGGCTAAGTAGAAACACCAGAAAGTCAAATTTATTTACAATTTCTTTGGCTATCGTGGGTTTCATTTAGTTTCATTGGGTAGGCCCTATAATTCGTTCCGTGTTATTAGGTTTCACTAGGCATTTCTAGGTTTAGCAAGGTGTCACTGGATTTCAGAGTGTGTCAAAACTATCACTTTTAGTCATTTGGAGATTCGGACAATAATAATATTAAAGATCGAAACAAATAGAAATTGTAGCAATTGAACAAACTTTAAATTGGTTAATCTCTAACCAGATTAATGAACCAGTTATTATGTTTACTGACTCCATAAGCATGTGTAGAAGCCAATTCAGTCTCGAACATATTGGACTCCAAGCCAAACCTGGCATTCCTATTGTAAAATTATTAAAAACTCTTCGTATTCAAAACTGCACGGTGACCTTTGCAAGTATGCTAAGCCATGTGGGTATAACTGCGAATGAAATAGCCGACTCATTATGCAGGGAAGCAACTTCACACCCCACTGTCAACATTGAAGTGAGTAAGGAACTTAGAGATGCTTATAATGGCATAGATAAGTGTCAACCCAATCCTTCCGTTGACAATCCTTCTGATTAAATCCTTGTTCTCTTCGTACTTAACGCCTATTTAACGTTCACCTTTTGAACTTAATTCTACGTATAAGTATAACCTGAATTAATCAGCAACACAGTTTAATATCTTTTAGTTTAATAAGAAACAAACAGACAGAACTCAATTCGATTACAACTCAACTAGTCAGCCACACTACTACAGCGAACACACTCGAATTCAAACTTCTCTAGTCAGCATAATTCTTCGCGCCTCTTGACACACCTGTCTTCTGTGCGCCTAAGCGAACTCTAATAATATACATATAGCGCGCCGCTGCCGAGATTGGCCGGCCGCGCGTGTCACTAAGACTAAACGTTATACATCTATCATATATACATATACACGTGAAACTAAAGTAAACGCACTAAATATATACGCTAATATCTCGCACTGCAAGACTGTACACAAAACTCAGTTCACATTACCTCCTTCCTTTTTCTGGAATTGAGCAAATTAAATTTCAAAATTTGCGAAATTACCAAAATACATGAAACATACATATATATCTAACTAATTAATAAACAGTCTTACGATTACTTATAACCTTGACAAACAATCAGCAATAACATTCAATCTGCCCTTCTTGTACTTCACCTCAACATCAAAAGTTTGTAAGGCTAACGCCCAACGCACAAGTTTAGCAGACTTAGACATTGACTCAGTCAAATATGTAAGAGGATTGTGATCAGTAAAAATGAAAATTTTTGATCCAATTATAATTTCTTTTAACTTGTTTAGAGCCCAAACAATAGCATAGGCTTCCTTTTCCACAGTAGCCCATCTCTTCTGGGTATCAGTTAACTTCTGACTGATAAATGACACAGGGCGTTCTATTCCCTTGTCGTCCATCTGTGTTAAAACAGCACCGACTGCAAAGTCACTACTATCGCAGTACAAATTGAATGGTTTTCCCACTTCAAAAACATATAACACTACTTTGGATCGCACAGCCTCTTTAAGTAAATCAAATGCTTGCTGATGTTCAACAGTCCAATCAATCTTATCAGAAACACGTTTACTAGTTAAATCAGATAAAGGTTTCGCAATCTGTGCAAAGTCCTTAATAAACTGTCTGTAATAATTAAAAAATCCAAGCAGTTGCTTAACTTGCTTCTTAGTTTCTGGGATCTTCAAATTAGTCAAACTTTCAATTCTGTCTGTATTCATCTTTATCTTACCAGACCCAACCACATGACCGATAAACCTTACCTCACTCTTACCAAATATGCATTTTTTCAAATTCAAAGTAACGTTATGCAATCTCATTTGCATCAAAAATGCATCTAGATGCTGCAAGTGAACTTTCCAACTGTCAGAATGCACAGCAATGTCATCAACATACGGTTCTGCAAAGTCACTTATAGGCTGTAAAACTAAATTTATCGCTTTAACAAAAGTTCGTCCAGAATTTATCATTCCAAAAGGAACACGAGTAAATTCATACAGTCCATTATGTGTTACAAAAGCTGTCTTCCATTGATCAGATTGTTTTACAGGACAAGTCCAATAAGCACTTCGACAGTCCAAAATGGAAATCACATTAGACTTTCCAACTTTGTTCAAAACGTCTCTGACGATCGGCATCGGATATTTACAATCCACTGTGAATGAGTTAATGTATCTGTAGTCACAGGCAAGTCTCAAAGATGCGTCTTTCTTTTTAACAATAACCAAAGGGCTTGCCATTCTGCTCGATGATGGTTTGATAATGTTTGTTTTTAACATTTCTTTGATCTGACGTTCCACTTCTGCTCGATAAATCAAAGGAATTCGGTATGCTGCAAATTCCTTTTCACGAAATCCTGGCTTTAGTTCAATTTCATGTTCAACCAATGTACATAATCCGGGTTTTTCTGAAAATCTGTCACAGTATTTGTTCAAAACTTTCAACAACTGTTCTTGCTGAGTTACTGTCAAATGGCTAATTTGTTCAGGATCGAGGTTAAGTGAATTCTTGTCATCTTGAACCTCGTTCCTCATTGGTAATTCAACCACTGAACCAAAATCTTCATCTTCTTCAACGATTAGACCACAACTTAATGCTCGAGTAACATATTTTCTGATCTTGTTGGCGTGAATTATTTTTCGACCATTTTCACCCATATCGACTAAATAAGAGTACTTTGATCTTCGATGTATGATCGTACATGGACCATGCCATCGAGAAATAAGTTTGTTTGTTGACGTTGGATACAAAACTATGACTTTCTCACCAGCTTCAAATTCTTTGTGCTTTGCTCTCTTGTTATACTGATTCGTGTATTGTAATTGCTTTTCTCGAGAGTAAGATTCTGCAAACAATAATGCTTTCTCCATATTTTCTTTGAGTTCTTTTAAATACTTTTCTGGCTTAACTCCAACATGAGGTGGTAAGTTTATTTCTCTAGTCCAACTCTCTTTTAATATTGCCAATGGTCCTCTCGGAATTTTCCCATAGACAAGCATATATGGTGATACTCCAGTAGTTGCATTCGGCACTTCTCGTAATGCCCACACTGTGAAAGGAATTATCTTGTGCCATTTCCTCGGGTTGTCTATTATCACATGATGGATCATCTTTTTAAATGTCTGATTCCATCTTTCTACTAATCCAGCAGCCTCTGGGTGTCCTGGTGTGTCGAATCGTGGACTACAGCCCATTAAATCGAGAAATTCTCTTGTCAAACTGGCTGTGAAGTTCGTTCCTTGATCACTGGTGATCACGGACGGTACACCAACGTTCATGAACAGTTCCATCAACGCTTCACACACAGCCTTCGCTGTCAACGATTTCAATAAGAAGATTGTAGGCCATCTGGTGCACGAGTCCACAATGCATAAACAATACTTGTGACCTGCAGCAGATACTGGATCGATCGGGCCAACGAGGTCCATCGTCATTCTCTTGAAGGCGACCTCTTCTCTTGAGACCGGAGTGATAGGCACTCTATCCATCACCAGACTCCTTGCCTTTAGTTGACACTTCTCGCAAGACTTACAAAATTTCACAATGTCTCTTCTCATCTTTGGCCATACAAAAGATAATTTTATTCGTTCTCTTGTTTTCTCTTCTCCTAGATGTCCTCCAAATACCGATTCATGCGCCAACTCCATCACTTTAATTCGTCTCTCTTTTGGTAACACTAGTTGATATATCGTCTGGTCTAATATCTGATATTTCTTATGCAATAAACCGTTGATCACACAGAATTCAGATTCTTTCTCTTGTGCTAACTTCCACCACGGCTTCAACGATTCATCCTTTCTCTGTTGCTCTTCGAACTTCTTCGAATCGGCAATCTGCACCTTTTGTTCTTCATCCATCTCTTCATCTCTATACAAGTCTCCTATCCCCACATCACATTCATTGTCTTCTTCAGTTTCATTTAATGTGCCATTCTCGCATGCAGCCATCTCTTGCTCGTTCATCTCTGCTATTACACCATCTCGCGATAAGCTTCGTTGCTCATTACTTTCGTTTTCCTCATCACTTGAACTTTCAGTTTCACTCTTCTTATCAACATCTACCATTTCCTGTTTCCGACTCTGCGCTCTCGTCATTACATTTGCTCGTACACTCACATCTCCTTGTATCGTTTTAACTTTCATCTGTGGTACGGCTTTTAATTCGGCAATTATCTCTGGATGCAACAAAAATCTTTCTGTACTGCCCATCTTTGCAATACTAGCACACATCAAAGTGACATAAGGTGTAAGTGAACACTGGATTTTACGCGGAAATCCCTCTTCTTCCACGTCACTATCACACAGTCTAACATCGACTTTCACTAACTTCGCAGGAATGACATCTCCTGCCACACATTGCAAGTTCACTTTTCCAATTTGTTCCACCTTCATGCCTTCCAGTAATTCTTCACTAATCACCGGAATCTCTGCTCCCGAGTCGCTCAGTGCTTTGACTTTCACTGGCTCTTTACCGTCTACTGCACGAATTTCAACCTCGACATATTGCAAGAACGATTTCTTCAATATTCGACTGTCATCTTTTCCTATGACTTCTCTCTGAACTTCAGCATCCAATAGAATTTCTTTTTGAATACCACATTTCATTACTGACTTCACTTCAGTCTCTTGGTTTTCTTGACTCGCGGTTTGATTATCTGTATCACTAACCACTTGAATCAAATTCACCCTTGTGTGTTCTTGATTTCTGCTAGAACTAGCTGCTGCCACTGGAACTGGACAAAATTTAACCAAATGTTTGTCTGAACCACAGTTGTGACAACGCTTCACAACCATGCCTCGTTGTTCATTTCCTTCATTTCTCTTATACTGTACAAACGATGTGTTGCCTTCCCTCTTGGCAAACGGCGCTGACGATTTGTTAAATCCCTGACGACCAAACGTCACTTCTCTGGTCTCATTGGGTACAGGGACACTAGCCTTGACTTCTTTACCTTTGAACTGATTCCCTGTTCCTGGATTACTTTTCCACTTTCCACTCTGGCTTTGGTTTACGGAACGTTGAGAAGGATAACTGTTTATATTTGGGATCGCAAACCCAATTCGATTGTTTACATGAATGTCTGCTAGGTCTGCCACTGCACTAGCTTGGAGACAGTCAGTTCCTTCCTTCGACAATACAAACTGTAGTGGACCTGGCGGTAAACATTCTTTCAGCTTATCCGCTACCAGCAAATCAAAGAGCGTATCATACTCTCTGTTCACGTTTCGACTTCTCACGTAATAGTTTAGCAAGTTCTTCAGTCTTGCCGTAAACATCGTATAAGTCTCTTCTGTCGTCTTCTTAGCATCCACAAATCTGGCTCTGTATTCTCTCGAAGTCAATTTAAATTCTTTTAATAAGTGCTGCTTGACTCTATCATAATTGTCTAGATCATCGAATGACAATCTATTTAGAACGGTTCGAGCTTTCGGCGTCATCAATGGTAGTAATAATTTCACCCAAAACGGCTTTTCCACAGCAAAACTGCGAAATGCGTTCTCGACTGTTTCAAAATATAATGGCACCTCCATCATATCAGTTGGCATTTGAGGCAATACATGCTTCATTGCATCACCTATTTTCTTAATTTTTGACACCAAAGTTTCACTTTCTTGCTGTTTCCTTCTTTCTGCTTCCCGTTCTTCTCTCATTTGCGTTTCTTTCAATGTCAATTTTGATTTCTCCAGTTTCAGACGTTCTTGTCTTTCTGTTTCTGCCTTTTCCAAACTTTCTTTCTGAAATTTGAGTTCTTCTTGTCTGATCTGTTCTGCACGTTCTAACTCTAACGTTCGCGCTTTTTCTTTTTCTTCTTCACGCATTCTCTTTGCTTCAATCTGTTGCTGACGAACCTCTTCATCACTTTTTCTAGCTTTTTCAAATTCAATCATCTGCTCCAATCTTCTTCTTTCAGCATCTTCCCTATCTCTTTTCAACTGTTCTAACTGAATCTCAAACTGATTCTTTTGCAATTCAAGTTCTGCCTTACGCACTTGTTCTGCTTTATCTTCTCTCTCTCTTTGCAGACGCAATTCCTCTTGCCTTGCAAGTTCCGCTTTCTCTTCTTTCTCTCTCTGCAAGCGCAATTCTTCTTGCCTTGCAAGTTCCGCTTTTTCTTCTTTCTCTCTCTGCAGGCGCAATTCTTCTTGCCTTGCAAGTTCCGCTTTCTCTTCTTTCTCTCTCTGCAAGCGCAATTCTTCTTGCCTTGCCAGTTCCGCTTTCTCTTCTTTCTCTCTCTGCAGACGTTCTGCTTTCTCTTCTTTCTCTCTCTGCAAGCGCAATTCGTCTTGTCTTACACGTTCTGCTTCTTGTCTCAGCTCTTTCTCTTCTTGTCTCCGTTTCTCCTCTCTATCTTCTTTCATCATCATCCACTGTATTAACATTTCCATAGACATAGGCGCAGGAGGTTTTTCAATAGCCTTTTCTACGGCACCGCCAACTGCACCTTCTTCTTCGACTTCTTCTTTAACCCACACATCGGCGAGTTCCTGCATCATGTCACCACGTGACATACCTTCTAATTGTTCTTCTTTAAAACCGGCTTTCAACAAACGCTGTTTTAGCCTTTCCGTAGACATCTTCTTAATATCTGCTTGTCTTTCAGCACTTAGTTTCTCCATCTTACTTGTTTACTTTGGTGATTTCTCTTTTCAAAGAAGTCACGGTTTTTCTTGTTGTGTGAATCGATAAACAAACGGGATTTCTTTTATATTTGTTCGTGGAAAACAACGAAATTTTTATACCGTTTCTCGTGTTCCACCGTCGTTGATATCGTAAACTCGTCACACAGCAACAACGCGTAGATTCTTCTAACACCGTCGTAGATTCTTCTATCACCGTTGTAAATTCTTTTATCACCGTCGTAGATTCTTCTATCCGCCGAAGGAGGTGATAACGTGAATTTTAATCCACCGTGAGTTTATATCCACCGTGAGTATTTATCCACCGTGAGTATTTATCCACCGTGAGTTCTTATCCACCGTGAGTTCTTATCCACCGTGAGTTCTTATCCACCGTGAGTTCTTATCCACACCGTCACTGCCACCAATAATGTCAACCCAATCCTTCCGTTGACAATCCTTCTGATTAAATCCTTGTTCTCTTCGTACTTAACGCCTATTTAACGTTCACCTTTTGAACTTAATTCTACGTATAAGT
This sequence comes from Allolobophora icterica, assembly GCA_963556255.1. Taxonomy (NCBI): domain Eukaryota; kingdom Metazoa; phylum Annelida; class Clitellata; order Crassiclitellata; family Lumbricidae; genus Allolobophora; species Allolobophora icterica. The sequence goes on from OY744603.1 coordinate 60,867,251, forward strand.
ATAACCTGAATTAATCAGCAACACAGTTTAATATCTTTTAGTTTAATAAGAAACAAACAGACAGAACTCAATTCGATTACAACTCAACTAGTCAGCCACACTACTACAGCGAACACACTCGAATTCAAACTTCTCTAGTCAGCATAATTCTTCGCGCCTCTTGACACACCTGTCTTCTGTGCGCCTAAGCGAACTCTAATAATATACATATAGCGCGCCGCTGCCGAGATTGGCCGGCCGCGCGTGTCACTAAGACTAAACGTTATACATCTATCATATATACATATACACGTGAAACTAAAGTAAACGCACTAAATATATACGCTAATATCTCGCACTGCAAGACTGTACACAAAACTCAGTTCACAATAAGTATATCATAGGTCATGGGCTCATGGCAGAAAGAATATGATAGCCAAACATCAGGATTCTACTATTTACTCCAGAGCCGACGGTTAGTAATAAAATAAAACTTAATAAGTATAAACGAGGCAAAGAAAGAGTAATTACCAGATTAAGGCTTGGGCACTGGAGGCTAAACCATTATCCCTATAAAATAGGCCAGCATCCAACCGGAAATACGACCATTGCAACACTCAGGAAACGATAAAACACTTTCTATTAGAATGTAAGCACTAAAACTTATAGCAGCACAAATATAGGTATTACCAAGAATACTCGTGGCATTGATCATATGTCAATCGGTCATATGACCACGAACTATATATAGACCATAATAAGGAACATAAATAGAATCCTACAGACTTATATGTCTTTTAATCCAGTTGCTGATAGAGTGATGCTGCAAACTATTTGCTGCCCATTTGGTTTTTCAGAAATGCAATATGGAAAAGACAAGGTTATAAAGATCCTAACTGACAACACTATATACGTTGGAAGCAGCCTGAAACAACAAAGCCGAGCTACAAGAAGACAGCTGAACTGGGGAGGAAGAGTAAATTAGTTCCTTCAGCTGGTCTTGAGCACAGGAAAAATCCTACCCCCTCATCCTGCAATGTTAGGGACTAGGGTTGGGTAGCCGGCTTGGATATTATACGAAACTATTAACTGATAGCGGAAGAAACTTTTGTATGTAGGCCTATGTTTTAAGAGACAAACATTTAATATCATGTCAACTGTGTAAGTGAATCATCATCTTAGTCATGCGTAGGCTACCCCCCAAAGTCCAATAAAGAAAAAACACATGGAGTTGTGCTCGAGTTAGCCTGATTTAGAGTTAAACTAACTTAGAGATTTAGTCTAATTCAGAAAACGCTATAAACAGGCCCGGATTTAGGCATGGTCACCATGTGCCAGTGCACAGGGGCCCCCACCACATAGGCGCCTCCACCACAAAGGCGCAAGAAATTGTTTACTTGTGTTTCACAACATATATAGGGCCTAATTGATTATAAAAATTTCAGTAGTGTGCAGTGCGCACAGACACAATTTAACACAAATAACTAAAACTAACAAACAGTTAACAGGTCAGAAAATAGTTTGTATTGGGCGTGAAGTCAGCCTTAGTCAGGTCAAATTTTTGAAACCTAGCGGGTTTTCTTCTTTGCCAATTCGGTCGCCAGATCATCAAAGTTGATCTCACGCAAAATGTCAGCTTCTATAGTCATCAGAGCCAGATGGGACAAGCGCTCGTTGCCCATCGATGTGCGAAGTCTGTTCTTTATCAGTTTCATTTTGAGAATGAACTTTCCAAACTGCAGTTAGCCTACTGACCAGCACCAGATCCATACGGAGTGCTATCTCCACAGTAGGAAATGATCCCTGAACTTATTTCTGGAGTATCAGCCGATACACTGTGATGCGGTATGTCATCCTACGTTGATTTATAGGCCTAATAAACGAATATACATATACAAGAAATTCTCTCTCTCGACATCTTGAGCTTGTTCGTTCTTGAATATGTCCACAAAGTTCCTAAGCATGCATCTAGGTCGTCTTTATAGACCTCAACGATCGAGATTCGATGCCGCTGCCAGTAGTTCTTGTAATGAAGGCACATCCAATTTGCGTAGGAAGCCGAACCGAGACGAAATAAGCTCGTACGCATCAAGCCGATGAAGCAAAGCAGTAACAAACTGATCAATGACTGGTATAAAGTTTTGTATTCGAAATTTATCTGACTGCGTCAACTCCATCTGCGGAATAGTGTGACGAGGTCGATCGAGCGGATCAAGTCGTACGTTGCGTAACTTGCGTTGCCGTTCTCTCTTCTGATTGTATTAGAAACTTAGACTTAAAGAGATGAGTAAAATAAAGTAGCGACTGTAGCCAAGTTGTTAGTTCTAGCTTCAATTAGTACAGCTTTACCTTTGGCATATGCTGGAGTCGACGCGTCGTGACTCGTGAGCCCATGGGCGTCCGCAGGAATTTTTCTAGGGGCGGGGAAAAATTTTCTAGGTGGGCAAAATTTTTCCGGGGGTGGGGCAATATGACGTTTTTGCATGGAAAAGCTAGTCACGAACACAGAAATCGTCACAACTTTCAACATCCAGGGGGCAAATGCCTCCCTTTGCCCCCTCCGGACGCCCACGCGTGAGCCTATCACTGCAGGCTATCAGGCATCATCCGTGCCTGGCCAATAGTTGTCTTTTATACTTCTTAGTTAGCATGTAAATTTTAGATTTCTTTGGATAAGTTCTTGAGATGCCTCAAGGAACCTTAAATGTTTGTGATTTGAGGCTCCGAAACAATGTATCTAATGTAATCTTTTGTAGGTAAACTATGAACAGCTTTCAGGAGTTCTTTTAGTAGCCTATATACATGTAGGTGGATGACTGGATGGCAATTCATTCGAGTTCCTAAAGATGAGCAGATTTTTAACTGACTAAAGAACAGTAAGGTTGGTTTGTATCAGCAATTTCGAGAAAACACTTACGACAAATAATTAGCTTGTTAACTAGGAGAAAAGAAGCAGGCTCGAGGAGTCGAAAAATATCGCAAGCCTACTATCATAATGCAGACTCTCGCAAAGAATCTAAACACGGCAAGTGGACCTATTCGGTGAGGCTGATAACATTAGTTAATTAGGCCTAACTACAGGAACTTTTGTTGTAAACGGTAAACTTGAAGAGTATAATATACTTCAGGCTAGGGCCTATCGTGAACTGTATGAACTAGAGGTATTATACGCAAGTTGATCTATGAATGATGGAAGTGACCGATATTGCACTACAGTGCTGACATCGCACAAGTCTACCAAATAATTGTGGTATGCGCTATAGCATTTCTTCGAAATCTTGAACAAACACACGGAACATCGCAAAACACTAGGCCTATTTAATTTCTCATGTTCAAAACATTAGGCCTAATGCTCTAATTATATATAGTAGGCTAGTTAAATATAAAATGCAGTTCATCAAGATCATCATATTGACATAAATAAATTCTAGAGATTAGAGTGCCGTATATTCGTAGACAGTCGATAAGATCGAAGCAACGATTCAGAAGCACGGGTCGCTACGCAGTGGCTTGAGGTGGATTCGAACCTGCAACCCTCCGGTTACAAGGCACCGACTTACACCACTACACCACCGCGTGATGACGCATAATACCAACAAATTAAGTTTACAAAAACTGTTCAATGAACTTTTATTTCCCAAGTAGAATCTGAAACCTCTTGTGCGCATGGCACCCGCAGAGTAGACCTAGGTAGGCGTCTTGGACCCTAGCTGAAGGTTGAGTTGGTCTTCGGCTTTGCGGAAAATGTCCACTTTAATATGTCAGGGCTTCGCCCCAGACCCACTCTAGGGTAGCTTAATTAACGGCGCTTCCTCAGATCCCCTTAACGACAGTTTGAGGAAGAGTGTAGGATTACAGTTTACATTTCTGAGTATTTTAGGCGCTGATTCAACGTTCACCTCGATTCCACTTCCATCTCTTCATCCTTCTAGTCTAGTCTTCTCTCATCCTCCTTATCCCTCGGCTCATCACACACACACGCACGCACACACGCACACACACACGCACGCACACACATACACCTACACACACACACACACACACACACACCTACACACTCACACACACCTACACACAAACACACACACACACCTACACACACACACCTACACACACACACACGCACACCACACACACATACGGGCTTATGGGGTTTTACGCCACGCCAGGGGCCCTCCTGCCATACAAGGGCTTACGGGAGATTAAGCCACGCCAGAGGCCCAGCAGGTCAAACACACACACACACACACACACACACACACACACACACACACACACACACACACACACACACACACACACACACACACACACACACACACACACACACACACACTTACACACATCACACACACACCTACACACACACACACCTACACACACATCCACACACACACAAGCACACACACAAACATACAACACCACACACACACACGCACGCACGCACCCACACCACATACACACACACACACACACACGCACGCTAACATACACACGCACGCACGCACCCACACCCACCGACACACACCGACACATACACCGACACACACACCGACACACACACACACACGCACACACACACACACCATCTCGACGACACAGAGCCATAGTGCAAACGTAACATTCATCACGATCGATCCCATATCTCACCAAAGGGCAGATCTCTTCACCGTCCGTCAGCCACAGGTAGGCCTACCTGTAGAAACACGGTATTTATGGCAGGTAATTTCCTTCGCTGATTGATGGAGTTCCGTTTGAGGTGTTGAGTCATCCTTATGACAACCCTCTTCGGGTTAATATTTCGAAGTTAATGAGGTTTGTTTCTGGGTTGAGTCGCATTTATAGGAACTCTTTTAAGGTTGTTTTCATACCTCCAGTTAACTGGGGTTCGGTTTGCGATTTTCTTTGTAAATGGGATTTGGGTGTCCGGATTGAATCGCATTGATGTCAGCTGTCTTCAGATCATTCTCGTTGTAGTTAAGCAGGGTGCTGCCTGTAGGTACAGTCGTGTTTTTGGTAGGTCCTAGGTCCTAACTTTCTTTGTGACCTTCCTCCGTTATGATTAGTTTATTTGTCGTTAATTGAATTTCATTGATGGGTTTTTGATAGCCCGTTACTGAGTTAAGCTAACGAATTTTTGCCTGTGACTTCAGTCTTCATCTGTCAGGACTTAATTTACACGATTTGCGACACTTAAACAACCTAAATATGTCGAAGAAGTCGATCAAAGTAGACGACCTAGTGGACGTTATTCAGGACGACCGTATAATCAGCATACTTGAGGTTCGTCTAACACCGATAATTGAGAAAATCATCGACAAATTTACTTCAACTCTCGCAGCGTCCATGGAACAACTTATCAAGACACTAACCGTGGAACAATCGGGGAAAATCAATACTACTACAACTGAGAAGGTGACTACTCTTGAGGAAGAAAACAGATCCCTTAAGCAACGTCTGGAGGTTCTGGAAAACAATGATCGCTTGGACTCACTTATCATCCATGGCCTTTCAGAAATTCCCCACTCCTTTCCTTCTACAAGCGAACATTCATATGGTCAGCGACGGGAGGAACTCAATCAAGGCACTATCGAAGCGGTTCTGAATCTCTGCCAGACCAATCTCAAATTAAACACATCAGGATCTGACATATCCTATGTTCACCGTCTTCCGCAGAAAGGGGCGAACAAATGTCGGCCACTCATGGTCAAGTTTACCTCGCTACGTATGCGGAACCTAGTCTTTATGGCAAAGAGGAACCTTCGCCACGACATGTCCCAGACTCATCTTGGCCAAACTCATGGTTCGGTGTTCATCAATGAGAATCTTACGAAGACGAATGCGCACATTCACGCCCTGACAAGAAAACTTGTCCGAGAGAAAAAGATTCTCTCTACCTGGACGGCAAACGGATTCGTATACATCAAACTCACTGACTCACCTAACGCACGACCTGAAAGAATCACCCGTATCGAGGAACTTGATCGCTTTCTGTGAGTCTGTACGACTTTGTTTATTTCTATGAGCTAGGCCTACGGACCACTTGGGACTGAACCTCAGCAAGAAACTATAACAAAACTTACATTCTGACAATAGTTCCCATTGATAACTTTTTGTGTTGCCAATGAAGGCCTATGTGATTGATGTTCAGTAAACTTGTTTAACTTAAGGTTACAGTTTGTAACCCAATTTATTGTTTCAGTTTGCTTCAGTTTATTTCTAATTATGCTCAGTTTCTTCATCTCCGCCTTACCTTGCCCCGCTGGTACCTTTACAATTAGCTAATGACCTGATACTCACTTACTTGATTTTAACTAACTCTATATTAGATTTGATTAATTTAACAGTTTTCTTGCCTTCCGATTTGATAGATTTTTCCTATAAACGACGTGATGATGCCCAAAATGCATTTGCTATGTCATCTGTTACTTTCTTAATACTCTACAAAGATTATTTACGATGTTGGATTTGTTCGGGCCGTTCTTTTGTTTTTCTTTTGTGCTTTGTTGTGTTATGATCTGTGGTGGAATTTTACCCAGAGATAATTTAGTTAAGGATAGTTTAGGCATGCACAGTTCCTTTAACTTGTATGAAAGAATTAAATGTGTACTTTGTGATGGGCCCACTGATTGCATATCAGACACGCTGTCACAGTCTAGTATAGTTTCACGTTACTGTATAGGTTGTACGTCTCAACTACTTCCATTCAACCATATAATTGACGACGACGAATTTAAAGACTGTTTGCTTGACTCAACGAATGGCCATCTCACTACTCGCCGTCTAAGGGAAGGACCGAGACTTGAATTATATACTGATACAACAGACACCCGTCTCTTACTTAACAATTTCGACCTGGACCCTGATGTAAATTACTCCACTGCCCGTCCCGCTGATTCTACTTATAAAACTCCTACTTCTTTACAGGCGCTGCACTCAGGCAAGGAACAACTCTTTTCTCTAATGCACATTAACTGTCGTAGTATAACCACTAAGCTTCCATCCATTGAGAACTTGTTAGCCCAGCTATCAGTTGATATCTTGGCAGTTACTGAAACTTGGCTAGAGGATGCCAATGCAACTTTGACTTTTATCCCAGGATACCACTTTGAATTCCAGTGTAGGAAAAGTGATCGAGGGGGAGGTGTAGGATTCTTCGTTAATAAGCAAATAAACTATCAGAAATATAGTATGCCAACTGAAACTCTCTCTCATACTACCTATGAATCATTGTTTCTTCGTATTCCTCAGATCAATGGCTCTTATATTATACTAGGGGTAATCTACAGGCCTCCTGGACAACAACTATAGGAGTTCAATTACGAATGCACTCAACTATAGTATCAATATTATCAGCTAAAAATAAAGAAATGTATATATTGGGTGATTTTAATATTGACTTGCTTAAATTCAATAACCATGCACCAACAAATAATTTTGTGGATATTATGTCTTCTCATCATCTTCTACCGCTAATCACTCAACCTACGCGAGTCACTACTACATCTGCAACTTTAATAGACAACATATTTTCAAACCGAATTACAAAAATTATTGATTCTGCCATTGTCATTGAAGATATATCGGATCATCTCCCGATCATAACCTGGATTGACCTTAAACCTAAAGTTTATAAGGATCCTGTTACTAAGCTCACCCGACACATTGATGAAGCCTCTAAACAGTATTTTAGTAAGCTATTGGCTGAAACTGACTGGTCCTGCATTACGGATTCGATTACCAGCACAGATCCGGATACTGCTTATAACAGATTCTTCTCCATTGTTAAACGTAGCTATGACTCTGCCTTTCCATTAAAACTAACTAAAATCAAACCCTCGAAGATATGTAAAAAGCCCTGGATGACACCCGGTCTCTTGAAATCATGCAAAACGAAATCGAAACTATACAAAAAATTTATCAAGACTCCCACTATCGAAAATAAGAATAAGTTTACAGTTTATAGGAATAAATTTAAAACGCTTCGAAACAAAGCTGAGAAGACTTATTACGAACTGGAATTCCTTAAATGTAGTAATGATATTAAACAGACTTGGCAGACCATTAAAACAATAATTAATCAGAAAACTTCGTACACACTGGTAAAATGTTTAATAATCAATGGCACTAAAGTAACCCAAGGTGAGCAGATAGCTGAAGCGCTTAATAACTATTTTACTGGTATAGCTCAAGAACTTGTAGATAAAATACCAACTTCTGAAAACTCAGTTGCCTCTTACCTTAAGCCATCAAGTTTGAATTCATTTGCAGTTTTCGCAACCACACCGGACGAAATAATGACAATAGCTCATAATCTGAAATCTACTCATAGCACGGGGCCTGACGGTGTCAACCCGAGCTTGATTACCCCAGTACTCCATCACATTGCTGCTCCCTTATCGGCAATTATTAATTGTTCCTTAAATGCTGGAATTGTTCCATCTGCGATAAAAAATAGCGAAAGTTACTCCAATATTTAAACAAGGTCGTAAAGAAGACGCAGCTAATTATAGGCCGATTTCCATCTTACCATATTTTTCTAAACTTTTTGAAAAAGCAATGTACAATCGCCTATACGACTATATAAACAAAAAGAATATCATCTATGCTATGCAACATGGGTTTCAACCTAATCATTCAACTATGATGTCTCTACTCAACATACAGGACAACATATCTGCTGCAATCGACCGTAATGAATATACATTAGGAGTCTTTATTGATATTGCTAAGGCTTTCGACACGGTAGACCACAAAATACTACTAGCCAAGCTTGAGTGTATGGGTATACGTGGGACGGCATTAGACTGGTTTCAAAGCTACTTAAGCAATAGACACCAACAGGTTCTATGCAATGGATTCTTGTCTAGCTTAAAATTAATTAAATATGGGGTCCCACAAGGATCGATTCTTGGCCCTCTCCTTTTCCTCTTGTTTATTAATGACCTGCCTGGTGCTTCCCCCTTTTTACACTTTCTGCTTTTTGCGGACGATACGAATATCTTCGCCTCGCATAAATCGCTTGATATACTATTCTCATTAATGAACCAAGAGCTTAACAAAGTATATGATTGGTTTAAAACGAACAAGTTATCCCTCAATATAAGTAAGACGAATTATGTTTTATTCCGCTCCCATCGCAAACAGACAATAGTGCCTAGTGACCCTATTACTTTGAATAATATTCCAATACCGCAGGCGGTCTCTGTGAAATTCCTTGGTGTCTATGTTGACCAATTCTTAAAATGGAACGATCACATTGAAAATATCTCGCTAAAAGTTGCCAAGAATCTAGGCATATTATCCCGAATTGCTTACCTGTTGCCCACCCACATACGTGTTAGTCTATATTATTCCATTGTCCATCCATACCTCACCTACTGCAATATGATATGGGCTTCTAACTACGCAATAAGGTTAAAACGATTAAATATTCTTCAAAATAGAGCTCTTCGTATCATAACCAATCACTCGCAACATTATCCAGTGCATTCTCCTATCGACTCGGCATACCGGCAAACACGCATTCTAAGACTTGAACAAATAACCATACAGCAAACCAATGAATTTATGCACAAATATACGTATAACCAACTACCTTCATCATTTAATGATTATTTTAAACTTACATCTGAAACCAATCCCTATGCTGTGCGCTCCTCAGCAAACTATAGACCTGTATACTCTCGTACTAATACTCGGAAATTTTCAATTAGAAGTGCCGGACCGCGTGCCTGGAACAATATTCCCAAAGACTTACGATGTCTAATCAATTTTAACCTATTTAAACGTAGACTACGTGCTTACTTGATCGACTGCGGTACGACATGCTAATTTCTGTTTGTACAACTGTGCATGTTAGTTAACTAGTTAAGGTTTGTCATAGATAAAAAAAGAATACAATAACATTATATTAACTTCTGCCACTTGCACAATATATGATGAATGGGTGACCCTGCTAGCCGGGACTTGTTCCCTTTAGGGTTTTTTCTGTTCCCATTGTTTTCCTCAATTGCTGAATTTGTGTTTGTTCACACTATCTGCTCCTGCTTTTGATGGAAATCAATAAAATATATGGTTATGGTTATGGTTATGCTTCAAGGTTCAATTTCTCTGTTAATGTTTCGTTCTTGCTGATTCTCTTCGCGGTTAAATACTGTTTTCTATCTGGCATAAATCGCGTTTATGGTAACTCTTGTGAGTCTGATCTTCGTCCGTTTGTTCATTTCATTCACTGTAAATGGGATTTGAATATCGAACTCAGCCCGTACCTATAGTGACCATTTTAGTTATTCTGGTTTCATTTGCCGAAAAAGACATATCTGATTGCTGAAATGAATGGTTTTCGTAATAAACCCCTCGAAAAGACGTAGTTTGGTCAGAAGTTAATGTGACGTAGTTGGTCACCTCACCGCCAAGAACTTCCACCACCACCAACCAACCCATCTACCCAGTGCTCGAAATGGAAAATTTTACGAAACGGAACGCTAGTCAAAGATATGGGAGCATTCACGTTAATTTCATAGTATTTACCACAATAATTCATTTGACGAACCGGAACGGAAACGCTAATTCATTTGACGAACCGGAACGGCGTTCCGGTGCGTTCCGGTCCATTTCGAGCATTGCATCTACCCACCGATCCCCAGCCACCCACCCACAAACCCACCCACTCAAAACGTTGTAGTTGACCAGAATTTGACGTGATGTAGCCTACTTCGCGTGATGGTCTCTTTCGCCGTAAACTGGTTTAATTATTGGGTTGAATCGTTTCTCTCTGCATGGTAGGTGAATGTAACTCTTTTCAAGGGAAATCATCTTTCTCGTTTCTCTTTGTCTTCACACTTCGGTGCATTCCATATCAAATGAATTTGAATGGCTGGATAGAGATATCCTCTGGATGACGAGCCCTCTTCTGGTCTTGCTCAGTTTCATGATATTTAAGGCTCTCTCCTTGTGTCGCATTCTTCACGAAGACTACTGTACAAAGAATGTATTAACTCTTTTAAGCAAAATTACGATATTTATTGGTGAAAGTTATTTTTTTAAACTTTTGTTGATTTGAATAATTGCACATAATGATCTAAATACGCTGGATAAACAAAAAACCTATTAGTGTAAAATCACTAAAGATTGATATGTAATCTATATGTAAACATCTAATTTAGATTACCTGGATTGACCTGGACAACCTTATTTTACCTTGTCTCATCTTAAATTACCCTACCTTACCAAGTTACCATACTATATATAATTATATATATATACGCCTTTTCCTGACCTCAACTTCTTATCCCTATGTTATCCTACTGTAGCGTAACTACCCGGGGCAAGGCTACTGACCAGGATGGCCCTTCCCAGGTATCAGCGTGTCAACTCCTATGTCCGTGGTTCGGCTTCACTTAGTCAAGCTGAAGGCTTCAGACTCTGGTTCAGTTCAATCGTTTTATTCATGTAAAACAAACCGACTACCCGTCGGGTGAATCAAATGACAGTTACAAATCGTCAATGTACAATAAACCGCAAGTTCTACCGAAGAAGATTGTCCGCCACTACAATTCGCAGATGAAACCGTTCGCTACTCACGCTTGACAGTCCGTGTAACGCAACGCTTGACAGTCTGTGTATCGCAACGCTTTACCGTCCGTGTATCGCAACGCTTGCGACGCCAAGTTCGCCAGGCGACGACGTGGATCCCAGTCCAGCTCGCAATCGCTTCCGAAGCGCCACGCAATTGTCACCGCCGACGACGACTAACTTCGCTACTCGACGACTAAGTTCGCCCGTCCGCTCGAGTGTCCTCTCCGACAGTGTCCTGACAGAGTGCGTCCGACGCAGAGCTCGACTGTCCAACCGAGAGTGCCTCGACTGCGTGTCCTCTTCCGACGAAGTGACTCCGACGACTCCTTCCTCCGACCGTGTCCGCGTGTGAGTGCCACTTCCTGACAGTCCGTGTCTTCTCCTTATATAGTGCATCGATACAGGGTATCGTGTATCGTGTATCGTGTATCGAGTATCGTGTATCGTGTATCGAGTATCGTGTATCGATACCTGCGGGTATCGTGTATCGTGTATCGTGTATCGATACTTGCGGGTATCGTGTATCGTGTATCGTGTATCGTGTATCGATACCTGCGGGTATCGTGTATCGTGTATCGTGTATCGATACCTGCGGGTATCGTGTATCGTGTATCGTGTATCGTGTATCGATACCTGCGGGTATCGTGTATCGTGTATCGATACCTGCGGGTATCGTGTATCGTGTATCGTGTATCGATACAGGGTATCGTGTATCGAGTATCGTGTATCGTGTATCGTGTATCGATACCTGCGGGTATCGTGTATCGTGTATCGTGTATCGATACCTGCGGGTATCGTGTATCGTGTATCGTGTATCGATACAGGGTATCGTGTATCGAGTATCGTGTATCGTGTATCGAGTATCGTGTATCGTGTATCGAGTATCGTGTATCGTGTATCGATACAGGGTATCGTGTATCGTGTATCGTGTATCGATACCTGCGGGTATCGTGTATCGTGTATCGATACAGGGTATCGTGTATCGAGTATCGTGTATCGTGTATCGATACCTGCGGGTATCGTGTATCGTGTATCGTGGCTGGCTGGCAGGTATCGTGCTGGCGGCTGGCTGGCATGCATCGACATAGGCAGGCAGGCATGCATCGTAGCCGGACGGCCGAGTCCAAAATGAAAGAAAGGGGGTGGAAGGGCCAAGACTTCCACACTCCCCCACGACCAAAATGAGACACAAAGTCCTCCGTTTGTGTGTCCAAGAGAAACTGCCACCACCACCTCAACAACGAAGAACAACAGGATACCGACAACACGCTCCCCGACGCCCAAGGCACCAAAGAAAACGACGACAACCATCGCCCAATTGCGCGAGAAAACATCTCCCGTTTCCTGCTACAACGACAACCAGTGCAACACAGGAACGGCAACACATGCAACTCAGAGAAAAGACGTGACAACCATCATCACTACAACCGAGCAACCACAACAGCAACGCAAGATATCCTCCGTTTCTTGCAAAACGACAGCAAATGTAGCTGAGAGACCCCAGAAAATAAATGTGACAACGATCATCTCGCAACGTCCCTAGTCAACAACACAAGCATTCAAAACTGCTACTCTGGAGCAACGTCAACAGCGATGAAAACTCCTCTTTCTCGCTGAAACATCAATCACACAACCGCGGAGGCAACAAAAATTGTGACAACCGTTATCTCATAAAGTCCGAACAACAATTCTATGTTGCGCCTCCACTACGACTGATACCGCGTTGGTTTCCGAATGGCTCGCCGTGGTCTATCACTCCCAAGCGCGGCGGGACTAGTAAACAAGGACCCAGCTTCGGCTGGCCTAACTTTAGCCCTACCAGGCGGCCTATTCGCCTCCGCCGCCGATGCAGCTGACTCGAGATCCGACCTGATTGGGGTAGAGACAGTCTCTACTCCAGCGGTTCTCAACCTTTTGAGATTCAAGGACCACTTAAAAATTTTGTGTCTCGGTCGCGGACCACCACTAAAAATTGTGCCAAGAACCAAATTAATACAAAAGAAATTTTTTGCCATGAATCCATAATTATTAGTTTCCTTCTGCTATTTAGCAGATTCTGGTGATTGAAAAAAAATTACAAATTTAAAAAAAAATTATGTTTGCATGTTTTAAATTGTAAAAATATAAATTGAAGGCCTTGCTCGCGGACCACCAGACAGATGGCCGCGGACCACCAGTGGTCCGCGGACCACAGGTTGAGAACCGCTGCTCTACTCCATCTGTCGCTGCTTCCTCCCATTGCCCAGCCGTCCTAAGCGGCCCACGCTTAAGCGGTTGTCCACGGCAATAGCGACAGCACGGTTCACAACGTTGGCAAAAACTTTGCTCGTCTTTGGACCAGCCTACAAACGCTTTGCCCTTTTTAACGAAAGCAAACAGCGACTCAACAAGGCATGAAAATCCAGAAATAAATCTCCAATAATAAGCGCATAACTCAAGGAAAGCCTTCACCTCTCCCAGACGCTGCGGAGTAGGCCAAGAAACCACCTCTTGGACCTTGGTCGGGTCCAACACGACCCCTGAAGCCGACACAATATGTCCAAGAACGCAAATCGTCCGCCGCAAAATATGATCTGTATCCGGCTTCAGCTTCAAACTTGCGGTACGTAAGCGTCGGAAGACCATTTCCATCCTATAGGAAATCCCAAAAATTACAACATCGTCCCGATAGACAGTCGCTCGACCAGAAAAAGGTTGCCTCCTCAAAGGTTGTCTAACAGGTTGTGCTGTTCCTGTCTCAATACGATGTTCGCATATCGACGTCCTCCCTAAATCCATCTCTGAAGAGGAAAACACATCAACATACCTTACCAAACGATTTCTCAACTCCTCTTTTGCCTCCCGAGGCACATCCTCCGAAATATCTCCCATCAACTTACCAATTACAGGGCAATCCGATACAACCATTTTCTCTTTCTTGTCCACCATCTCATCTGCAACCTCTACAGGGTGCAACTCTCCTATTAACAAGTCCCTAGCTAACATAGCAGGCTCCTTTCCTAAATTGACCATCCGCACTTGCGATGACCCCATATTATCATCGACCACAACCCGTGCAACATGGACCCCTGGCATAATCTCGGCCGCTTCCGTCATCCAAGCCGGCGCCGTTGCGGACAAATCTCTATACACAGTTTTAACAGGAACATTACTTTGCGAACGAGAGAGCACAGTCACATCCTCGGCCACCACAACGCGCCTACACCAAGAAGCACCGTCTCTTCTTACCAAAGGAATACGTCTCCGACCAACAAAAAGAGCACCATTGCCAAAGCCCAAGCGACAACGATTCTCACGCAACCAATTCATCCCAAGCACGGGCTCAAACACCTGATCCGATACAAGAAAATGGGTTGCAATCTCAAAACCACGCCAAATCTTAAGCGGAACACTAATTTCCCCAAGGACTCGGATCGAACTACCATTTGCAGCCAGCAAAACCCTCGTTGTAGGTTGCAACTCCAACCCCTCAACATCAGAAGAAGGCACGATGCTTACCTCCGACCCAGTATCAATGAGACAGAGACGAGACCGTCGATGTATGGTGGCCCGAACGTAGATAGCGTTGTTCGACAAGGTAAAAGGTCGTTCCCGTGTGGTATGGTTAGTAACCACGGTCTCTTCCGTGGCCTGATCCTCGAAATTGGTCGACCCGCCGTCCCGACGTTGACCTCCAGAGCGGCGTGGCTGTCTGCACTCCCGAGCAAAATGGCCGACTCGTCCACAGTTGAAACAGGATTGACGGCGTACTGAAACTCCATCGTTCCGATTGACTTGACCATCGTCCACGGATGCCGGAGGATGCTTCCGAAGCTCCTCCAACTGACGAGAAATCTTTTCCTCGAATTCTTCCTGTCTCCTCCGCTGGGCTGCGAAGAAACTGTCCAGCTGCGTCCGAAGCTGTTCATTCACATCGACGCCCTGAGTTCCTCGGACTCGGTTGGGAGGCCGACGTCGTTCATTCGCATCAGCCATCTGCTGATAAGCACTAAGGCGTAACGCCATGCGGTAAGCCTCGTCAATCGACTTAGGCTCCCTCTCTCTGACTTTCAACGATAACTCCCTGTCTCTGATCGCCTCCAGAAAAGCATCGCGTGCAACTATTTCTGTTGTCTCGTTGGACGGTACGGGGTAAGCCAACACGACTAACCGACGAATGTCATGGAGCAAATCACTCAGGCTTTCATCCGAGCGTTGACGTCTGTAATAAAGCTGAGCACGAAAAGTTTCAGCTTGTCCTTCCGCTCCGTATCTCTGGCGTAACCTTTCCACGAGTTGCTCGTATGAGATATCGGACTTAGCCCCGAAATCCCACAACAACTGCGTAGCTGCTTTGTCCAACGCACAACGAAGAAAATCCACTTTGTCCACATTCGACCACTGGTTGTGCCTGGCACACACTTCAAACTGAGCTAGAAACGATTCGAGGGACCCGGTCCCGTCGAATTTTCCAGGCTTCATGTAAGTCATCTTACGACTGAACAAGTTTCCAACGTTCTCCAGCAATCGCGAGTCCGAGAGGGTCTCCTTCACGACCGACGCTTCTTTTCTTCCACTGTCGGCAGTAACCGCAGGTTCTAGCGCATCGAAGTCGATACTCTGGAAAAGTCCACTTCGATCAGGCTTAATCTTTCCCGCAGTCTTCGAATCTTTAACCGCAGGCATCAAACGAAACGGAGAGTCAGTATACGAATCAGCGAGATCGAGCAGCGTATTTCGTACCGTTTCCTCTTCATCAGCGAAAGCCATTTTTCCGAAGTCCGTAGATCAACGTAGTAAAATCCGAAAATTCTTGACTCGACGAACAGAACCAGAATTCGCAATGAATCCAACTCCACCGCACTTCTGCGTACCAGTTTTGTAGCGTAACTACCCGGGGCAAGGCTACTGACCAGGATGGCCCTTCCCAGGTATCAGCGTGTCAACTCCTATGTCCGTGGTTCGGCTTCACTTAGTCAAGCTGAAGGCTTCAGACTCTGGTTCAGTTCAATCGTTTTATTCATGTAAAACAAACCGACTACCCGTCGGGTGAATCAAATGACAGTTACAAATCGTCAATGTACAATAAACCGCAAGTTCTACCGAAGAAGATTGTCCGCCACTACAATTCGCAGATGAAACCGTTCGCTACTCACGCTTGACAGTCCGTGTAACGCAACGCTTGACAGTCTGTGTATCGCAACGCTTTACCGTCCGTGTATCGCAACGCTTGCGACGCCAAGTTCGCCAGGCGACGACGTGGATCCCAGTCCAGCTCGCAATCGCTTCCGAAGCGCCACGCAATTGTCACCGCCGACGACGACTAACTTCGCTACTCGACGACTAAGTTCGCCCGTCCGCTCGAGTGTCCTCTCCGACAGTGTCCTGACAGAGTGCGTCCGACGCAGACCTCGACTGTCCAACCGAGAGTGCCTCGACTGCGTGTCCTCTTCCGACGAAGTGACTCCGACGACTCCTTCCTCCGACCGTGTCCGCGTGTGAGTGCCACTTCCTGACAGTCCGTGTCTTCTCCTTATATAGTGCATCGATACAGGGTATCGTGTATCGTGTATCGTGTATCGAGTATCGTGTATCGTGTATCGAGTATCGTGTATCGATACCTGCGGGTATCGTGTATCGTGTATCGTGTATCGATACTTGCGGGTATCGTGTATCGTGTATCGTGTATCGTGTATCGATACCTGCGGGTATCGTGTATCGTGTATCGTGTATCGATACCTGCGGGTATCGTGTATCGTGTATCGTGTATCGATACCTGCGGGTATCGTGTATCGTGTATCGATACCTGCGGGTATCGTGTATCGTGTATCGTGTATCGATACAGGGTATCGTGTATCGAGTATCGTGTATCGTGTATCGTGTATCGATACCTGCGGGTATCGTGTATCGTGTATCGTGTATCGATACCTGCGGGTATCGTGTATCGTGTATCGTGTATCGATACAGGGTATCGTGTATCGAGTATCGAGTATCGTGTATCGTGTATCGATACAGGGTATCGTGTATCGTGTATCGTGTATCGATACCTGCGGGTATCGTGTATCGTGTATCGATACAGGGTATCGTGTATCGAGTATCGTGTATCGTGTATCGATACCTGCGGGTATCGTGTATCGTGTATCGTGGCTGGCTGGCAGGTATCGTGCTGGCGGCTGGCTGGCATGCATCGACATAGGCAGGCAGGCATGCATCGTAGCCGGACGGCCGAGTCCAAAATGAAAGAAAGGGGGTGGAAGGGCCAAGACTTCCACACTACCTTTCCTTAGCATTCTTTTTCTACCGTTTTTGCTCCCTTCTTTTACCTTAACTTACCTTTCTTCACCTTACGTACGTTACCTTGACTCATTTTTTCTTCCTTCATCTTCCTTGCCCGAACTTGTTTTACCCTGACATGCCCCAACGTACACTAACTAAACCTTTCTGGGCTGCGTGCTCTCGCTCATCTGACTTTATATTACTTTACCTTCATTCGAGTTAAATTCTGTCCATACATGGCCCCTCCTTCACAGGCATACACCCGGTTGATCTGATAGAGAAATGCCATGATCCATTCGTTGATCTGAATGGAACACTGAAGGCGAGTGGAATCTTCATTTGCAGTTGACTCAGAACGGGAAAGGGTCGCAAAAATCAGGTCTTCCAATATCTGCTTGAGCTCTGACTCGTCAGCATATTCATCATCTTCTGCCTTTGAGGAACCAGGATAACCAGATGGGTAATCATCAAAAGTGTCGCAGTCATCTCGTATTACGTTCTCCTCATTACCACCTGCATCTGCAGTAACATAAACCACATATAAAACATCATACAGGCCTACTAAACTCAAACAATGGATATACAACTCCTCTATGCCAGATAAGAACTCGTTGAACTTCATTCCTCGACTTTTGTTCAATAACATATTGTGGCAAACCCCCTTTCGCACCCTTAAAGTATCAGGCCGAGCGGTGGAGAAGGAAAGCTGCTACAGTTCTATTCTATATCACTTGTAAGGCGCGTGGTGTATAGCAGAGGTCTTGTTTCGTGAATCGACAAATGATGAACGGAAAGTTTATTTCTGAAGAGATTGTCAAACACAGCATTCAAAGACCACCAGAAACTGTCACTGCATGATGCTTAGGAATCGCACACAAAACGATCAAACTCAGTTCTCAGTCAATGTAGCCTTTGGCCGTGACAATTATAATCTTACAATGAATCGTCTAAGTAACGTTTCTCAGACTAATCTGCAACAGTCAACATTTCTATAGCGCCATATCAACTCACAGTCGATAATAATCGTCTTAACACTCCCAATCTCTTCACGCTAACTCTCAAAACTACTTCGCTCCGATAACTCGACTGAATGCAACTATCTCACTAATCACTGTATATGGCCACAGACCCTATCGTCCGTTTTCGACAGTTACTCTCAATAAGAACTGATCTATCTTATCTGTCCGTCTTCAATAATTCTCCATTAGAAATAAACTATCTTATCTGTCCGTCTGGCTGAACTAGCAACTGAACTGAACTAAGCCAAGCGGCCTAGTTTTCCCAACAGTATAATTATACATGTATTTATAGTGGTACCGGAGGAGGGACAGAGGACGTAAGGCGCCGCCGCCAACACAGCAGTGACGGGGAGAAGTGGACGTAAAGGGAAACCGCCAACACAACAGTGTGGAGAGGAAGAGTACGTAGAGGGATGTCGCTTGACTTGGCAAAGAAGGAAAAGGAGGGATAGGGGACATAAAGGCGCTCGCCGCCAAGTCGCCAACACAGCAGTGTGGAGAGGAAGGGGACGTAAAGGCGCCAGACTTGAGCGTGTAAACACATGAAAGGCCGATCTGTCTGCTTTCAACAGAAAAGAAAGGCTCGATTCGACGGTCGCCATAGCAACCTATTGTTCCCAATTACTCTGGCGATTTCTATGTAGACAAATTCTCAACAATATACTAAACTAAAACCACTAATTAGTCGTCACACTGAACTTGTTCTATGTACACTACAGCGTTCTGCCTGTTGTATTTGAAATAAACTAATACACATAATAATAACAACTGGAATCTCCAGTTCATCGTCATCTTTCTTGGAGACAGCTGGGCTTACGTATTCAACCTCCTCTCCTGCGGACACAGATGAACTCAAATGACTCACCTTCACCAGCTTCGATATCAGAATAACGCGTTGCTAAATGAACCACTTCTGCAGGAAGTTAAAACTCTTCCACCTCCACACGCAGAAAATTCTGTCTGGGAAACGAATCTGAAGCAAAATCGGAGAGAACATCTCCAGATAATCGCCAAAGCACGCAAACCGACATAAATCGATAATGAAAGATCATCAGCGTTCAGCAGTCGATAATGACGTCATCTGATAATCACCATTGATATGTATTAGTAGTTTTAATACATATCAATGATGATCACTGTCTCCGCCCTGAGAATCTTCTATATGGCGTAATTTATAAACCCATAACTTTATTCTCATACTGCAGCAATAATTACGATAATATTGACGATATAATTAACAACTTAAATAATAAAAATATTTATCCGAGGCAAGAAATATTTCTGCGAGTCCCCTCATTGAGTGCTTATATCACCACCTGTATGGCAGAAGAACTCCACTGGCTCCCGCTTTCTGCCCGCGTCCAATTCAAGGTCCTCATCATTGTCTCTAAGGCTCAACTTGGTTTCGCTCCGAAATATTTTTGATTTAGTTCATCGCCCTCACTCTGCTGCTTCTATCCGTCCTCTTCGTTCCTCTGACCGTTTGGACCTCCTCGTTTCCCGTGTCAGGACTTCTCTGGCTCAATCTAGGTCTTTGGCTTCCATTGGCCCCACCCTTTTATTTGTAATGAGCTTTCTCCGTCCGTTCGTTCTTCTATTCTCTCAGGTAACGTCTCTTCCTTTCTTAAAACGCTTTTTCTCTCGGGGTCTCTCGCACTGGGAGCGCTTCTGAATGGCTCTCTCCCGCTAGAAGCGCTTTATAAATGTCCGAATACAATACACGTACAAAACAATCCAATGCAATATATATATATTTCTGAGTTCCCCATAATTATTATCTTTTCTACCTCTGTCAGAGATCGTGGCGTCGCCCTCCTTCCGCATATATCGCAGCCGTGCGTGCTACTTTCAGCTGCGCTACCGCAGCTGCGCTTTTGTGGTTTTCCAATCTGCTGGTATACTCTCGTCCATGCGTTCATTACCTGTCGGCTTGACTACCAGTGTTTAATCTAGACACCTTTTGCCCTCTTCCATGATTTATGTTTCCCCCAGAGGCCAGAGAAATATTAGTGTTTTAAAGGAATTCCTAAAAAAAGTCATCGAATCTTCGAACATGGATGAAATTCCCAAAAAAGGTTATCAAAGTAGCATAGTTTTGTTTTTGTTAATAGGACATTGTCTTGCGACCGCCCTTCGGACGCTCGTTGGTGCCCCCCACAAACCTTGCCCCCCCCCCGAGAAGAGGGGGGCTAGATTAAACACTGCTTATCTACTGCTGCTCCCTCTATATTGGGCTTTCTCGACTGACTATTCAGTTGTAGGCACAAGTTTTGTAAGGCTTCTTTTCAACGTCTGAACAAAATAAGGGAATTGTCAAGCTATACCGGTGTTTGCTTGTTTTAATTTTACAACTCAATTACAAGAACGTGTAGTTGGAATTTAACAATTAGGCTATTGAATTTCAGGATATGGGATTTCATTAAGGTGTAAGTAAATATTTTATATAATTGACAGTCGACAGACAGAAAAAGAGAGACGTCCTTTATTACTTCAAACATTTAATTTAATACATTTACAAAACTAAATATTTAGTTAACTAAATTTTTTAGTTAAATAACTTTCTGTGTTAGTTAACTTCATACATCGAAGTAAAAAATGCATATGGGGGACAGTCCCTTCCTGTTCTCCCCATGATTTACGCCACTGGCAGCTGGGCGAGAACCCCATCTAGGCACCCAACTCAGACATCCGGGAAGCCAGCGCAAAGGACACTACAGTAATCAAGACTACAAAAGCATGTACAAGGGTATGGGCAGCCCTTTGGGACAAAGAACGCGAAACAGGCACGTAACTAGGATTTTTCGTTTGGGGGGGGGGGGCTTAAACCTTGAACATGGCAACATTTATACAGTGTTCATACGAATTTTAGCCGTAAGCATACAACGGCTTGACTTGTTTGGGGGGGCTTCAACTTCGTTTGGGGGGGCTTAAGCCCCCCAAGCCCAACGCTAGTTACGTCCCTGACGCGAAACCACTCTAAGCTGGCGTATGTGGTAATAGCAATCGTGACAGATGAGAGTAATGCGGCGAGTGAACGTGAGTTCCTGGTCCAGGATAACGCCAAGATCGCGTACAGAGGAGTAAAAGGAGACCCAAGGGAACTCAAGAGCTAAAGCCTCTAGGTTAATTTTTGCAAGTTTATGGCGCGTACCTATAGCCACATGAACTGTGTCTTGCTCGGGTTAAGTCACTGGAGTTTGTCCAAGGACTACGAGGCAAGATTTTAGCAGTGACAGGTGGCCAGCCAACTGCTCCAACGCTTATAAGTCACCTTTCAACAAAGGCGTAAATTTGGTCTAAAAAAGGTGGGGGAGCTACCAATTTCTTACATGCGGAGATTGTGATCTCTGGGAAGGCTCTATAATAAAATATTGATTGGCATCGTTCAAAAAGTGGGGGTACGGTACCCCCTAGTCCAAAAAGTGGGGAGAACGGGTACCCTCGTACTCCCGACAAATTACGCCTATTTCCTTCAAATTGGAAACTCCCTATCTGTTTTAGGCAACTCGGTTTGGAACGATCAGGAGACCGAGTAGCCCAGGAATAAATGACGGCTTATAGTTTGCAAACACTTTTATAATAGGCCCCTAATAATTATAATAGATAATAATTATTATCGTGACGTCATCAGTTAGAGTGTGGACCCTAAGTCGAAATTTTCATACTTGACGTAAATTATATAAATTTTCCAGCTTATGTAGGCTTTAGAGTTTGATTTCTATATTTATTATTAAGTGAACATCTCGTGATTTCGAAGACTTAGTCCGTCGAAGCCGAATCACCCAGGATTCAGGACAGTTTGGTTTGAAATAGTTTATCATCATCAGCGATCATTGCGCGATTCAAAATTTCGCCATATCGTCTTTAAATGGCCTATGACGTCATCACTGCCATGACAACGTATTGTCTCTTGAAGGCCGAGCTTAACTGTTTACCTAATTCTTATCGCTTGAAACATAGCATGAATGAATGAATACTCGTTTATTAAAACATCGTAGCTAAGTAAGTAAGTAAGTATATCCTTTATTAATCCAACTGCTAACCGCATTTTGGTTTACACATGTATATCACGTCCAGGTTAAAGTACTAAGGCCTATATTCCGATGAAAATCATCCTAATTATGAAAGATTTACGAGCTAGACTGTCAGCAGTCGGGAGAACCCGATTATGAACACGGGGTCGCAAAGTATAACCAGTATGCTTAACAGGAGGTAATAGCACATGAAGCACATGTGTAGGACATGTAAGGACGGCCGTGAAAAATTTAGAATCAGCAGTACGGATCAATTGTTCGAATCTAGGGTAGTCCACAGGAAGATAACCAGCTTTAATCAGTCTCCTAAATATTGCCTGTAGTCTCTCACGTCCCCTCTGCCCCACATAACCCCACCAAGCGGACGCAGCGTACGTCATCCTCGCCACTGTGGTAGCTGTCACCACATCATACATTGAGGGGCCAAGTAGTCCATGAGTAGTCAGGATCCGTAAGGCATACATTGATTGTCTTGCACCAGTGCATAGATTGTCAACATGCACATCAAAGCAGAAGTCATCGGAGAGCGGGACACCCAAGATCTTCATGATTGCTGACAGAACGCAACTAAAACACGCTACAGGGGTTATATAGTCTCACGAGCATCTAATTAGTGTCAGTAGGCATTCTTGTAGAGAATACGGGGTATATGAATAGGATATATGAATAGGAGCCTACTAAGGCAAACGGGACTTGCCGTATATGCTGGGCAAAATTTAAGACACATTCTTCGGATGGCACCATTCATCACCATGGGCCTTCTCCCTACCCCGGATCTGGCCAGCCAACAGCAGAGATACTAGCCCCCAGCGCTATTTTGTCACCTTCCTCTACAGCAGACCCTGAAAATTACATATCCATCATAACGCAGCCAGATTCGGACGGACAATGCATTCTTGTATTGTATTGTATTGTATCAAGAAATTTATAAAGCGTCTCTCGCAGAATAACTATTCAGAGGCGCTCTCAGCACAGAAGCCCCAGGGAAACACAAATGCCATTAGGGAACGCGAGACCGATGAGGAAAAGCCAGTCATTAGTTTGACCCTGAGCATAGGAGGAAGGTCATTCCAGATCGCAGGACCCACAACAGCAAACACTCGATGCTGGGTAAAGGCAGTTTTAGCCCTGGGAACAAAAAGATCAAGCCGATTCACAGAGCCTAATGGGCGAGAAGAAGATGCAGATAGCGGCTTTCGCAGATAGTTCGAGAGATATATCGGGGCAGTATACTGCTGAAATTTAGAGACAAGGAAAGGATGTTATAACGGATGCGTGCGGCAATATATGGAGCCATTGCAGGACATCAAGCATGTAAGTAAAGATAGGGCCTATGGGCAAAGCGGAGGAGTCTAGCATATTAGCCTAGCAGAAGCATTTAGAACAGATTGAAGGGGAGTGAGACGCTGCATAGCAGAAGCATTTAGAACTGATTGAAGGGGAGAGAGACGCTGCTTAGGGAGACCCATAAGGAGCGAGTTGCAGTAGTCCAAGCGTAGTCCAAGCGTGAGCAGACAAATGCATGAACAATGGTGGTAAAGACAGAATGTGAGACCGAGCTTCTGATGGCCCTGAGACGCCTCAGTTGAAAGAAGCAGGAGCGAGTCATGTTGGTAATCTGTGAAAGCGAGGGAGGAGACCATAATGATGAATGGTGCCTTCAGTATCGATCCTCTTGCACCCATTCGTAAGAGGCGCGCTCGTCAAAAAGAATTCCTCGATTGGTAAGAGCATCGTGCGCCGCCCTCTTGGGTGAACTCGTAGAGGCTGTCATAAGGAAACTAGATGACACTGGGAAATGGTCGTACCTCTTAGCCTTTGGAGGATGCATCCTGGCCAAGCCAGAAAGAGGGGGAGTCAAAAGCAAACTAACGCGGACATTTATATCTAAAATTACGAACAGGCGTTCGAAAAGACCGGCAAGCGATACAGACGATGATGAAAATAAGCCAACGCCAGTTCGTCGTACAGGTCTAATGAAACGTGACATGGCAAAATACATTGCATCAGCAGTAGCCAGCAAACTGGAAGATGATAATTACAAGGCTGCCATCCGCCTTATCTGCAGCGATGACGAACCAGCTCCCGACACTCCTGAGACGTTGGCAGGTCTAAAGGCGAAGCACCCGCCAGCTCCGTCCGACAGGAGACCAATGTGTGATCCAACGCTTTCAGAGTGGTTTTGCACCGTTGAGGATTTCAGAGCGATCGATCGACGAGACCATATCTGCTTTTCTGGCAGACGCGGCAGCTGATCCAAACGGTATTACTCCACACCACCTCAAAGACTTAACTTTGATTAGAGTCGATTGTAACCTCATCCATCACCTGAGCGAACTGGTCAATCTGATGTTGGAAGGCAGCCTACCGGTCTAAGTTAACGAAATCATAATATCACCCTATACGGGGCCAATCTTATTGATTTGAAGAATAAAGACGGAGACATCAGATCAATCGCGGTCGGATACGGGGTCGCGGTCGGATACGGGGCCGCTTAGCAGCAAAATGCTGGAACACCCACGCTCTTGCCAGATTGTCTCCTCTGCCATATATCTAACTGAGTGAGGGTCGGCATGCCAGAGGCGCCAAAACAGCAGTACACGCAACCCGCTGCTGGGTCACCTCGATGTCGACAGATGGAGTTCTGGTAAAACTAGATTCAGTCAATGACTTTAAAACTCTTCTTTCGTCATTATTAGAACAGTTTTATTTAACGCCCCCTCAAGATGCATACCCAAGAGCACTCCCAGCCCAAGCGCGGTCTTTAGTTAAGCTGTGCTCTTTAGTTATTTTCTTAAGTTAAGATGTGTTCTTTAGTTAAGATACCCGGTAGTTCTTTAGTTAAGATGTGTTTTTAGTCAAGATATATTCTTAAGTTTAGATGTGTTCTTCAGTCGAGGTAGTTCTTTAGTTTATATCTGTTCTTTAGAAGCTAAGATCTGTTCTTTAGTTAAGAAATGTTCTCTAGTTTAGATAGTTCTTTATTTAAGATGCATTCTTTAGTTAAGATAGCTCTTTAGTTAAGATGTGTTCTTTAGTTAAGATAGTTTTAGTTAAGGTAGTCCTTTAGTTATGATGTTCTGTAGTTAACGTAGTTTTTTAGTTTTGTTAAGATGCGTTCTGTAGTTAAGATAGTTCTTTAGTTTAGATGTGTTCTTTAGTTAAGAAAGTTCATTAGCTTAGATGTGTTCTTCAGTTAAGACATGTCTTCAGTTAAGACATGTCTTTAGTTTATATCATGTCTTTAGTTTATATTTGAGTGAGGGTCGGCATGCCAGAGGCGCCAAAACAGCAGTACACGCAATCCGCCGCTGGGTCACCTCGATGTCGACAGAGTTAAGATGTGTTCTTTAGTTAAGATGTGTTCTTTAGTTAAGATGTGTCCTTTAGTTAAGATATGTTCTTAAATTAAGATGTGTTCTTTAGTAAAGATAGTTCTTTAGTTTAGATGTGTTCTTTATTTGAGTTAGTTCTTTAGTTAAGCTGTGTTATTTTGTTATTATGTGTTCTTTAGTTGAGGTTTGTTCTTTTGTTAAGATTTGTTCTTTAGTTAAGATGTGTTTCTTTAGTTAGATAGTTCTTTAGTTAAGATGTGTTCCTTAGTGAAGATATGTTCTTTAGCTAAGACAGTTCTTTAGCTTAGATGTGTTCTTTAGTTAAGATTGTTCTGTTGTTAAGTTGTGTTCTTTAGTTAAGACATGTTCTTAAATTAAGATGTGTTCTTTAGTCAAGATAGTTCTTTAGTTGAGATGTATTATTTTTGTTATGATGTGTTCTTTATTTAAGATATGTTCTTTAGTTAAGATAGTTCTTCAGGTAAGATGTTTTCTTCAGTTAAGATGTATTCTTTAGTTAAGATGTGTTCTTTAGTTGAGATAGTTCTTTAGTTTAAATGTGGTTTTTTTTATTTAAGATAGTTCTTCAGTTAAAATGTGTAATTATTCGTTCCTTAGTCGAGATTTGTTCTTTAATTAACATTTGTTCTTTAGTTACAATAGTTATTTAGTTAAGAGGTTTTCTTTAGTTAAGATAGTTCTTTAGTTAAGATGTATTCTTTAGTCAAGATGTATTCTTTAGTTGAGATAGTTCTGTCGATAAGGTGCGTTCTTTAGTTAAGGCATGTTCTTAAATTAAGATGCGTTCTTTACTTAAGACAGTTCTTTAGTTTAGATGTGTTCTTTATTTAAAATAGTTCTTTAGTCAAGATGTGTCATTTTGTTATGATGTGTTCTTTAGTTAAGATGTGTTCATTAGTTAAAATATGTTCTTTAGTTAAGATAGTTCTTTAGTCAATATGTGTTCTTTAGTTAAGATAGTTCTTCATTTAAGATGTATTCTTTAGTTAAGATGTGTTCTTTAGTTGAGATAGTTCTTAGTTTAGATGTGTTCTTTATGTAAGATAGTTCTTTAGTTAAAATGTGTTATGATGTGTTCTTTAGTTGAGATTTGTTCTTTAATTAAGATTTGTTCTTTAGTTACGATAGTTCTTTAGTTAAGAGGTTTTCTTTAGTTAAGATAGTTCTTTAGTTAAGATATGTTTGTTAGTTAAGACTTGTTCTTTAGGTAAGATAGCTCTTTAGTTCAGATGTGTTCTTTCGTTAGGGTAATTCTTTAATTAAGATGTGTTTCTTAGTTAAGATATGTTCTTTAGTTCAGATAGTTCTTTAGTCAAGATGTGTTCTTTAGTTTAGATGTGTTATTAAGTTAATATTGTTTTTAGTTAAGGTGTTTTCTTTAGTTGAGGTATGTTCTTTAGTTTCAATGTGTTCTTTATTTAAGGTATGTTCTTGAGTTAAGTTGTGTTCTTTAGTTATTGTAGTTTTGAAGGTTTGATGTATTTTTTAGCTAAGCTACCTCTTGAGCTAAGATGTTTTCTTCAGTTAAGATAGTTCTTTAGCTAAGGTATGTTCTTTGGTTAAGGTTTGTTCTTTAGTTTAGTTCTTTAGTTAAGATGAGTTCTTTATAAGAGGTTTTCTTTAATTAAGATGTGTTCTTCAGGTACGATATGTTCTTTAGTTAAGATAATTCTGTAGACAAGATGTGTTCTTTAGCTAAGATAGTTCTTTAGTTTCTATGTGTTATTAATTTAATTTGGTTAAGGTATGTTCTTTAGTTGAGATAGATCTTTAGTTTAGATAGTTCTTAAGATGTGTTCTTTAGTTAAGATATGTTCTTTGGTTAAGGGTGTTCTTTATTTGAGATGTGCTCTTTAGATAAGATGTGTTCTTTGGTTAAGATATGTTCTTTGTTTAAGGTGGGTTCTTTAGTTAAGATAGTTCTTTGGTAACTGTGTGTTCCTTATTTGAGATGTGTTCTTTAGCCACGATATGTTCTTTGGTGAAGATAGTTCTTTGGTTAAGATGTGTTCTTTATTTGAGATGTGTTCTTTAGTTAAGATGTGCTCTTTATGCATGATATGTTCCTTAGTTAAAATAATTCTGTAGTTAAGATGTGTTCTTTAGTTAAGACATGTTCTTAAGTTAAGATGTGTTCCTATTTTAGATAGTTGTTTTGTTTAGATGTGTTCTTTAGTTAAGATAGTTCTTTAGTGAAGATGTGTTCTTTGGTTAAGGAAGTTCTTTGGTTAGGATAGTTCTTTAATTAAGATAGTTCTCTAGTTAAGATAGTTCTTTAGTTAAGATATGTTCTTTGGTTAAAGTGTGTTCCTTAGTTAAGATAGTTCTTTAGTTAAGATGTGTTCGTTAGTTAAAATATGTTTATTTGGCTAAGGTGTGTTCTTTTGTTAAGATATATCATTAGTTAAGATGTGTTCTTTATTTGAGATGTGTTCTATAGTTAAGATGTATTCGTTAGTTAAGATGTGTTCTTTAGTGAATATATTTTTCTTAGTGAAGATATATTAAACATGTCCTGAAGTTCTTCGTCTGCCATTTGTTGATTGTGCGTTGCAATCTGTTAGGATTCCTAAATGTGGATGGATGAAAGAATGAATGAATATCTGCTTAAAATGTGTTTTTGTTGCCGAGGTGGTACTGGTGCTACTGATAATGATGATGACAATTTTTATTGTTCTTACATATTAACCTGAATATAACTTCAGTTTTACTGTATATCCTTTTAGAGCAATGAATAACCTATAAGGTATTGTATTTAGATCTTTGACGTGCCACACCTGAAAGCGGGAAAGTTGCCCGACATGAAAATTGGTTCACTTTATCCGAACTCACCCTATACAATTGAAATCGAGGTGGAGTGGATGCGAGGCTGCCTTTTCGTCTTCTTTTGTCACACAGCGTGTCTCTCAGAACAGTTTCATTGTCCCAATGGTCAATGTATTCTGACTCCCGAATATTGCAATGGCAAAGTGAACTGTGCAAATGCTACAATGGAAGTGATGAATCAATCGGATATAGGATGTTGTAAGTACTTAATCAGATGTCGTAAGTACCCAATCGGATGTTGTAAGTACCTCGGACTGATTTCCTGGATATTGACCTGATTACGGCTTGGTTTTGGTGTGCAATCGTTTGATGCCTTGTGCATTAGACACCGGTGAAAATAGAATTACTAATTACAATTACTGTAAACATAGGCGTAGACTCGGGGGGGCAGCCGGGGCACGTTCCCCCAATAATTTAGATGGACTGTACACCCAATGCAGCAAGTGTAGAATGAATAGCCAAATGTCTCTCCCCCAATATTTCGGTTAACTGTACGCCAGTGACTGTAAAGTCTCGTTTTTGTAATCATCCAGCCATAGTTACAAAGTCTTATGAACGTTTTAGCTTAGCTTCGGCATATATGTCTTTTCTACCATGTGAAGAATGCGCCATCTTTGGATTCATTTAAATCACAGCTAAAGACCTATCTTTTTCAAGTATCATGTGACTGTCGCTAATTTTTTTAACTCATGTTTAGCACCCTTTTCTTTAGCCTTGGCGATGCTGCAGCGCTATATAAATAGTAGTATTATTAGTAGTATTAGAAGGCCTACTACTACTACTACTACTACTACTACTACTACTACTACTACTACTAGGCCTACTACTACTACTACTACTACTACTACTACTACTACTACTACTACTACTACTACTACTACTACTACTACTACTACTATTACTACTACTACTACTACTACTACTACTACTACTTCTACTACTACTACTACTACTACTACTACTACTACTAAAAAATAATAATAATAATAGTAGTAGTAGTAGTAGTAGTAGTAGTAGTAGTAGTAGTAGTAGTAGTAGTAGTAGTAGTAGTAGTAGTAGTAGTAGTAGTAGTAGTAGTAGTAGTAGTAGTAGTAGTAGTAGTAGTAGGCCCATATGAGCCGGGCGGCCAATCCTTCATCTGCCCACCTGATTTTATCACCCACAGTGTTTAAAGTCAGTAGGCCTATATCCGGTACTCATTTTAAAGATCAATTTGCTTCTAGAGGGTTTGTTGACAGAAGTTTTGAAATATTTTCTGTTCACGCAGAATCAAAATTTACAACAGAAACTAAATTCATCATAACAGTAACAGCTGTTTAGTCATTTGAATGAAGCAAAAAACAATTTAAGATCTCAACAAAGTTTGTAACAAGCCTGTGAATCCAGGATTCAAACTCCATGAACTGAGGGTAACAGTTGTGACATTATCCACTTCACCCAAATCACCCACTTCTTAACCTGTGAATCATAGGTGAGCTCATCATGCCTACATATAATAAATAAACAAGCAGAACGCTGCACAGTTGGCTATGCCGCTATGCTTACTTTGCATCAGTAACAAACCTATTTTATAAACCTAAATATTATATGGAAATCAGTAGAAAAAGTCCGTTACTGCTCGTACTCTGGCAGTGCCACTTCCAAGCCTGCAGAAATGATCTTCTTTATTAATTCAAACTGACAAGTAGTAATAATAATAATCTTTATTATTTCAAACTGACAGACGCAGTAAGATTACATTGAGAGTTTAAACATGACAGTAGTACAATCAGGATCTTAATTAAACACGGTTTGGCAGCCATACAGGGCGCCGCCCTAGAGGGGGTTACGGGTATCGAACCGCGAACCTAATGCTCTCCTGGCCATGAATGTTACCATTCAGTGTGATTCTCGTTAACGTTAACGATAACGAAAATGTTCGTTAACGAACCAAAAATGATTTCGTTAACGATAACTATAATTGTAACTAAAAAATATCATTAACTATAACTATAACTATAACGAAAATAACACTAACGAAAATTCATCGCTATTTTCGTTAATGAAATAAAAAAAAAGTGCAATATCGATAAACATGGCGAATTTAATCAAACGCGATATTTTATTCGTTTATCCTGTTTATTGTTCCGAGATAAAATGAGAAAATGTGCTGCATATTCTCCTGCCGAATATTCTGGTTTCTTTTTGAAAATCTAATATTTCGAGTTTCTTTTTGATGGAAAGATAATTTTTTCTTTCGATTGTTAATTTTAGAGTGAGAAACTTGTTTTGATTTTAATTTTCTATGTTAAAAGGAATATTATAAAAAAAAGTTATCATGTTCAAATTAGAAATGTTCATAATAAAAATCAAATTGAATACACATATAAAGAAAACGGTTGTATTTTTTAATGGGAAAAATCCATTAAATATCTGTGACAGACAGTGATTCCACATGTAGGCCTACTGTAGCCTATACCCATTAGGGCCTAAGTATCAAATTAAAATCTGAATAACAACGTTTTGTTTTTTGGCAATTTCAGTTTTTTGCATGTTAGAGTCATAGAAATATTCTGAGGGTGGGGTAATTTTCTTTGACATAATTTGGTTAGGGGGTCCTTGAATGTTTGACAGTTGATGACAAGGGGAGGATATCAAAAACTGCCAAAATTTGCTGACATAAAACATCGATGGCCCCCATATATGGACCAGGAGGAGTGCCATTGGGGTCACTTGTAATTATATACTAACTAAAATTAACTAAAATAAAAGTCCAGTAACTATAACTATAACTATAACTAAAAAATAATACTAACTATAACTGTAACTATAACTAAAAATAGTCTAAAATAAAAAACCATTAACTATAACTGTAACTATAACTAAAATAAAATCTGTAAGGAGAATCACACTGTTACCATTACTCTATCCCCCTCCCCAAGTACGAAAGTAAGATTACATTGAAACATGACAGTACAATCAAGATCTTAATTAAACGCACTTTGGCAAACATGCAAGGAGCCGCCCTAGAGGGAATTACGAGTATCGACCGCGATCTAATGCTCTCCTGGCCATGAGTGTTACCATTCATCTATCCCCCATCCCCTGTAGGAGGGCGACGCTAATCATCTTTTTATGACACAGTGTCGTTAAACAGCAATACTAACCAAACTAAATGTGTTGTTTTGGAGCGTAAGAAACTAACGACGAAGATCCTCGAGTAAGCTTTGTAAACGGCAGTTATTTGGTCTATGATGGTGTGGTATCATAGGATAACAGATCATTGCATTATGCATAGCACCAGAGCCGTATATTGTAAAAGGAGTAAGGTGTTGAATCTATGTAATATCTAATCTGGGTTACTGCACGATGGAGGAGGAATGGCCTCTCGAAAGATCAGGACATGTTTCTGTTGCCATCGGAAAATTAGTTCTTGTCTGGGGAGGATACACTGACCCGCCGGTTATAAGAACTTACGTTCTTTGCTAATATATTCTTGAGAATTTTTGTTATTTCTTAATGTCACGCCTTAACGATTAAAGCTTCTCAGTGTTGAAGTCATATAGCGCCTATTTATGGTTCTTTAAAACGTTTACACTTACACTATCAAATAGTACGTTTTTCAACACTTCGATTGTTAAAATTGCCATAATATAATACTACCCGCGCTGTCATCAAAACTCCCAAACATAGGTTTGCCAGAGGCATGGGTAGCCAAAGGAGGACTCTGAAAGCCGGAAAGGACATTTACCATAGATACATTGTAACATTGCTCAGATCATGGACTAGAAACGTCTGGAAAAAGAGTTGCAATAAAAAATAAATAAGTGAGCAGATTAGTTAGGGGAATTTGGAGACAACATGTGCATGTAAATTCGTTTAACAACGGCCACAAGCCTGTATCCCAATACAACAAACATACAAAAAGTCTGACATTTTCCAGGGTTTTAGCTTTGCCTGCCAGACAGAGGACATGAGGTTAAAAAGGAGGACATATCCTTTTTGCCAGACACCTGGCAACCTACCCAAACGCGACAACATACACTGTGTTTTCAAATCACTTCATTTGCTAAATGCTAAGAGTCCTTCAGCTCAGCATCATTAAAAATTTTTATCTCTTACCTGTGGCACCCTCAAAACCTCTCAACCCTCTTGCATTCGCCAGCTATTTACCATCCAACCACCGAAGTCTCCTCGCTCGTCATTGTATCTTTCTGTGTCTCAACCTCCAGTCTCCTCCTCTCTGAAATTCTGCAACTGCTGCTTAGTCTATGCTTAACAGGCTCTTTAGAACGAACTCCCAAAAGATCTCCACCTGTTTGCTCATCATCCTATCTCATCTGGCAACCTCACCTCTCTTCTCCTTGCTCTCTCCTCTTCAACTCTTCAGTCTATCCTATCCTGATTCTACACATGCACCACCTTATGACCACCATCATCAATTTCCACTGTAGCACCATGTTGCCTCCTCAACTTGACCTCCCTGGATTCTGACCTGGCACCAGAACAAACTAAACAACCTGGTTATTTTGTACTTGATTTGACGTAACTCCAGTGACATAGCTGGTCTTCGTGACGTGGCTATGTGTTACGCTACAATTTTTTTCAGATTTACATACATGTTGAAACATGTTTATACACCAAGCTAAGATTAAGCGATTTATAGCCCTACTTACTTGTGGCATTCATTCAATTGTTATTAAATCAGCTAGAAGGGGTTACAGAGAGTATAACTGGTCTAGTTTTATGAGGCAGCTCTCGACCAAGGTACAAAGGCTTGTTACTGAATGACGTTGCAGTCATATAGCACCGCAGATGAGTCTCCTTGAGGCACTATGTAAATCTGTGGTTACGATTACGACAGCCATGTGATGACAGATTTATCTGGTCTGCAGGCCATTATTACTGGTCATGAGTTTTGATATTCATTATATTGTTCAAAAAGCTCAGTCAGAGATATCAGAAAAGAGGAATTCTGTGCAGATATTAAATATATTTATTTTATTAACATTTATTTATTTTATTAACAAATCGTTGAACACTTTAGCCTCTTTCCTACTGTGCAACAATTAACAACACTAACAGCAACTTCTACCTATTACTTGACCATCTTATCCTTCGCTTGTTCGTAGCATAACTTCTGTCCTTTTAATTCTTCTTTGTGTCAGAATCCAGAGCAAGCGTTGGACATCTACCTGCCACCGAGTGACGTGTGGCTCTACAACACAGAAATCAACAAATGGTAAACTTCTTTGGATTTTTGCAGTGCCAGTGTAGCATAACGTGAGATCTACAACAAAAGGTTAATTTTTCTTAGTTACAAGTAACAGGATGGTGAGGAGCGTAATGTCGTGGATTATAGTTACTTAGACGTGTAGGTATGGTGATGTGGATACTGGATAGGACAATGGCAAGCATGGTTTAGTTAAGCTTCCTTGAGCCCATTTAGTAGTGAATGTCCAGGAAATTTAAGACCATCTAACTCGGCCTTCCATCCTTTGGGGTTGGTATGTATTTGATTAGGGGCCGTCCACATATTACGTACGCAATGAGGGGGTCGGATTTAGGCGATTTTGCGTACGGGTGCGAACGGGGGGGGGGGAGGGGGGAAAAAGTGTACGTACGCAAAATGTCCTATAGTCGTCCGATGGCATTTTATTACATTATATAAAAGCCATGTGCAGTTATTCTGTGCTGTGAACGAGACACCTATAATTTGTCTATATTGGCCCTCACTCATCCTTCAATCTGGCCTAAAGTGCAGACAGTCGGGCGGCCTGGAGCTGTCAATACACTTTCTGCAGCTGGTCTTCGGGGGTGGGGGGCGTCAAGCGTACGTACGCAGGGGGGTGTGGAAGAAAGTACGCTTGCGAACAGGGGGAAGGGGTCCAATTTTCCCGGATTTTTTCGTACGTAATATATGGATGGCCCCTTTGAGTTCAGAGTTGAAGTATTCTGTGATCTTGTATGCAGCTCACCAGAACAATGATCATTTTGTCAAAACCATGCAACTGAGGCGTCTCAGGCCATCAGACGCTCAGTCTCACCTTCTGTCTTTACCATCATAGTTCACGCATTTGTTTGCTCACCCTTGGACTACTGCAACTCGCTCCTCATGGGTCTCCCCAAGCAGCGTCTCTCCCCCCTTCAATCATTGCTCGACTCCCTCGGTTTGTCCATATATCTACTTACATGCTTGATGTTCTTCACTGGCTCCATATTGCTGCGTGCATCCGATATTAGATCCTCTTCCTTGTCTCTAAATCTCAGCAGCCTACTGCCCCGAAATATCTCTCGAACTATCTGCGAAAACCGCTATCTGCATCTTCTTCTCGTTTATTGCGCTCTGTAAATCGGCTTGATCTTTTTGTTCCCAGGGCTAAAACTGCCGTGGCCCAGCACCGGGCGTTTGCTGTAGTGGGTCCCATGATCTGGAATGACCTTTTCCCTCTGCTGAGGGCCAAACTAATGACTGGCTTTTCCTCATTGGTTTCGCGTTCCCTAAAGGCATTTCTGTTTCCTCTGGGCTTCTGTGCTGAGAGCGCCTCTGAATAGTTATTCTGCGAGAGGCGCTTTATAAATTTCTATAATATGTAATTACTGGTTCAAAGGATTATTTGGCATATGCAATGATGTGTGACGCAACGCAATGAGACATATCTCTGGGCGTATAGTTGTGCATCTGCACATGCCACAAATCGTGCGACTTAATGGAGCATTTCCTTAACGCGAGCTGTGCTTCGAATCGATTGGGATCAAAAAAGTGCTTTATTATTGGAGAATCTGCTCATCATCATACCCCGGTACACATCACACATCACAATACAACTTTGGGTTTTCTGCATTAACAAGCTTTATATTTAGACCTTCCTTTTTACCTTTACCTTGTATTAGCATTTATCGACTGGTTCCTGACACTGCTTAACATCCTGTTCTGATCTTATGAAACTGTCAAGAATGGGAAAGCATCTTAGGAGAGAGAGGATGAATGAATTAATGAATAAATTTCATAATAAATGAATAATTGGATGAACAAATTGAGGATTACATTTAATTGTCCAAAATAAGATATTATGAATGTGATCTAGGCCGATCATTTAGAATTATTTGCATACATATGTACGTATCTGCACATTCATAGAGCATCTTTTCATAACGTCACATAGGTGCATGATAGTGTAGTGGTTAGCATGCTGGACTTTCAACTGAGAGGTCCTGGGTGCAAATCCTGCCAGGGCAGAAATTCGTTTCGATATTTCAGCTCTACCAGTGTCCCTTTATCAACTTGGCTATAATGAGTACAGTGACTGTACACTATGAGTGGGAAGATCAGATGGCAAGGGAGGAGACTGGACACCCGCCCTCATATGCCAAGGCTAAGACAAATGAAGTCTCTAACATTTCATACCCATGACTGCTTGTATGTATGTATGTAAATACATATGTTCGTACATGCATACATACCTGGCTACATACATCATGAGTTGCTGATAACTACTAGTTTATTAATAATTTATATTACAGGATGCGACACACTACAACTGGAGACCCTCCATCAGGGTTATCTGGTGCACAGGCTGTTTATCTGTCGTCCGAAAGAGCTGTTTATGTGATATGTGGGTTCATGGCATATGGTCACACAAACGATGTCTATCGGTTGGACACAGTCACGTGGTCGTGGACCCGCATCGAAATTAATGAAAACCGTTCAAAGCCTTCTCCGCGAGACAAGTTTACAGCCTGGGAATTCGAGGACAGGTCACTCTATAATCTGCTTTAGCGCTTTAACAATGAGCATGTACTAAAAGCGAATGGGAAATCAGTGCAGGTCGTCGTTAAAGTTTTAATGTCAGTTGTGTTATTTATGGGGGTGTGCGATGGTCTGGTGGTTGGCCTGCTGGACTCCGTGTCTAAGGGTTGCCATTGAGATACCGGTCATCAGAGAAATGTACTTGCGGGTTTCTGTTCGACCTAGACCGTGTTGCACTGACCATGGATGGAAAGGCACCGGAAAAGAAAGCAAGCCTGGTGTCTATCTCCACAGGAGACAGTTGTTGCATGTGCAATTGTTATTATTATTGTTAGTTTTTCTACAGCGTGGACTTGTTAAAGCAAAGTTGTCTTATGATACAGCATATAAACCCAGCCCGCATGTAAGAAGGGATAATACTGAAAAACTCAACAATTAGCGCTACACTGGAATTCTTGTACGGTGCCTTGACCAGTATATGGCGTGTTTAGTTAATAGCTTCGGAGATGTAAGACCACTTTGCGTTAAGCAGAATGGCACGTAACCAGAAGTGCGCAAACATGTCCACACTGTTTGACTTTATGTAAACTATTGGTGTATGATCACTGATTTCACTTTGAGCACCATTGACTTGTATAGTATGATACTGGCGCTATAGAAGTCAGTAGTCATCAGATTTTGACTAGATGTATATATTTGTTATTACAATTTTTATTCCTACTACATTCTTTTGTCATTTTAACGATGGTAATCATGTTGTGCTCGTAACAGTATTGTAGTATGATCGTGTTTTATCATTTAAAAGAATAGTCGTAAATTTATTTCACAGATGACCTATTTAGAATCATGATGGTTATGTTTTTTGTTGACCTCTCGATGTGGCTTTAATTATTAATTCATGATGACTTGATTAATTAGTATTACCGAATAATGAAATCGAGAAAGCAGCGGCTTCGAGGTAGCATAGCTTGTCTTCCAAAGTTAGCATGTTACCTCATGTAACATGTCTTCTGGCAATTACAATCTTGACAGGCTATGTCCAAAGGTTTACTATAACGGAATTCAGTTTTACTTCAAAACAGCCATCAGTTGATGCCTTTTTATGTAATCATAATTAGTCACTTACGTATATCGCACCGGTGTCTAATGCACAAGACATCAACCGATGGCACACCAAAACCGAGCCATAATCAGGTCAATATACAGAAGATCAATCCAAAAGACAGAGAGGCAGCCTTTGGTGAATAAACAGCTTGAAAGAGTATGTATCTGTGTTTAAAGAATGTTTGAACATATGTAGATATTTATATAGAGCCTTTTAAAAGCCTCTTAAGACGCTGAAGCATGGTTATCTAATATATCTAAATGTGTGAAGTAGGAAAAGGTGAAATGTTTCTTGAGGTTCCACTACTGATATAAAGTTTGTATTTTCCGTGAGATGCCAATACCACATAAGTTATCGTTGATATTGGGGTGCCCTGATTACAGTAGGTTGTTTGTCTAAGAAAGATGCGATGTATCCTTGATAATTCTATGTCTTCTTATCTTTTTTAGAATCTACATATTTGGGGGCTATGGTCCAGCCTACCATCCATACATGCACGACAATGGCAGCTACTTTGCCGACTATTCTTCTCAGTTAGGGGTAGGATGTCTCGTTAATTATATATGTTGTCGCATTTGTTATCTCATTTGCTGTCTCAATTGTTGTTTCATTTGATGTCTCATTGTTTGAATTTATTGCATCATTTGTTGTTTGAATTTGTTGTTGCTTTAGTTGCCATATTTATTGTTTGAAGTTGTTGTTTGTTGTCTCATTTGTTATCTAATTTGTTGTCCAATTTGTTGTCTTTTTGATTGGTTATATTATTGATTCCTGCTTGCACTGGCAGACATTTTCTCATCTTAATTGTGTGTTTCTGTCTTGCTAGCACTGGCTCTGTTAGTCTTCTTCTTGTGCGTTGTGTGCCTTTGCTGTGTGTCTATGTATGGTTTGTCAGTATGTTGTGGTATTTTTATGTATCTCTATCTGTTGGTAGTGGTGTGTGTATCTCTGTGTCTGTACGCCGTGTACGGGTTTGTAAAACTCTTTGTATTATTGTCTTTGCGCCCCATGTCAGTTACTTGTATTGCATTGTAAATGGGTGGAGTGATGAAAAAGTGTCTAATCCAATTTGATCTCTAATCTGATCGGATCTCATCTAACGACTTCTAAAGTGCCATTAAAATAATGCACTTGTCATCAGTTGCTGTTCGCTTCACATGAAACCATAGGCAAAAATTGTAAAAAGCCCATTCCACAGGCAAAATGAATCTCGGTTCATATCATTATAATTCAGGATCAGTGTTTTGATGCACGGTTGCAAATTGATTTAAAGGGCTTGACTTTTAGCTCAGAGGGAATGGGTTTGAGCTTCTCATGAGTCAGACTTTACTGTGTAAGAATCTTGAACGAGTCCTTCGTGTGCATTTGCTCGGCACCACCGATGCTCTGTTGTATGGTTGTTTATGCATTTTTGAACTTTGGAAGGATGGCAGTATGAAGTACAGTTTTATATGTATTTGTCGTAATTAAAATCCACTGATGAGTGACTCTAGTGTTAGTGAAGTTTGTCAAGGATTTGTTACATTTACTAGAATTGTTACAAAATTTAACATTTTTTTCCAGCAATCTCTAAAAGGTTGGAATAACCAGCTGCTCATTTTCAGTACGGAATCTGGGACTTGGTCAAATCCAAAATGCACGGTATTTTTCTTCGTTCTAAAATGCACGCTAGTTTAGACATTTCAGACACATGCTACTTGATACGTTTCATGATAAGAATAGCTTCAAATTATTACATTTGTTACAATTGTTCATTTTGTCACAGTTGTTACATTTAGTACAATTGTTACATTTGATCTGCTTGACTTGAGAATTTAATATGGATAACTATAATGGGTAGTTCGAAAGTGTATTACAAACCCAACCAGTTGGGTTCGTTTTCCGCTCCGCAGGTTCGTTTTTCAATTCTTTTTTCACTCACAACTTACAGAAATATTGTTTTCGGTTTACTTAATATCCAGTTAGGAATCCAGTTAGGAAGTACATGTCATTCAAATCGATTAGGCCGGTGAGGAGCACTGAGACTTTCAATACAGTCACTGTTAACTCAGCCACTCGCAACTTTTAAACTTGTAGTCTGTTCTTATCTTCAGTCCTTCCTCCTGCTCATATCAATGCAACCAGCCTCCAGCCTTCATCATGGATCAGTGATTTTCCCCACATGCACAGTTATATAGCTCGGTTAACTGGCTAGGCAATCAGCAATATGTTGCAGAGTGGGCATTTGTAACAGATAGCTTGTGAGTATTAAAAGTTGAATTATAGAAACAGCATCTGCATGTATAACAAGATTTTCGTCTTAGAACTTGGCTCTATAAAGTACAGATTAGAACGTGGACTATGTGTAGCTAGAGTGCCAAGCAAATTGGTTTTGGGAATAGTTTGAATGTTCTTGACCTAGAGTGGAGTGTTTTTAGTGTTTGGCTTACAAGTGGGTGTTTGAAGGAACTGAAATCTGTTGAAACCTGACATGTTTACCTCGCTCTTGTCACTCCCTGATTTACAGTAAAACAGTGGATATCCCACAAGCCACCAGGTCTATACTGGACAGGCGTTTTTATGTGAATGATGTTTTAAGTGCATCATCTGAGGCCTTGATTTGGAATGTCGTTTGTTGTTGTGTGTCTGTTCAGGGTTGTGTTCCGTCTCCAAGAGCCGCCCATGGCGTAGTGCGT
Organism: Allolobophora icterica; assembly: GCA_963556255.1. NCBI lineage: Eukaryota > Metazoa > Annelida > Clitellata > Crassiclitellata > Lumbricidae > Allolobophora > Allolobophora icterica. The sequence goes on from OY744603.1 coordinate 60,907,809, forward strand.
ATCGGCCATGAGGCCTTTCTGTTCGGAGGTCGACATGACGATCTTCGCCTCAACGACTTGTATTCATTAAATCTGGTCACCCTTGACTGGACACAGTAAGTGCTTTTATTTATTTGTTTTCCTTTATTTTAATTACAATGCACATGGTTAGTGTTAGATGATTCTGGCCCCTTCAAGAGTACCGGATCTTTGAATATGCTGTGGAAATGTTAAGCGGCATACACATAACACGTACCATGGACTTGAAAAATTATCTTAAGGAAGTGACGTGACAGGTATGTCAGAAGATCTTGCAACAATTTGCCCATCTCTTGGGGAGACTTCTACCTTCACATTACTCTAGTGATTTTGTCCAATTGTCTAAGCGTGTTCGTACAGTTCAACGTGCTGTTCTTAATCAACTTTAGCGTCGCCTACTAAGCTAGAGAGCAAATCACTTTGTGGTGGTGATTTATAGGCAATACATAAAGCGTGCAGATGCAAATGTACGTAAATACGTAGACACTCATACGTTTCCAGAAACGATTGTCGATTGATGCTCTGTATATTATGATAAGACTCTAGATTAGATTAGATTTGATTAGTATGTACAATTGTACATGCATATGTACATACATGTATACCGATACATATATACATGGTGTTGTAAGGAAAGTGTTCAAACCAGTTGATTCATATGTAGTGTAGATGTGTAATTTGATGTTGTAACATTGTGATCATTTGTTGTGCTTTAGGATAATTGTTACGGGTGATGTACCAGCCGGTCGATCATGGCACGCCATGACGGCCGTCTCGGACAGACGCATCTGCCTCTTCGGAGGCTATACGACAGCTCGTGAGACACTTGGCAAGGCGTTCTATTTAATAAGACTAATCTAATATAAACAGAACTATATATTTCTTTATTTCTTGCACTTGTTATGCGTCCAAGGTCAGTTAGTCTGAATCTGAGGCACGAGACAAATGTGTGCAAACAATGTTACAGGGTCAGTGCATGGAGTCTGCTCAGAAGGCGTGAACCTGCAATCGTTGGATCTCAGAGCCAGCATAGTACTGAGTGGACAGTAATGTATTCGGCAATGTAATGTAACCTAAACTGAAGATTTCCTAAGTACCACTTCACTGACTAATCTTACGGACTGATCTTCTGGATATTGACCTGATTATGACTTGTTTTGGTGTGCCATCGGTTGATGCCTTGTGCAGAAACCGGCACAATAGAAGTTACTTATTACAATTACAAAACTTTCAGAGTTAAAGTTGCAATTGTGGAACACAAGTTTGCTTAGAAGTTACTATCAATTAGTCAATGTTATGGTAAAAACGCTGCAGAAGTTTCTGGATAAGATTATAGTTCCGATGACTTTAAGAGGTTCATTCATTAAACAGTTTCATAGATGCAGTTTTAAGCCTGTAATAATGTATACTGCTATCACATACTACCGCTCTCCTCCCTCTTCCATTAGCTATGAAAGCAATCTTCCATGAAAGCAATTGCCATAATGTTCTGATATTATCAACCAGCTAGCTAGCGCAAGGCCATTGAAAGCAACAGTTCTCATGTTTGCAAGATAGCACAACTGCTGGACCACGCAAGTCTACGTATGCAACTACACATGTGTCAAAGTGTTTTATTTTGACATTGGTGTTTACTTGGGAGTAATAAAGCAATACTTATTACGAGTTGTTTACTTAGAATTTATTGATGTGGTCATCAGGTGATGCCTGGTCTTTTGATTGTATGACGTTGCGCTGGAGTCTTGTGAACCTGAGTCTACTAAGGCCGCGTCTTTGGCACACCGCTGTTTGCACATCGGACGAAAATGTCGTTGTTTTCGGCGGATGTTCAAGCGATATTCTTTCAAATGCAGCAACGGTTAGAAAATTTCTGTACAGCAGAGCTTTACGGCTTTGCAGTTCTTTCTGTTCTGAACGTCGTCACTAAAAGTTGGATTTAATATTGCCGAATCTGCATGTAGAGTCTAATTTTTTAAAATTTATCTCCAACAGTATTGTTGGCTTTTTCCTGTAAAGCATATTGTTTTCATTATGCTTGCTGTGTTTTGTTATTGTCAATTAATGTTTCGTATGTATTCTTCAACCACAGTCATTAATTTAATAAAAAAAGTTATAAAATTGTGTTATTGTAGGAGTATGTACTATATACTCATTTATTATATAAGAATGGCTCACCACATTCATGTACAAGCAGAAATAATGAGAAAATAAGTATGTGACTGACATTGTGTTGTATTTTTTTATCAGGTACATACCAATGATGTTCTAGTTTTTCGCATCTCTCCAACAACGCTATTGCAGTAAGCAAGTGTTTGAAACTTTGAACTAATAGTTAAGTTTCTGTAGTGCTGCTGTAATGATCACTGGCAGCTCTACAGGACAGACCATGGCTTCCCAGATGAACCATTGGGCCTCAGACTAAGACAATTTTAGGCCACGTCCATCTTTTATATTGTACATATGCTTAACATATCTCAATAGTAAGTATGTATGTTTGTGGGCTTCTGTAAAGCACATTTTAAGGAACCCTCAAAAGCATGGTGCACATGGCTGTCTAAGGCATCTAAACATGCATCTTAACAGAAGAGAATGTAACCTGAGTGGAGTTAGAAGGAACAGTGGGAAGTCTTCTAAAGAGATAAACCAACGCAAGCCATTGCTAGCTGCAACATATCCTATTAAATATCTTTACTAAATGTTAGACTACCCTCTAGATTCAAGACCATCTGGATAGAATGCACAATATGCTCCAGTTAATGCATCAAAGCACATTACCTGCACATCCCCGCTTGCTGCAGAGTGCAATGTTTACCGGTTTAGTTGACTAGACTGAACACAGTCAGATTGTTCATTTCTTGTTTGTAATTTGTAGATTATGTCTCAATGCCGTCTTCTCATATAGGCATCTTCTTGAAGATCAGTGGTCAAATCTTCCTCGTAGCCTTTCCCTGATACTGTGTGCTCGGTGCAACCCATCACATCTCCAGCAACTCAATTAAAGCCTTCTCAAGTGATTAACGTTTCAGTAGCTCCAGGATGAGCCATCAGGCTGTGATGTTAGCCAATTCAAACGAAAGTACTCGGAATATCAACAAAGCCTTTTGCTTCGAAGTTCGTCATGGGGGTCATTAAATCGAGTTCAGTGGGCCTCCTGCCTCTCAAATACGAGTGGCTACTTTCCAGGTATTCATGTGTTCGTGGCTTGGAGACGAACCCATCATTTGTTCTTAAGGAACTCGTATTGTTAGACGAGCGAGGAGACATTTTAGGTCGACAGCCTTTACAGCCAGGGCTCTCAGAAAGCAGCTTCGAGAGAAATGCAGGAGCTACAAAATGTTCAGTTATTTTACACCCAATTGCAGGGTTTGCTCTTGTTTTAACATGTTTATCTTGTGGTAGATGTAACAGTTGAAGTTTAACAGTGTAAAAGTTTCATACCTGTGGATTGTTGCTTATCTAATTTAGCAGCTTCTGTAAAGCAACTGTGTATTTATATGTATAGCACCATTCAAAACCTTGCAAAGGTGCTAAACGTTGCTAACAGATCTAAATGATGCAATTTAATGAGCTGAAAAACCTTTCATGAGCCATCTTCAGAAAGTACGTACTTTCAAAGGAAGACTGTTTCCAGGATTGCCCAATACACAAGAAAGCATCCTACACTTGCATTGCCATATGGTATCAGAGGTTGAACAGGTCCTCATTAGCTACAGACTGCGTGAACGTTGATAAAATGGGGTAAATGTACCATTGCACCAGTGCCATCTAGTGCATAGTTTAGATGAGTGGTTAGATACCTCTATTTTTTTTAGAAAATTTAAAAACATCTGTGGAAAATGTGGGGTGATGTTCTTAGACACTGCCTAGGCCTGGTATTTGTAGAGTGGCACTTAACATGATGCCAGCTTCAAAAGATACAGTGGCAGTTTGTTTGACGTGGATGGTTGAGAAGTAACTGCACACGTAAAAAATGTTCATAATAAATAACTGTAAACATGACATGCAATTAGGCTTTGATGAAAAGCAACCGGTAATAGTCTTTAAAATTATAGTGTCATTTATAAGTTTCTATATCTTTATGCATTACAGTGCAATGCAGGTGACATGGTTATGAGAGTAATGCTGGTCACAGAGCTTTGCAGTTGGTAAGGAAAGGTAATGAATTGCTGCCAATACATTCTGTGGACAATCACCGATTCTTAACATCTTTAACAACTAAGGGGTCATTGCATAATTACGCTTGAGGGTGGGTGGATGGGGTCCATGAAAACGTTACGAAACGTTACGTGGGTGGGTGTATGGAGATGAACTGTACGTAACGCTTTGCCAACAGTTTAGTTATAAACGAATTTTAAATTAACATCGAATGACACCTTATTGGGCATTTTTTACATTAAAAGTTGAAATTGTGAAGGTTCGGCCCTTCACCGTCTTTATGGCTCTCGCAGGGAACCACCTGTTCTCCCGTTTCTGTAAACCGGAAACCGCTGTTCGAATTGTTTGGATCTTTCATTGTTTTACCATCGGACTACGTGGTAATTCTAATTCACATACAATATTAAATTCACCATAAAATATGGATTATAATTGCGCATTCACATAGTAAATCTAAAATGATTTTTCGTAACATACGTAAAGCTGGGGTGGGTCGGTCTAGGGAAACATTACGAAGTGTTACAGGATGGGTGGGTGAAAAACGGTCATTTTCGGTGTTACGTAATTATGCAATGACCCGTAACTGGGTTTCTGTGTGTACACTGGACCTTTCACATAAGAAAACCTCTGGAAGTATTAAAGTACTGGTTTTGTAATGAGACTGCATTACAAGGTAAAAGTCTGAAATGTTGTGAAGAGGTTCAGCTTTGTTGAATTGCTTGGTCAATGAACTGTTTGCTTTAGTGTCATTGATTTACTTTTTTCTGTGTTACTCATAGACAGAAGTGTGATTTCTTCTGTCAGATTAGAATTCATATTGTTTGTGTTGAAAAGAAAACTAAATTACAAATGTGTTGCATAGTTCATTTGTTCTGACTTTAAAATAGGTCAATGGTGCCAGCATCTCTGATGTAGTGATCTAGAAGACTAGAAATGTGGAGAGACAGAGTTTCAGTTGTAATTAAAAGCCTTTGCTGCCAAAAGAAATATCAGGAAGTCCATAGAACCATTAAATTAACATTCATTAAATTACAAGTCTTATGCAGCTGCTGGTTTCCACAATTGTCTACATAAAAAACAAACAGTAAATTACCTCACGAACTTGATTCCGACATAATACATACACCTTCTGTACAAAGTCAACGACTATTGCAGTTGGTGATGACGAATTTTCGAGAACACCGTTTTAATTTTGCACTTAATTATGTGTACACATCTAGGAATTACTGACGAAAACGAACACGCACACTAAACAAACAATTGTTTGGGACTACCGTGTCTAGCGAGCGAGTTTAAGTCGCTGACATAAGAAGGTAATTTTGCACCAAGTTGCTAGAGCACATGCGTGCATGTTAACTCAGAGTGAATTAGTCTTTCTTTTTGGCAGACTTTGATTTGGGAGGTGTAGTAGTTGGTGGTTCTGGAATGTTTGAATCGGCTGCTTCACCTTCAGTTACAACAGCACCATTCTGCTGGGAGGAGTCGGCCAACGATGCGGCCGCGTCACCTTCAATCGCTGCCGGTTCTTCGAACATGTCGCCACTCGTACCGAATTCATTGACACGTTTTGGGTCAACACGATAAATCCAGCGTTGGTAGACATAGATGCAGAATATGATGTCTGTCAGCAATAAAAAATGTTTCTATGTAATTTTATTTAATGCACTTATTATGAGCATAAAGTCAATAAATCTGGACTGAGAAAAGTGCGCACAACAACTTGTATAAGGTCTACTCATCAGGCTTGAACCTGTAACGTTTGACTACACACTCATCGCCCTACTGTCGAGACTGCCAAGCCACACCAAATTCCAACCTAAACAAGTCCTACCATATCAAATTCAGTATCTAGGCTCTTCACACAAGTGCCAAATTCGAATTTCCATATCAAACATACCAAACTTCATACCCAATAAGCCACACCTTTTAAGATCTGTACTGAAGTCATGTTTCAATGCTCTCAAGTGGTTTTACAATGTCAAAACACATACATCAAAGTTACTAATACCAGTACCAAATTCTACTGTCTTACACAAAGACCACAGACATGCCTAAGGTGTTAAAAAAGTAAGAAACCTTGAGGTTTAAATGTAACCACTGCAATGAACTAAAGAATCTAAGCTATTACTGCACATACATGTACAAAATTTTAATATCTGACATTAAAAGAACTAAACTTACTAAAATTATCTCAGTTAACAAGGTCAATAACAAAATTGTACACCAAAGTTATTACAGGTTAATGTCTTGGGGGGGGGGGGAAACATACCATCACGGAAGCAGCCGAGACGATACAGCATTGGCATTCGGATGACAAAAGCAAAGAGGTCATCAATGAAAGTGTTCAGTGCCTTGTAAGTCAACATCCTCCACGGCAAGTGTGCCACGGATTTCAGCTTGTAGTTTATGAATAATTGGGGTGTCATCATGATGAAACCTGTCAGACAGAGCAAATACAACCACCATAAAGAGTTCCAGTTGCACTATTACACGTAAGGCAAGGTAAATGTCTGTTGTCAAAAGTCAAACATTACACAAGGAGATGTCCTGTTGGTTGAATATTTAAACTGACTTCTATGCATCATAACTCTAAATCATAAACTGTTGGAATAACTGTTCTGGCTGGATGACAAGCATGGTATCAGTCAAACACCTTGGGGAGCAGCGCTTTACATGTTACATGGCTTGATAACAAAGCATCCATTTCAGTGTACCAGGATTAAAACCTCAGAAGTTGAGCTCAAAATTAATTTATCAACTTCCTCAATATTATTCCCTTTCCTGGTCCTACGTTAAAACAGTGAAATATAACATTGGAGGAAGCGGTTGATCACTCACCAAATGTCAGAAGAAATCCATACATCATTCCAAGAACCCACGAATACCATCCTTTGTGCTCCAGGTAGAGGACAGAGTAGATTGCATACAAGATCAGGAGTGGAAACAGAAGCCAGGACAGATACTTGAAGGCCAGCTGAAACAGGAAACCAGACAGCTCACTGCACTGCTCATTAAAAAGTGGCATAGCAAGTAACCCACAACCACAATATATGCACATACAATATTGCATGTAAAAGTGTGGCTAATGTTATATCCAGTGTTATTTTAGTTCCAGCATTAATTTCTATTTCAGTTCTTATTCTATTCCACTGCTATCCTTTTTGTTCTAGTTCTAGTTACTCTTTAGAAATAAATTTTGTTCTTATTCTAGTTCCACTTCCTCGTTTTAATTAATTTTAGTTCCAGTTCTAGTTCCACAAAAGAACTATTTGTAGTTACACTTCCAAATCCACTTTCACAGTTCTCACATGAACGGTTAATGTCTGTCGGACAATGAGAATGCGAATGTTAATAAAACAGTTTACAGACAGACACACTACAAAGTTACCAGTCAATTATTTCACTGTTGAGTTTCAAAAACACCCACATCTCAAGGGATTTGTTCAATCAATTAACAGTTAGAATTATCGGTTGTGCAGCTTAAAAATTAATTCTATTCCGTTCTCGTCCTAGAAAAATATTGAAATTTTCGTTCCTACTCTATTCTCGTTCTACATTTATTTTTCGTTCCAGTTTTCGTTCCGTGGAACTAATTTTAAATAATTATTATTCCAATTCTATTCTCTGGAACTAAAATAACACTGGTTATATCACTAGATCTGTGTCATTGAAATGTTCTCGACACTGTAGGATAATTATTTTGTTAATTTCGGCTGTACGCAGTATATTTTTAGTAAAAGTCTTTTTCCTGAAAGACATCAAAACTGCCTTTTTTCTCTAATCATGTAAAGTGTACTTCCAGAGAATGCTTGACAACGTATGCACACAGTAAGTCACTATACACATGATAATTTTCAACCGTATATGGTATTATTCAGGGCAATAAATCACATGCATCAGTGAAGTCACACTGTTCAAAACACGTGTTGCACTGGTGATGCTATTTTTCAGCCTCCTGCTACAGATCACACATAACCTCATATCTGGCTGCAAAATGAAGTTCAGTTAGCCTGCTTGGTAATCGAGAGACGTGTTACTCTTTTACATTCTGCTGTAATAGTGTTCCCATATTATCAGCACACACTAAAACTGGCATCTGGCTTCTGTTACAGTACATCAAAATCAAGTAATCATGTGTCCAGTGATATCATCAGTTTAAGTTACAAAACCCAACTATATTCTTTCACCGACTTCCGTCGACGATTAGCAATGATTTCAGCCATATACCCCTAGATGTCAACTTGTGCCGACAAGAGCCTTGAAAGTGTTAAAGGTGCTGCATAGTGCTCATGTACACACACACCCACGCACACAGACACACACACACACGACGCCCACTAAAAGCTGTGGCCCTGTAGACCAGAAATAACCCTGTGGCAACATCTACTGCAATCCCACACAGCCTCACGACACCAACCGCTGACACAGCTACAAAATTTACTCAGACTTGGAAGGTAACATCCTTGCTACAACAGTCCTTCACATGGCAGCTACATGCAGCAATTTCAGTGTACATGCAGAAGTGTATACAATGTATCATCATATACATTCAGAACGGGAGATAATAATGGAACCAGCAGAGGTGCTCACCAGATCATACTCTTTTGTATGCGATTCCGTGTATGTTGACTTGTCCTGGAAATGAATCCGAGGCAACAAGCCAAACAGTTTGTTTTCTCTGTCGAGCTGGCAACAAGTTAAGCCAAACCACAGATATTAAAAGTCTGCACAAATGTATAGTTTTATTATCAGTAAATCCACATATTTACAGCTTCTGTGCAACGCTAGTGTTCATCGCCCTATCAGTGCTTCTGAAGGCAGATGACACATCGGAAAAAATGATCTGGCATTGCTCAGTGGAGTTCTGAATTATTCTTAAATTGCAGCTAGCACATGATATATCAACAAAAAAGGTGCTAAGACGTTTGTGCGTCAGGACACAGAGCCATCATCACAACTACTCCAAAGTGCTATTCTATGCAACGCTGTAAGATACTGAATATCTAATACCATAGTAAGAGTTGTGAGCTCAGGACGTTATAGGATGCTTCATTAAAACTGCAATTTTTATAAGAAACATTCTTGAACACAAACAATACATTTAATGCATCGTTACAAAAACAAGACTTCATTTAGATGGTTCTCACTCTGGTTTCCAAACAGAGCATTATAACAAGGCTCCCCTGTACTTCTCTAATCTACACGACGCAGTGGCTGAGTGGATTTCTAGTCTCTTGTGAGCCAGATTCAAATCCTTGGACTGTCACACGACATCAACATAGAAGGCTTTGCTCAGCTGGGCATAGCAACGGAGACAATCACCTTTGACATGAGTGCCTGTTTAATTCTAACAATTGTGGGGCATGGTGGTAAGTTCGGCACCTTGTGACCTGAGGGTTGCAGGTTCGAATCCCACTCTAGCCGCTGCGTATGGACCTTGGGCAAGTCCTTCACTCGCGATTGCTCGTGGCGCTTCGGCGTGAAAACTCCGACACAGTATCAATGCTGTAGTCGGGAGCGCCTCTGAGTAGTAGTAGACTTGAGGAGACGCTATAGAAATATCCGAAATAAATAAATAAATAACAAAGATAACCTTCAATCTTGGTTAAAACTCTTCTATAAACGACTCAATCCGTAACACAACTCATCTGCCGCCACTGGGTAACCAACCTTGATGTCAAGGACTTTCTGTATCTTCCAGATTTCAATGCCAAGTCCAATGAAGATGCTGACTTTGATGACGAAGTTGGTCTCATTGTCCATGACATAAAGAAGTACAATGACAGACTGAAACACGTTGAAGAAGACCGAACGGACAGACAGGCCCTCGAGCGACTTACGGTTGCGCCAGAACTGAATATCTGCACCAAGGAAATGACAAACATACGGTTAGACATTTCCGCACCTAGCGGACTACGCTACAAAGATTACATACAAACCATAGGCTGTTGGTGAGATCGTGGAGAGGACTGGCCACCTGCCTTCAAGTGCTAACTAAGGCTAAGGTAACTGAAGTTGCTAACAATTCAAATCCATGGCAGCTTCTCCAACTTAGCCTATGGGACTGCTCTTCTCCACTATCTAAGTGAAAATAAAAACTTCTCAGACGCAATTACTATAACGTCACTTCTCCCGGCCAGTTACAACATATATGAAACTGTTCTCTCTCACTGGGCCTTGGCTGGGAGCACCTCTACGAGTCTACTTATATATCTTGAAGAAGACCATGTAGCTGCTGTGAATGAATGAATGAATGACTGCTGAGATGGATACCAGGACCCACCTGCATCACAACCAAATTCCCATCATGCATCAGTGCCTTTCACAGATGCTAAATGGTGCTATATAAATGTCTAAATACCTGCACATAAGAAAATACAGTTCAGCATGTTTGGCTAACCGTTCTTGAATGCCAGAAACTCAAAGACGCTGTGGACGATCGAGACGACGATCGTGATCGCCAACAGATACGGATTCGTATCCAGAAAAGCCAGCTGCAAAATCAACGATCACGTCTGTCAGATTCAACTAGAAAGTAAACAACGACCTTTAACTACCTTTGTTTCCAATACAGCTTCATCCGATGATTCTTTAGCCTCTGACCTACTACAGTCTGAATCTTTAGTCTTTGACCTATAAATGATTAGTAGCCTTTGGATGTTGAGCTTTGAAGTTAAACCCCTGTAAACTTTAATCCTTTAATGACTAGAGGGATAATTTTTCCAGTAGCTATTAGTACATGCTCGTCATTAAACAGTTAGGCTTCAACCTTCACATATGGTACATAATCTTTCACTACAAGGGATGTGCAGTAGCATAGTGGTTGACAGGCTGGACGGACAACTGAACGGTTGGAGGTTAAACAGCCCCAGAGCAGAAATTTGTTTTCAGATTTCGGCTCCACCCTAGAGATACCTAGTGAACTCAGCTGTGACAAGTACTCTGGCCATATGCTGCCAATGGGAAGATCGGACTGTTAGGGAGACTGGCCACCAACTCTCATCATAAGCCAAGACTAAGAAAGTGAAGTTGCTAACAATTTATACAATGGCTACCTCAAGGCTAGCCTAATGGATTATTCTTCTTCCACCACAAGATTTGGCCTTTCTGATATAAAACCACTAGCTTTTGGATGAGCAACCTTTGAACCACAGTAAACAGTTAACCTTCAACCTTTGAATACAGGATTTATTCTTTAAATCTTTAACAATGAGAAGTATTGTTTTCACAGTAGCTTTTAGTGCCTCCTCATCCGTAAAGGGCGCTAAATAAATGTCTAAATACCTGCACATTACTGCAAATAACTGCACATCACAATTACTTCAGTCTTTGAATCTTTAACTTTGAACTAAAACAACCTAAAACTGCTATTATCAGATTTTAGCCGTTGACCTGTTCAACCGCTGAAGCTTTAAACTTTGAACCATGATAATCATCAGTCTTTAAAGCTCTAGTAATTATTTACCCTTTTCCTTTTCACCCTTTGTAGCCACTGAACTGGACAACATGGTAGCCGATCATTTGTAGCACGGAGTACAGGTTCGAGCCTTCCCTGAGACAGTTACTGTGTAGGGATCTTAAGCAAGTCCTTCACTCACAACTGCTCAGCACACTCGACTGATCTTGGTCAGTAGACAGTGGCGATTAACAAATTTATCATAATAATAATAGCAGTCGCCTTGGAAATTGGCAGCGCTTGAAGTAGGGAAGCACTGCAGTTCATATCTGAGTTGGGAAGCCAGATAATGGACGCAACCCATGATTCACTGGAGATCTTATACTTATTCCAGCGGATTTCAGTGGCTTTTCAACAGGGGAATGCGATCTGCCTATCTGGGACATTGCCACCGCTCCCTGACCTATGCCGAGACAACGCTTCAGACAATAATAACAACAATACTATTCTTCATAATATCATAATAATAATAATCAGTATGATCATCAAATGAAATAATAATAATAAATGCATTACCTTAAGGGAGTCCTGGTCTTCATCGCTGCTTTCCATGAGGTCATCACCAAGGAAGGAGTACCATCGACTACGCATTCCCTGCGCAGCGTACATCTGCCACCGGAAGAGAGACAATGGTGAATAGGTCAACGTCAGGTTCAGGGATCTAAAAACAGTACAACAAAGTTGTTCACAACGTAAAAACACCACAACACACGTTATCAAAATCCTTTTTCTTGCATAGTGTGATATGGTGGTTTCTTCGATAGCATGCTTGGTCTGTGATTTATCGTATTTTCCAGACTATAATTCACTTTTTTTACACAAGTCAGTTAATAGCGACTTTTACAAAGGTGCTCAACTGATTAATATATATGCCTAACATTCAGCTATGTGAAGTATAGAACGTAGTACTTGTCATAACTGTAAAGTTACAACAAACAGCAAACGTTTAAACCTTTAATTTCAAAATTGCTAAATCTAATGTAAAACACACGTTTATTTCAAAATTGCAAAAAATTTAATTTCAACAAAACAAGGTTATTTTGTAGCAAGTATTTGCTGATTATGGCCATACCTATATAACGGCTGCCGATAGAACAAGTGCTTATATGCGTTTGACCATCTGTGTATGGGTGTGACATATCTGCCAGTGTGACATATTTATAGATTTTACAAACATCTTGCCATTTTGCGTCACTGCACCTTATACAAAGGAGTGACTTATGGTCCAGAAAATACGGTAGATATTGCAGGCTACAAATGCGACTCTGTTTAATGACCTTGGGCATATTGTTTGCACACACATGCCTCTGCCACCAGGTAAATATCATTTGATATCAGCGAATGCTGGAAAGTAGATGGCAATGAAAAGGTGAAACAACTTGATGATATTCCACGGCATCAAAAGCTGAATTGGACAGAACCATTAAACATACACTTACATTTATTCTCTCTATTCTCTCGAGGCCCACTTAGACTCCCTGCTGTTAGCATGAAATAAGGGATTAATGTGCCAGATGTCAAACGTCAACCCTTAAGGGTTCAACAGTTAGCACACCTCTGGTTCAAGGGTTCACCGGTTAGAAAAAACCTGATTAGTTTCTCTGAGGCAGCGCTATATAAATGTCAACCTACAATTAATTACAGGATAAAAAATCTATTCAAGACGTCAAACACCATCCCTTTGGACTCGGAGTTCATTGATGAAAATACTGAAATGTTATCAACTATCACCCGCCTAGAACTTAATGATTGGGGAAGGTTTAAGTATGGCAATTAAATACCACCACCCAGGGATGTAGTGGTAAAATTAGAGGTGAGTACACGCTACCGGTTAGTTTTCTGAAACAAATTAGAGGTGAGTATACGCTACAGTATTTTGCGAGTATACGTATTTTGTGAGTATAGTATGTAATATAAATAAATATAAATATTTTGTGAGGTGAGTATACGGTCTCTATAGGCGAGTACACGCTGTATACCCGCGTATACCCTCGACTACAGCCCTGCTAGCACCACATTAAAACCTGATGCCAATCAACAGACGATTAAACATTGCTTATGAACAGCCAGCTGACTTACTTTAATGACGAATTAATCGGCATATAGTCTTGATTTAAGTTCCAGTAGTCATTGAAATACACAATTGGGTAGTAGTAAACAGATCCAGGTAGAAACTCGACATCTGTATGGAAAACATACAATGTTACATCATCTGCCTAGTTTATATCATGCCCTAAACCAACTTTCACTCAACACAGTGTGATTGACATCAAACAAAAGCTTGATTGACATCAAAAAGCTTGACTGACATCAAACAAAAGCTTAATTGACATCAAAAAGAAGCTTGACTGACTTCAAAAAGAAGCTTGATAGATTCTTAAAACATCTAAAAAAGTGTTAGCTTGTGATCACCATGAATTTAAATCGTCATTTGAAGCAAATGGCTAACGGGTCCTTAACATCAATCGTCACTTAACGTTAATAGCTAATAATTCGTAGGGTACTTAAAGTCAATTTTAAAGACATTAACATACATTAGCCATTATGTTATAGCCATGCTAACTGCTATAACAGTTTTTTGCATCATGTTAAGTTTAACACTTTAATGACAAGCTGCATTGGTTTCCCAGTCACTTTTAGTACACTCTCGTCGTTAAAGTGTCAAGTTCAAAATTAGTCATCAACACGATAATCATTAGTTTATGGTCAGTTTTAAATAGCTGATTAGATTAAGTTGATCAGAGAAGAAGTTCGTCTTACACTCGTCCAGTGGTGAAGGTATAGACCCTGGGACCCAAGCTGTGTGGTCATCGATGAGGTTAATTGTCAGATTGGGATGCCAGTGTGACAGAACCTCCACCAATGTCTCATTCTGTAGCTAAGAAACAGATAACACCCAAACCCATCCACAATTAACTGATTCGGTTATTCACTCAGAGCGTCTACAAACCAGGTCAGAGAAAGCCAGAGGACCACCCACGAACGCCACAAATTTACGGCTGTGATAGACTAACATGTTAGTACAGCATGGCACACTTCTTACATGTCAACCAGTTTACATCTCTTTTGGGTTTGACCTCAGCACAAGGTTCCAACAGTTAGGTAACGAACATGTTCATGCACTTGGACCAAGCCAACACACATTTTTATAGCTCAGGTCCTGCAACAGTTTCTCTCTCTCAATGTTTTTAGGATACACGCTAGATTTATATACTGCTCAATAGTCATGTTCTAAACGTGAATTAAATTTAACTGATATGACAATTGGATTTCGATACAATACTGGCAGGCTTTAGAATTAGACATCGACGCCTTGTGCATTATGATGATGGGACTACAGAAGTCGTAAGATAAGTTAGATTACAAAACAAGAATTCAGGAATGTAGCACAGACAAATGAAAATCTGAAACTCCTGTCACCTCTCATGCATATACATGTTAATTCTCTGTAACTAACCCGGACAAGGTCTGGCTGAACGTCTGTTGTGCCAGTCAGCAGGTTCTTCAGTGTGTGATAGCGACGTTTCTTGAACTTGTTCAGTTCTATCAAAGATGAATGAAAATCACAACCGTTACAACAACTGAATCACAACTAAAAACTGATGCACAGCATGCTTTCTGTTAAGTTTCGATCAACACTATGCCAATTTTATGCCGATTTATATCTTCAAGAAACCTGCATTATGTCAACTCTAGGACTTCTATCGGATCGCTGTCAATATCAGTAATTAGCTGTAATAGCATTTATCTAATCTAATCTTCACTTCACAAGAAACAGATCAGATGCCGTGATTAAGCAGAAACCAAAATCCAAATTGTTTTACCATGCTTAATAGTTTTAAATTTTTAACAAATTATTTAACAAGTTATTTTTCTAATTTTAATTTTCATCACAAATTCATATAGCACCACCTCAAGAGAAACACATCATAGGCACAAAGCTGACAAATCTAAAGTTGAGACTTAAAGAAAGCTTCAAGTGTTTCTTGACAATCAAAATGTGTGTTAATAATGATTACATTAATCTGTGGTAAGATTCAAAGTGTTAAAACATGCTGCAGGCCGCCTATACGTGTATTTACAAAATGTGGATGGAATAGGAGCTTACGTTTTGTTCTGTATATTGTTTCCTTCTTTGAGTATCGTTCCTTGTCGTCGGGGTTTGGTGAATGACCTGATTTCACGAAGAAAACGTGCAGAAAAAGTGAACCGTTGTTTTGGACCCTCTGCAGACAAATGACACAAAACGTTCACCAAATGTTCACTTACAATAGTTTACATTACAAATCACACAGCGACAAAAATGCCCTGGTTATCTTCACAGTCCTTCAATACTCATAACAAAAAGCATAATTCAACCTCATGTTTACAAGTTACATCGACCATTTAACAAGATGTAAAATACATAGTAGTACACTACAGTGCAGTGCTTTAGTAAGGTACTTAAATGGTGCTACATTAGGCACCCTGATACATAAAAAAAGTTAAATCTGATAGTTAGTGTTCCTTCTGTGCAGTTGCACAGAAGTTCTGCACTTCTGCATACTGCAAAATGTAATCAAACAATACAACTCCATCCAAGAAAACTTTCTATGAAGCAAGTTCAGTACAATACAACTGTAACTGATACTGCCCTCCTTCCAAAGTTCAGCTGTGCACAAACGACCATATTGCATTGTATTGTATTGCATTGTATCTGAACATTTATAAAGCGCCTAGAGCTCACTATGCTCGCTAATCGGAGGTCCCAGTGCGAAAGACCCAGTGAATAGAAAGTGGTTTTAAGACAGCGGAACGAGGCAATTGGACCACCAGCTAATAATATGAGAGAACATCCAAATTGCGGAGCGTGAACGACTTGCTCAAGGTCCTCACACACTGACCACCTGAGTGACATTGACCGCCCGAGTTGAGGCTTGAACCCACACTCTCCGCATTACAGGACAAACACTCCATCCATTCGGCAAACATGTCCCACTGGTCAGTAATCCAGTACCATGGTTATTCACATTGCAGGGAACATTGCCGATAATGTCTGTGCTCTTAAAAGTTCGGACTTACCTCTGATATTTCAATCTGACCGCTTTTCTCGAATACCCCGTCACCAGTTGGTCCACCGTACCAGTCACCATATTCAAGCTCCTCCTCCAACCAGAAGATGGCGCTCTCACCGTAATCAGTCATTTTTTCTGTTTCCGTGACATACACATACATATCCTACAAAAACAGCCAATGTCGTTAATATACTGTTATATGACGTTAACATAATTCAAGACAGTGTAAATGCAATGCAAAGTATATGCAATTCATACTTCAGAATATTATTATTATTATTACAAACATTTGTAACGCGCACACGGTCACACAGAAATGCAAATCTGAAGCGCTGAAAATATTCGACAGACACTCTGCGCTGGCTACCTGTTGAGGTTGGGCCTCAAAGTTGGCTCCATCCCGCATATATACTCCAATTGTTTGAGCCAGTTGGTGCCCGGTCGGGTCGTTGATTGCTTCGCTTGGCAGCCCAGGGAAACCTGCAGGTCAATTGCTTCCATACATCAGCATGAGAATATAGGTCCTGCATAGGTCCTTCATTTTGAAAAGTCTTCCTTTCAACCAGCAAACTATGTCTTTTAACTTACATTTTCATCCATTGCTAAGGTGTACCTGTTTAAATCACTTAGACAGCCAGTATCTTTAGCAATACAAAAGTGGATAAGCCACAATGTAGTGAGACACTCAACTAAATAAAAGTTTTGTAAACATTTACATATTGCATTTCTTGATATATTGCTATATTGCTGAAGTAGGATCACCATTACATTAGCCCCAAGAACTCTGAGACACTCTAAAACGTCCAATTTCAAGGAGAGTAAACAATGTACACTACAACAAGCCAGAATAGCAAATATCATAGAAACAGAGAAAGATAGGTGGATTTTCAAAGGTAAAAAATCACAGAATGGTTATGCAATTAATCTAAGGTCAGATTGAGGTGGCATGACATCTGAGAGGCTAACGTATCATCTGTTCAAATCCCAGACCTATTGTGAAATCGAAACAGATTGCATAGTTGAACTGCGCATCACCTTCAAGGCCATCATCATTGGGATGCAGGCCTCCTAAATACACAGTCAGAAAATCACTGAAAAGTCAAAAATGACAAGTCATAAAATCATCAAATATCAGATGAATACCATACCAGCATTGTGCCATTCACAAAGACGTTCGAAGCGGGCAAGACCACGTTTGGCGATCCGTCCGCTTTCTGAGCCTGGGGTGGCTGCGATCCCTTGCGGAAAAAGCTGCTAATGAGATATATGATGAACATGCGCACGAGTATCGTCTTGAATACTCCCCATCCTCCGGCACCTTGCTGCTGCTGTTGCTGCTGCTGTACCTGTTTAAAACAAATCCTTCGTGTAAAGCACTGTAATGTAACATGCATGTACTGTCATGTGAACATTGTGTTTATCTATACTATCGACTTCTTTGATGCTAAATTAAAAAGGCATTATTATTGAACAACTTAGCACAAATGTGTGTAACTGAGGTTCACACATCTCTTGGCTGAGGCACATAAATGACAACAGTCGTGGCTTTTCTAGCTATTTGAGTTCTGTTTGCTTACTGACAAACTCTTTGTTCTTCGTGAACTTTAATACTAATCAGGCTAGCGTAGACATCGCATGTGTGCCATACACAAAAGGTGCCATATTAAATGTCCAGCTGAATAACTAATTAACCAACAGACAACCTACTACCCAGAACAGTATCTGAATTGTAAATTTCACACCAGTAGTTGAAACTACTGTGGAAATCCACAATGAACAATAAAAGGTTCAAGGTGAAAGTTCAGGAACAGGGACTTGACCACTGGGAGCGTACAAACAGAATGCTTAATGCTCGACTGGTGAATGAAGGGTGGGGAACAGTTAGTGTACGACATAAAATTAAGGCATACTTGCAGAATCGGGAACTAGCAGTATTTTATGTATCTTTTATAATATACAGCATCTTTTGGGTGTGGCTTGTGTCTGCGGTTGGTACGCTGTGTTTGGTTGAAATAAAATACACATGGATCATTTAGGTTACACCTGGTGTTCCTCAAAGTTCCCTTAACGTTGTTAATTTAGTAAGATAACTTGTTTTATTCTAGTTATCATTTAGTGCACACTATATCAATTTAGTTGTAGTTGTAATTTCAGAGACAATTTAAACAACTAATAGCAATTTTCATCTCACTTTTCATTATGACAATAACACTGCTTGCCATTAAAATTAATCTGTTTGAGCTAAACAATATTTGCAGACAATTTCAGCATCATCGGACACTTACAATGTCTGAAAAATTATACAGTCATGTTTTTTAGATTGCGTTCGGTACCATACTGCCTTATCAAGAAGTCATCAACACAAGTGGTTTTCCGTGCAGATTGTCTTGTGAAAATGTTTCCGTAGTATTTAATTTACATGTAGCAAGCACGCTTTGGGCATGTAACCTCTTGCTATATAGTCCGTGTCTATTATAGGTGAATCAACCACAGCACACCAGCAATCACAAGCCAGGGCCAGGGTGGGACTTGTCGAGGGTTTCGAGGGGTGGGGGTTCAACCCTCCTAGTCTTTCTTATAACCTCCACAGTTGTCTTCATTGCACACTCTGGGGGGTCATCTCCAACCCTCTCAGCTGTGCTAGTGTGATTTAGCATTATTTGACTCCGAGTCTCTGAAAAAGAGACGAAATTTCATAGGTGTATCATGTATGCATTTTTGAATTTTCTTAACAAAGGAATTGATTTGGATTGGAGTCGGACTTGCAAAACTGCTAGCGTTGAAATCATATGCTTCCAAATTTCATTGACATCAGTTTGCAAACTACGGATAAATGTTCAACCCCGTCATTTTTCTACAATTCCCGCAATGGCAAGGGTCAAAATATACGGTAACTGCCAGTCCCCGATACTGCAAGTTTGCCAAAATTACATTGTTACCCAACTAAAATTTCATACCACCATGTGGTAGTTTAAAAGAATTGTGACAAGCTTAAAAGATCACACAGTTAAGCATCCCCAAATGTTAAACTGAACGCTCTGAATTTACACTTGGATAGTCACAAAGACGCTACATAAAATTACTAGAATGGCAGAAATTTTAAAGGGGTCCGGCTCGAATCCCCGAAACGAATTTCGCCCGAATTCCCGAAATCCAATAATGATGAAAATGTAACTGAAATTAGAAGTCGGATGAATGCAAGGCCACGTTAGATCTTTGTCACGTATAAGAATTTACAATTTAACTTTGAATAGTTTTCGGGAGTTCGGCCGCTTTCTATAAAACTGTTTTCGGGAAATCGGGCTTTTGTGTGTTTTCAGCGTTTTCGGGGATTCGGGGATTCGGGTTGACCCCTTTTAAAGTAGTGACGGTCAACTGTCTCATCGACTTCTCCACGAAGGCGTTTATAACAAAGGATGAAACAAAACATTTCAACATTGTAACTTCACGATTAATGTGCCGGTATCTGGGACAATAGCCCCATCGTCGCCATTGTGTTACAGAGTTAGGAAATCTACAATCTATGGCTAAGCAACAACTATGATAGTCTCGTTCGACGATATGTTGCTGGAGCCTAGAACTTAAAGCTCTTAAGCGAAATCTGACCCATGCTTCACACAGTCAATGTATCCTTGAATGTCTAGCCTAGAATTAAAACACCAACTCATATACCAATCCCACAAAGACGTGGCAGAAAACGTGCCTGGCCATTTTCCGTCGAACCATTCGTTGTTGCAACGGCAGATCCATTCTGCGGATCAACTTGCGATGCGATCTGACCTGATCCCTCAGTTTCGCTGCCTTCGACGTTCGCCATGATGACTGCGAAGTAGATGGAGCTCTGCCACTGATTACATATTTGTGATCACGCGCTGATGACGTAATTTAAAGCGTGGCCTTGAGCTAAAGAACCTTGTTATTAAATAGTAGGCCTAGCCTATATGGCCAGCTAAGTTGTAGCAGTAGCCTATACTTAATAATAAATTAGTTAGTATTCTGCAATGCGATGTTATTCTTTAAAGCAGAGTTTAAATGTGTTTTATAACTTCTATTAAATAGCGAAATATGAAGTCTGCATTAAGCTCCCTAAACCTTAAATCTCTATGCTATAGGGCCTACAAATTGCATTTTTGTATCCTTTGTATTTTTTATGCATTCAGTTTAAAACTATTGAAATGTGAAGTTCAGAGACATCATCACAAATTAATTGGTTACATTGTTTGATTGTAGTATGTAATATGTAATATGAAATAATATGTTGTACGGCGCTGTGCGTTTGCTAGCGCTTCTCAATAAAGAATATACTTACTTACTTACTTACTTGCTTATTTACTTACTTACTTACTTACTTACTTACTTACTTACTTACTTACTTACTTACTTACTTACTTGCTTGCTTGCTTGCTTGCTTACTTGCTTACTTACTTACTAAGCACATCCCCTTTGAAGGCTTTTTCGTAACCTTAGTAACCACTGTAACCTACAGCAACTCATTAAAATGTGGATTGTAAGCTCCAAGCCAGAACCTTCACAAACTCTTCACCATCTTGCTACCCCGATCATCTTCATGCCTATCATTTTTAATTTCCCATTTCCGCCAATATACTCTCACTCAGTTTGCTCATCCTCCTATCTCGCCTGTTAATTTCACCTCTCCGCTTGTATAGCCTACGCTCTCCTCCGCTGCTTTCCACTCACGACTGAAATTCGAATTCTATCCTATCCTGCTTCTATTCCTACGTACGGCACCACACAACCACCATCATCACCGATTATCACCGCAGCAGCGGCAGCACCATGCTGTCTCAGTGTCTCCTCGGCTTGACCACCTCGGACTTTGACTTGGCACGGAAACGGACAAGGCAGCTTGGCAAAAGGGGACTTGATTTGATATAACGCCGACGAATAATTAGCTGGTCTCCCTGACGCGGCTTTGTGTGGCGCTGAGAAATTCCGGAGATATACGTACGTTACATTACATTTACATATCTGAAGTTCTCCAACCAATCCTTACATTAGGACTACAGTAACTCCTCAATTCGGTTCTGGAAGACCTACGTGTTGCATTCCGAAAATTCTCAGTAGGCCTACCCAGGGCTGTAGTCGAGGGTATACGCGGGTATACAGCGTATACTTACCTCTAGAGAAATTTGAGAGCGTATACTCAGGGCTGTAGAGGAGGGTATACGCGGGTATACAGCGTATACTTACCTCTGGGAACGAAAATTTTTCAAAAAAGAGAGGTTTTTACAGGTTTTTAGGGCGAATGAAAAAAAAAAAGGTCATCAACTTTTTCAGAGACGAAATCGTAAAAAGTCATAAATTTTAAGGGAATTTGTGAAATTCAGAAATTTTTCTGAGACGAATTCCTAAAAACAGGTCTTCAAATTTTGTTTTACGCCGCTGGTCACCGGTAGCGTATACTCACCTCAAATTTTACGCTAAACTCTTAGACCTCAAACTCCTCTCATTTGACCCATCAGGCTTTTAACCCTCAATTAAAGAGAAAAATTGGTGCGCTGGACGAGGCCTTCCAACGGATGGAAATGTTTAGGTGTTCAAACAGTGGCAACGTTACCGCCTACGATATAGCCTACGATTCTGATTCTGCCATGACAAGGCTAAAACCTTACTTATTTACATTCACAAGCTAGCACAAAGATGTTAATGAATAGGTGAGGCTAGCGTGCTAACTAAATACGTCATTAGTAAAGCGTTGATTCTGTCGCGATATTTCATCCGTCACCTCGCTCTCACATAGAAATCTAGAATATCAAATTCTAGATGTCTATGCTGCCAACACGTAAGCAAGTAAGTCAGTTGGCAATGCATGACAAATATAAAACATCACACACAAGGTCGCGTCTGCTTAAGAACGCTGTGTCCTAACGAAGATGATTGACGTCGTCATAGTCCTATATCCAGTGAAGTCGTGAATAACACCACACGTCTAAGGCAGTTGTGGAATCACATCAAAACCGATCAGAGAAATTTGTTGTTGGTACAGTGTAAATAAAAAAAATAGCATCTGCTTTTAGTGTAACAATCCTAACTTATACGTTGAAGAAGAAAATCAGTCTCTAAAGCTTATTCACAGAAGCAGTAACTCATAATTATGAAGTGGTCCATCATCCAGTCTTGTTGTCCTTGAGACCAAGGTCTTGGTCTCGAGTGCACTCAAGTTCGTTTTTAAGTCTTGGTCTTGAGACCAAAAGTCTTGGTCTTGGTGTTCAAAGTTTTGGTCTTGAGGTTCAAAGTCTTGGGTCTTGAGGTTTAAGGCCTTGACAACAAGACTGCCATCATCCTACGAACTCGCCAAAACCCCCTCTCTTGCTGTCTATCCACAGGTTTTTCAGTCAAGACTGAAACCACTGCTCTTTCACAAATCCTATCCAGACTCCTTCTCTTCCCATTACCACCCTCGCCGTTTCAATTCTAAACACCATTCAGTAGTCATCTGTCTGCCTGTCTGACAGCCTTGGATCTTGACCTGGAACCGATTTATTCTGCCCTCCCGTCTATCGATTTTTTTACTAAGCTTCTGTGAATAAGCTGGTTCCCGCGACTTTGCTTTTGGGGGGCACTGTAGAAATCACGAGATTACGATTTCATTTTCTCATTTAGGTTCTAGTGACAGCACGAGCATTATTCAACTGGCACATATGTACCTTGCATACATGTACCTTGAAGCACACAGGTGGTTTTCTGGACAGTGTCGATATAAGGAAAAGTGAATTGCAGTGGTCTAGTTTAGCATGGACTGCAGATGTGGGGAACTTAGGTGCATCTCTGCCCCACAAAACTGTAGTGACTAATCCCCTCCTCTCTCTTCTTTTCCCTTATCCCTCTCTCCCCGTAACCTATATATATAAGAATCTAGTATGCTTTGTCCGCCACTTTAAGGTCACACAGGCAGATAACAAAAGTAACATGTTGACAACACCGAGACCATGAGAAAGCTAAACAAGTCACATTGCTGAACTTGCTTCAAACCAAAAAATAATGCTGTCATGTCACAATAAATTTTGACACAGGACCAATAGTGTCACCACCACTTTTAACAGTAGCGACGATAGAATAATAGATTTTTCAATAGGTTAAGCACAGGGTATTATAATGATATCCATGAGATTTTGGTAACCACACAAAGAAGATCTGTATTCGATGAAACAGCTCGAACTGAAAGACAAAAAAAACGTATGCATAGATCAACTGAAGATGCTGTGATGGGTGAGCCAAGTGGGGCAATGTAAAGGATGAACAAAAGACATCCAAGAACAAGGCAAACGAGTCAAGAACAGCAGAATACGAGAAATTACGTAAGGAAGAAGAGGTTGAAAATAAGCAGCAGTTCCTTAACCTAACCCAGAGAGGCTGCAAGACAGTGGCCGACTGGCCATTGTGCCCGTGTTTCAGCAAGCGTGGCCCCTAGGGCAGAAAGGATTATATGTCAATACACAACTATCCTAAATATGCAAACTTTTTCCATTTCACAATAATTATTAGGGCTGAATAGGAATCAACTTGCATAAAAATCAATCAACTAGTATATTAAATAACACCTAAAATCAACAACAGCAACGTTTGAGGCCTGTCATTATTATAAATATTATTATTATTTGGATTGTTTTTTATTAAGTGCAGAATTATGCTTAAAATAGTCTAATGCTGCATTTTATAGGCTAGGTTGGGCCTGGGGTCCCTTGCATGATTGAATGGCAATGTCCCCAAAATGGTCCCAGTCCAACTCTGCTGCAAGCCTAGCACTAGGGCGAGAGACTAGTTCTCTTGTCATAAAATCTTCTCACTAACAGTATATGGTCAGTATATACTCATTAAATCCTCATTTCATAGCCCAGTCCCTACGGGCAGGGCGAACAGAAGAGCAGAAATCTTTGTCATGTTAGAGATTTTAACCACAAACTACAGTAAAATTATAATATGAAACATATTGAACGATTTGACCAAAATTTTACTTTTTTGCTCAACTGACTTTTGCAGAACTTCAAGTGCAGAGTGTAAAAACAAGTGTACAGTTTAATATTCAAAAATTGAAGGTACCAAAGACAACATCCAGCACCAAGGAGACAACATCAAATACCAATATTTCAGATGAAGAAACGTTTAATTTGTTTTGGAAAATCCTATGTTTTGCATAATTTCATCAAGAGAAGAATAGGTAACTTTTATAAACAGCAGATCTATGGAAAACGTCAACACTAGAAATTACATTATACTACATTATAACACACTATCACAATAGATATGGAAATAAAAGTGCAAGATGAGGTGACTGACAATATGAAGGAATTTGTATACTTAGGTAGTCTACTAACATGGGACAATGATTGTATAAAGGACATAAAGGCAAGAACAGCAAAGGCAAAGAGCGTTATGGCAGGACTAAATACCATCTGGAATGGTAAGCATATCAGTTGCAAGACCAAATTAAATGTCTTGAGAACATGTGTCTTTAGCACAGCTCTTTATGCCTGCAAGTCATGGACAATTAAAAAGACTGACCAGGATAAATACCAGCATTTGAAATGTATTGTTATAGAAAAATTTTACATCTTAATTAACTGGACAATGAAGGTGACAAATGAGGAGGTCCGAAGAAGGATGAATATAAAGGAAGATCTAATGCAAACAATAATGAGGAAACTGAGCTTATTTGGGCATATTTGATGATGGGAACTATGGATGGAACTGGGCGACGAGGAAGGCCTAAAAGGGAGTGGATGCATGATATCAGGGATTGGTGCAAAAAGGATCTGCAAAGCCTGGACTAGCAGCACAAGATCAGGGACTGTGGAAACAAGCGTGGATGCGTGCACTGGAAACCTACAGGCCTTCGGCCCATGGACCATGATGATGAATACATTATCCTTTATTAGTATACAGAATAGGGTGGAGTGAGAAAAAAAAATCTTTCCTTTTTATAAGCTAGACTATTAATAATGTGCCAAATGTCCATAGTAACAATCCTGCCAAATGATATTATTTTCTGACAACTGCTTGATCGCCCTTCGCCCAATTGAAATAATTGGCATTGTAACCATTTAAGTGGGCGTTTAAATGAAGCATTTCGACGATGCCAAAGGTAGGTTTGATTTACATATGTGATACAGTTTCACAGAACCATCCAATAGCATAATAAAAGTATTATTTAGAAAGTAAAACGATTGCGCTACAAGAAAGATTTCGGATGGCGTATGAAAACTAGGTCATTCATGGCGGTTTTTGGCTGTGAAATCAAGACGTTTTCGCTTTATTTCAATGCAACTCTTACACCGCTTACTCTTAAAATCAGAATCAGTTAAAACTAAGCCAAAGCAGAATCGCCAATGTCAAAGAATGACAATGTCGCTACCTTCACTCGCTAAAGCTTGCGATCGGACCGGAGTCTCGGATAGATCGGCTGCTGTATTAGCAACATCAGTTCTGCATGATCTTGGTCTCGTGTCGCCGATCGACCGATCTAAAGTAATCGATCGAAGCAAGATCCGCCGAGAACGCAGCAAAACTCGCAAGGAACTTCAGCAGAATGATTATCAGTTCGACCACACTCACACTGGCATGGAGGGAGTATTCTTTGATGGCCGCAAGGATCAAACTTTGACACAAGTTCTCGGCGACGACAACAAGTACCACAAAAAAACTCACGGAAGAACACATAAGCATCATCGCAGAGCCGGGTTCTTCATACTTCAGCCACACGACTGCGCCATCAGGCTCCAGCAAAGACATAGCTGAGTCATTAGTCGCTAGTTTGAAAGAGCAGAATGCGAAGACAGAGAACATTAAAGTTGTAGGGTGTGACGGCACAAATGTGAACACGGGACACATAGCGGGCGTTATTCGGCGACTGGAAGAAACCTTCCAGCATCCTCTGCAGTGGCTGGTATGTCTGCTCCATGCCAATGAGCTGCCCCTGCGCCATCTATTTCAGGCACTCGACGGCGAGACTACAGGCCCGCGCGGATTCTCTGGACCTATCGGAAAGAGGCTAGTGACGTGTAGCGAACAGCCTGTCTCTTCATTTGCACCAGTACAACTGACCGAGCAACTGCCAAGTGTCGACCCGAAGGAGTTGAGCACAGATCAGCGCTATCTATTGGAAATGTGCAATAGTATCAGCAAAGGTGAATGTAGCATCGATCTGGCAATGCGAAACCCTGGTTGCCTGAATCACTCACGATGGCTAACGACAGCCAATAGAATCCTCCGATTATATGTCAGCGACATGGAACCGTCACAGAATCTGAAAACGGTGGTGACGTTCATCATTCGCGTATATGCTCCAATGTGGTTCGCCATAAAAGCCCAGTCGTCATGCAAAGATGGAGCTAGGCACCTTCACCAGATCCTTGTCAAGTCACGATACCTCAGCCCTAAGCACAAGAAGTTCGTCGACCCCGTCATTCATCGCAACGCATACTTCGCTCACCCGGAGAATCTCCTCTTAGCCATGATGACGGACCATCGGCCACACATACGTGAGCTGGGCCTGCGACGAGTGATGAAGACCAGAGCTGAAGCAGATCCCAATGGACAAATACGGAGGTTCAAGGTTCCCGCAAAACTCAACTTCAACGCTGTGGAATACTTCGACATGATCGACTGGGCAGTCTGCCCTATCTCGGAGCTTCCCGTAATCAAGGCAATGACTGACACTGAGCTAAGGGATCTCATCACGACGGAGGTGACTCCAACAGTCACCTTCCCAAAATTCCCCAGCCACACGCAAGCTGTGGAAAGACATGTGAAGCTGGTGACCGAGGCGGCGATAGCTGTTTGTGGACAGAAATCGCGAGATGGCTTCATCCGTGCACGCGTCGATTCTCGACAGCTAATGCCCACGTTCGAGTCAAAACGTGACTTCTCTCACTTCACCTTGTAACTGTTTGTGACTTTGAAATCAAAGATACTGTAATAATCAAGGCATCTGATTGCATTAAGATTGACTAGTTGACTACCTTACCTAGACTCTGGAGCAGTGTGGACTCTGGTGTAGACTAGAGTGTAGACTGTAGACTGTAGACTAGAGTGTAGACACTAATCTACCTATATCGTTCTGATGTCGCTTAGTATTGCAAAATAAAAAGTTGCGAAGGGCGATCAAAACATTAATCAAAATTCTTGTAATTTTTACACAGTGTTCTATTGATCTATTGGCACCTTTTGACATATGTAGCTAATTGAAAATCAAAAAAAAATTTTTTTTTGCCATTTTCACTCCACCCTAATACAGAACCTTGTTACCTATTAATACACATCTCAAGTTATTTTTATTATTATTTCTGTACTTATTAAGCACCACAATCTAATGACACAGCATAAGTTATTGATGGTATTCAGCGATCATGAGTGGATGGCTCAAGGTACCAATGGCATGGTTCAAAGCAACAAACTCCAAGTTTCAAGGCCATCGATAAACCAATCGGTAACATGTCACAAAACAACCCAGGGCTCTCTTCAGCAAATTCTGCAACATTCACAAGTTATTATTTCCAGAGCAAAAATGTCATAATCAGACTGAGGAATCCAATCAGCAAGAGTCTGAACAGCAACTTTAGTTTGTTGTTTCTAGAAAGTACCACAGACTAATTTTTATTTATTTGCAATAGTGTAAATCCAATTTCAAGTTCACAGCTTTAGGCCAAGAAACACAGACGCATTCCTATTCTATGCTAGGAGCCTTTGTTAAGTCCGAGTTCACTTAACTTATTATGAGATAAAATTAACAGTACAGGCAACTCTTTAATAATCTTTGTCCTAGGATATTACATACTGATAGACCCTGTACAATTTCCATCACATTACATCTTAGTACCACAGGTAAGGATGAAGCTTCAAGCCAGCATGGAAAGTCCCACACAATATCAGTAGCAAAGAAAACTAATATTTGTAATTACAATGACAATAATACTGGACTTGTGCACACTTAAAATTTAAATTTTCTGCTGACACAACAAGCTTAGCTAAAACTAAGAGTTGATGAGATTATTCTGATGAATGCACAACTCGCTTTTCCTCAGCAATTATTGACCAATTAGGTGAATGCATATCAGAAGCCAGCCAGTTGAAATCATCCACATCATCCCAGTTGTTTCGCAATCGATCCAGTCCAGCGCGATCATAGTCTGCATCGATTTCAGTGTACGACCAATTGTAAGGAGCAAAAGCTACAGTGTTGCAATCTTCAATGATTGCTCGGCTGGTCACGTGGAGGTAGAAATCGGTTTTCGTTGTGGTATGCACACGAAGCTGTTGGCAGGCCAGGGCAAAAACGCACCCTTGACAACCCTCAATCAAAGCTGAGCCTGATATTGGGCCACAAAAGATGCGACAGTTGACCAAGTTGTTCACATGAAGAGCAGTTGGAGAACCTTGAAGTCGAATGGTGCAGTTTACCATTGAAGACAATGTTACATCTTTGCCACCGATATCTCCGTGAGTTTTACATACGACTGCATCCGTCATGTTGCTGAATCCATAGACGCTGGATTCGTCCTCACGAACAGGCGGTTTGTGGTTCACTGTTTCCAATGGGGCATCAACTGTATCGCTTGGAATACACGCAACTTTCTTTTTGTCGCTTTTAAAAGCAAATTTTTTCTTCGGCAGAGCTGCCGACCGCTTTTCCTCAAGCGAATTCTTCAGCTGGTTGACGACATCCTGCGCTTTTTGTACGCTGAATGGCGACAGAAACTGAATGGAGTCTGTCAGAAGTTTCTGCAGTTTTTGAACCGACAGCGCAAGGCTGTCGAAGTGATTTGCTCTCTCGCTCACGGCGATGACATCACCTGCAGTCAGACCTCGCTCTATGTCAGCTTGCAGTTTATCAAACTCTTTTTTAAAGAAATCGGTCGTCTCCTGGACAACTTCCGATTCCTGCTTGACCGCCTTTCGAGTCTGAATGTTCGTAAGTCTTTCTTCGTCCCTTTTTTGAAGACGACCAGTAACTAACAATTTCTTAGCTTCTATTTCGTTGAAACCGGTGTCGCTATCGTAAGTCGCCATTTTGTAAACACCCAAGAACATAGACATCAAGTCATTTTTCGAGCTAGAGAGCCGTCCTCTGCTCATCCTCATCGTCGTCGCCTTCATCATTTCAAATACTATGATAATGGTGAATTTTCGCTTCCATTTTATCGATCTTTGTTCTAATTTGTTCTCTCGTTGAACTCATGTCGAACTCACATCTTATTTATTCATGAAGTTTTCTGTTTATTCTTTCTCATTTTGAGTTCTAATTCTACACCTTTAAAATTTATCATCAAATGTCTTTATCGTGCAGCTCCTGTTCAATTCTAAATTTGAAATCATGCAAACTACATCATTACAATCATGTGAAGATCTCATGGTGAACTCCAAGTTCTTTCTGTATAATTTTTGTTAGGTTACGCAGCTTACGCGAGCAATACAAATACAAGCAGCTTTCAGATGACAGCTAACATTTAAAAAAGATTTATCAGTGGTTAAGTTTTATTCGCTAGATGTCAGCATGCTTACATATGTTACCGAATATAACATCGTAATCGTAATCGTAATCTCGAGACTTCTACAGCGCCCAAAAAAGCTACGTCGCGGGAACCAGCTTATTCACAGGCGCTTAGTCAAATCAAAATCGATAGGCAGGGGGGTGTCGAATCGGTTCCAGGTCAAGATCCAAAGGAGTCAGTCAGGTAGGCAGTAAGACGGCTATGGTGGGTTGGTGTTTAGGGTTTACACGGCGAGGGAGGTAGGGAGAGGAGGAATCGGGATAGGATTTGTGAAAGAGCAGTGTTTTCAGTTTTGAGCGAAAGACCTGTGGAGATATAGCAAGTGGTGAGGGTTTGGTGAGTTCGTAGGATGGATCTGAAATTTCTCGCAGTACTGGTGGGAGTTTGTTCTAGAGGGGTGGGACAGCTATGGCTATGGAGCGATTTGCAAATTTTAGTGATGAGGTGATGGAAGGGCGGAGAAGTGTTAGGGCAGAAGAGGAGCGGGTTGAGCGGAGTGGTTGGACCGTGAACAACTAAGCAGAGTAGTGGAATATGCTGGTAACCGATGATAAGACTTCGCGTAATAATAAAAATAAAAATAATAATAATTCTTTATTAATTCAAACCGACAAACTCAGTAAGATTACATTGAGACATGACAATACAATTATCAATGTCTTAACTAAACAGCCATGCAAGGCGCCCTCCCGAGGGGATTGCGGGAATTGAACCGCGTACTGCTGCTCTCCTGCAGCCCTCCTGGCCATGAGCGTTACCATTACTCTATCCCCCCTCTACAAAGTAATGTAGTGCAACGTAGCGTAATAATCGTAATGGCAGTCTCGAGATTTCTGCTGCGCCGATTCCGCCGAACAATAATTATCATAGCGCTAGATAACTTAATAGAGTGTTAGCCTAATGCTTTTCAAGTAGGAAGACACACTTCACATTTTAGTCAAATTTAAAACTTTGGAGATTTTTATTGAAATCTATCTGCAAATTTATTTAGACCTTAAAAATTACTTTGGTTTGTTTACATTTGTACTCAGAGACCAGTAAACCAAACTGACGTCAAGGAATCTTTCCGAAGTCTTTTCACAAAAAAAGCAACTGAAAACGAAATCAGGAAACATGAGACGCGTGCAGAAGATGCGAATCTGTTTAGCATTGAACGCCATATAGGGTTACGGTGCCCCTCGCACCCTCAGACACATGGAAAGGACATGTAGGACAGGCACACAAACACACGAACGTAGCCAAATACATATACACCAAGCATACATGCATACATATATACATACATACATACATACATACATACATACATACATACATACATACATACATACATACATACATACATACATACATACATACATACATACATACATACATACATACATACATTCACACACATACATATAAATACAAGCATACATACATAAATACATTATATTGATACATACATACATACATACATACATACATACATACATACATACATACATACATACATACATACATACATACATACATACATACATACATACATACATGCATACATACATACATACAAGCATGCATGCATACATACATACATACATATATACATACATGCATGCATACATACATACATACATACATACATACATACATACATACATACATACATGCATACATACATACATAGCGCTCAGTAATAGGCTGGTGCCCTGCGCTTGGCCTTCGAGTGGCGCTTTAGAAGTTTGGAGATTACGATTACATACATGCACACATACATACATACATACATACATACATACATACATACATACATACATACGTATGACATATGTACATACAGTACATATATACATACACACAAACATACACACATAAATACAAGCATGTATAGATATATACTTACTTACATACATGCAGTATGCATATATACATACGCTCACATGCATACATGCGCGTGTACATTCGTAGTGAACATACACACTTGCATACCGACAGACAGACAGGCAGAGGCAGAGGCAGAGGCAGAGGCAGAGGCAGAGGCAGAGGCAGAGGCAGAGGCAGAGGCAGGGGCAGGGGCAGAGGCAGAGGCAGAGGCATCTGAGATGCAGCCACCGCACGTGATGCATCTCCTGCCGCAGCAGCAGCATCAGCGTCTTTCACCTTGCCCTGTCCTCCCCACGCAGTACCCGGCCTGACGTCTTCCGTCCTCTCTTGTCTTGTCAACATCTCATCGTGCTCCGCGGGCGCCTGTTTCAGGGCCTCATCGCCTTATCAGTGTTGCCAATCGCATGAACCCCAATCGGGGTTTCAAAGGGCCTGGGAAAGTCGGCAAAAGCAGCCATCCGACACCATCACCAACCCCTTCCCCGTTCACCTACCCCGCGTCATCTGGTAATATTTGACATACGCAGACTCGTGTAAGCAAATGGTTGACTGGTACGGTGCACTCGAAGTGACCTAACAACGCCACAAGTTTTACATTCCGCGACGAAGCGCCTATTTATGCAAGACACGTTATTTTTATTAAGATGATTTATATAGCGCCGTAGAAGGCCGACGCCGAATAAACACCTGAAATATAACTAATGAAACAGCGACAGCTTAGCTTTCAAATGGCGCTTTAGATATTTGGAATTTACGATTACGATTACGAGACTGTACTCGTCTTATATTCGAGTTCTTCGGAGATCGCATTCTGGGACAGAAACCTCTAAATATCTTTTTACCCTGTAGATTTTGCCCTATAGATTCGAACCTCGGACACTCGGGTGGACTATTCAACACGCTAACCAATAAAATATTGCCAACCGTGTCCTCTCTAAGCAACTATTAAAATCACGCTTGAAAGCCATTTTGTTCGATTCTTGTTTTCCGCCTCGGGAGCGCCTCTGATGAGCCTCTCTGATAAGGGCGCTATATAAATTTGTGGTTACAATTACGCGAAATGCATATTCAGAGGCGTCTACATGATACACGAAACCATGGAGCTAATGATCCTTCCAAGAAATGGAGAGGGGAGATCTGTCAGTCTGTGTGTGCCATCATTAACTTGGTTCATTCTGTGATTCTTCCTTGAACAATATCTGGTCCGTCTGTCCGTCAAAATTGCTTACAGCGAACTTACTTTAAGAGAACCAACACAACTGCCAAAGGTTTGACGTCACCCTCTTTGCGAAATTTGTTGATGTTATCGTTCGTGCAGAAAAACCGCAAGTAGCCAACCGTCCATAGTTCAACGCCTTTCACATAATCTACAGACAGTTACAGCGGCTGCAGACAGTGAGTTTGACAATAACATTTGCAGTTAGACTATGGACTATGCCCTTACTAAGATTGACTTGTTTGTTGGAAGAAACTGTGCTGGTTTGTTAAGTTTTGCACTCAAACACTGTAAACAAAACGTCCATGAATGAGTTTTTTTCAGCTGTCTTCTTTGGAATTTGCGATCCAGTGGCCGGGGAGAAGGAAGGGGGACGATAGGGGAGGGGAAGTTGCTATAATGACTTCGGAGGGAGGATAGACGCCTCTGTGCACATTGGATGGGGTTGTTCTCCTCTAGGCCCCTCTGCCCTTCCGTAGTCAGAAAGTCTTTGATAATCGTCTTTATCCTCTGGATTAGCAGACGCCAACTTTAATCGACCCCCGCCACTCCCGCTCAACGCCCAATATGGAAGCAACGATGTGGTGGGGTAGGGAGCGTGACAAGCGTGGGAAATGCGGATGTAGAAGCGACCGTCGAGTAATAATTTCACGATAATAAAGGTGATACTCTAAACGAAAAAGTGGCCGCTGGCTGGTTGGCAGACTTACTGACTGACTTCCTGACCAAAGCGACTGAACGACTGACTTACTTACTGACCAAACGACTGGCTGACTTATTGATTGAACGATTGACTGACTTACTGACTGACGGAACGATTGAATGACTGACTTATTTACTGACCGAGCGACTGACTTATTTACTGACTGACTGACTGACTGACTGACTGATTAAATGACGGAAATGTTAGCGACTTCATTTTCAGCCTCGGCTTATGAGGGTGTGTGGCCAGTTCTTTTCCTCGCCGTCGGATCTCCCCACCGACAGTTGCGCCAGTGTACTTGTTATGGCTGAGTTGGCTAGAGACCAGTGGCTGTTCTAGAGTTTTTGGGCTGGGGCTAAAAATTGCGTTAGGAGATTGAGGCTTTGTTAACAACAAACATTGTAGGCAATGTAGGGCTAATTATGGTAATTAAACGTTAAACTGGGGAAGGCTAAGATGTGTATAGGGGGCTAAGAAAACCGAGGAGGCTGACTTTCCAGCTTGGACAACAGCCCTCTACCCCCCCCCCCATTAAAAAACGCCACTGCTAGGGACGCAGATGTGTCAATCATTTCGAAACAAATGTCTGCTCTAGCAGGGATGAACTTAGAGATGGGGTTCAAATTTCAGCCATAAAACATTTAAGGATCTCTGTTCCACTAGCGTCACCTGGAATTCAACGCCAAGGCCCTAAGCGGAGAGGGTGGAGGGGAATGACAACGCACCCTCGTGTCCAGAGGCTATATCACGAAGTCAGAAAACTTCTTTTTCTTCTTCCTTCTTCTTCCTTCTTCCTTCTTCTCCTTTTCTCCTCCTCCTTCTTGCTTTATGATAATAATAATTTCTGCTCTAGCAGAATCATCATCATCGTCCTCCTCATCATCATCATCATAATAATAATAATAATAATAATAATAATAATAATAATAATAATAATAATAATAATAATAATAATAATAATAATAATAATAATAATCATCATCATCATCATCGTCCTCATCATCATCATCATCATCATCATCATAATAATAATAATAATGATAATAATAATAATAATAATAATAATAATAATAATAATAATAATAACAACAACAACAATAATAATAATAATAATAATAATAATAATAATAATAATAATAATAATAATAATAATAATAATAATAATAATAATAATAATAATAGCGGCTCGATGGTTACAGCCCAAGCTGACTTGGATGAGGGATAACCGTTCCAGAAAAATAACTGATCTAATCTCTAAGACCCTGAGGGAATGAAGTACCTCAGGGCAATTTAAAAAATAATAATAATCGTTTATTGATTCAAACTGACAAGTACGCAGTAAGATTATATGATATGGTAGTAACAGACGATAACGAGTTTAACAGGAGTCGAATTTAACTGTAAGACACCCTGGTAGGCGCTCATCTGTCCTACTGATGATTTGACCATCGACATCTAGGGAATGGAAGGATGGGTCTACCTCGTGAGGCTAGCGAGTATCGAACCCACGTCCTTCTGATCTTCTGATCTTCATTTCAGCATGTTACCATTCAACATCTCTCCCTGCCCCATCATCGTCATCATCATCATCATCACCATCATCACCATCATCATCATCATCATCATCATCATCATCATCATCATCATCATCATCATCATCATCATCATCATCATCATCATCATCAGGGTCGTCGTCGTCGTCATCATCATCATCATCATCATCATCTTATCATGAGGTACATTTTTCATCTGGAATCATTCTTGACTTCATTTCAATCACCGGTTGAACTTTTTCCCTTTGAAGCCTGAACGAGGAATAAGAAACTAGGGTGGGGATTGTTTGGCTTGCGGTTACACCAGCCACGGGTTATTTGAAATGCTTTCCCTTTGAAGACGGAGTCGGGAATACGAAACGGGGGCGTGAAGTGGGTTGGTTACTGGATACGCCGTGGGTGGGGAACGCAGGAGCAGGGTGAGTGGATAGGTGCGGAACGAGTGTTGAAAGACCTGATAATGAAAAATACGTAGATAAGGGTGACTGAATCGCAACGCTGTAGTTCTATAGACTCTTGCTAAGTCACGCGGATCCTTGAAAAGTGGGAACCTGAGCTAAATTGTAGAATCGACCGATGATATGAGCAACGAATCTTTCTTCTATACGGTGCACGACCACTTTAAAAGTGGTGAGATTATTTTTGCCACATGACAGCGTTTTTTTGTTTTGAAACAAGTTCGCGCAGCGAGAATTAACGGCGGCGTATTCTTGCATAGAGGGACGCGGTGGTGTAGCGGTATGTTGTGTGCCATGTAACCTGAGGGTCGCAGGTTAGAATCTGTCTCAAGCCACTGCGTAGCGACTTCGGACAAGTGCTCACCCACAACTGTCTGTGAGGAAGGCAACGGGAAACCACCTCATTCATCTTATCCCCGGGTGGCATAAGTCAATGAACTTGCTTTCGGGCAGAGAAAACATCATCATCATCATCATCATCATCATCATCATCATCATCATCATCATCATCATCATCATCATCATCGTCATCGTCATCGTCATCGTCATCGTCATCGTCATCGTCATCGTCATCGTCATCGTCATCGTCATCGTCATCATCATCATCATCATCATCATCATCATCATCATCATCATCATCATCATCATCATCATCATCATCATCATCATCATCATCATCATCATCATCATTCTTGCATACTTAACTAAAACGCAATGCCGATAGATGCCCTCACGTTAGCTTACTTACTTATTGTCTTGTGTTGCATGAATTGGTGACGTCGTCCGTCTTGTAGTAGCCGTAGCGGAAACGGGAGCAGAGGATTGGTTACCCCCAAAATCACGTCCTTGAGACCTGAGGCTTGGATCTTGATATGGAACCGATCTTGACTTTACTTATCTATCGAATTTGTTTTGACTGAGCGCCTGTAAATAAGCTTGTTCCCGCGACTTAGATCTCTTTTGAGCACTGTAGAAGCTCGAGATTACGATTACGTTTGTCCATCGAGAGCTGAGCGGTTCGGATTTTCGCTTGCAAAGAAAGTGGTTTCGAGCTTTCTATTGCACTTAGATGAGTACACTGCATGGTGGGTGAATGGATGTATGCATGTTAAGTAGGGGTCAGCCGGGTAGACATTTTCCACCGAGTACCGAATCCGAGTATTTGGATGCACTATTTGCCGGATCCGGGTATGAACCAAAGTGCGACCGTACGTACGGTACGTACGTTACTTTTTTCTATAAAGTACGTACGGTACGCGTACGTTATTATGCCGTACGTTACCGTACGTTCACATCAGTTCATGATGAAAATAAAATACATAACATTATGCACAAGAAAAGTCAATAACAGTAACTGTTGGTGATTGACGGTCGTAAACAATTGTAACCATTAGACCAGTGGCTGTTCAATGATCTCTACTTTCAAACTTTTAGATTCCAAATTTCTAATATTCTGTCTAATGCATAGGCCCCCTAGTGTGAAGAACATTAAGACTTTACGGCACACTTTATAGGATGGTCAGTGCCAGTGGTCATTTTATTGGTAATACTAAATTTCGGTTCCGTTCGTAAATAACTAGTCCTGCCTACGGGGAGACTAATACTGTAGAGCTAAACTTATCATTTTTGACGAACGCGTACGCAACGCGTACCTTATAAGACTATAGTTATATTGAGGTTCTTTGTGAATGATCAGAGAAATTTGTGGCATTTTTAACGTAGGCGTACGGTACGCGTACGTTATTTTTTTCGATAACGTACGTACAGTACGCGTACGTTATTTTTTTCGATAACGTACGTACAGTACGCGTACGTTATTCCGGGAGGTAACGTACGGTCGCACTATGGTATGAACCGAGTACCATTTGTTCCGTATGCGAAGCTTCACATTTTCACGTAATGAAAAATTATCGAAATAAATTTCTGTACTTGTAACAACTGACTAATAGGCCTACATTTTTAATTTTATAAATAAATAATTAATGCAATGGACTTGACTTCCATTGTGGACTTCCGGTGTTGTTGTGTTTTGTACTTTTCTTCTTCAAACTGAATATGCTAGATGAAAATCAAAGCTGATATTATGAGCCTACAAATTCCGCCATGTGAGGCAGACAAGCAACTATTTGTGTGTACAGTATTTGCCCAGGCGAATACTTCCAAATAGTGCCAAAAACGGGATATTCGGCCGAGGCAAATGTCCGGCTGACCCCTATAATGTTAAGTGTATGTGTACATGTATGTATCTAAATGTACGTATAAGTGTAAATCATGATCAGTTCCTGACGCCAGCCATTTGGCGGCGATGAATACGAATAAATGATCTCCATTGTCCTCGGTCATTTGTCAAGTTCATTGCCCCCCGCATTAGTGTTAGTGGAAGTGATGCTGTGTCCTTATTTATATTATCTGTCCAGCGTAGTCTTGGTCTGTCTTTGTTTCTTTTTTCTTCGTCTTGCATGCAGTGCATTTTGTGGGATTCGGTCAACTGCCATTCTCTCTACATGCCCAAACCATCGGAGTCTTCGTCGAACGACTTTGTCTAGCAGAATAGTTTGGATATCTAATGATTGTCTTATGTCATCGTTTGTTATTTTCTGTAGTCTTGAAATTCCTGCAATCTTCCGCAGCCAGCTCATTTCTGCTGTAAGAATTCTTGTCTCATCTTTTGTATAGCTGTAAATATGGGTGTGTGTGTGTGTGTGTGTGTGTGTGTGTGTGTGTGTGTGTGTGTGTGTGTATGTATGTCCGTGCTTTTGTGAACTGCATATATCAGTGTGTGTGTGTGTGTGTATAATATTATATATATATATATATATATATATATATATATGCCTGTGTTTGTGTTTATGTGTGTGTGTGTGTGTGTGTTTGTGTGTGTGTCGTCTGTAAATGAAATTCTATCGCATATTTACTTTATGCCGAGCTCAATGACCTTGTGACCTCTGTCAACGCATGCGCGCCAGATAAATGGCGTTAAAATGTTCCACATCGGTGGTGCCTAAATCTGTGAGACATGGGAGGGGGCGTGTGTGTCTGTGTGTGAGTGGTTGGGTTTGTGGTGGTTGAATGATTGGGGAAATGGGGTATTGGAGGAAAGGTATCTGAGAGATGTGAAAGGTCTTCCTGATAGCAATGTTTCAGCTGAGAGAATTTTAAACCTGGGAAACACAATTCTAAGGAGTTTCTACAGAGGCGTGTGAAACTTACTCTCATCATCACCACCACCACCACCACCACCACCACCACCACCACCACCACCACCACCACCACCACCACCGCCACCACCGCCGCCGCCGCCGCCGCCGCCGCCGCCGCCGCCGCCGCCGCCGCCGCCACCACCACCACCACCACCACCACCATCACCACCACTAATGACTTCCATCGTTCCATTGTAGTGTCGTCCTGTCTCCTTGGCTCGACCCCCTTCCTCACTCCAATTCTGACCTGGTCCTGATACGGACTAAACAACCTTGCTTTCGAGGACTTGAACTGATATATCGCCGGTGCTTCAACGTACTGGACTGTCAACCGAGAAGTCGGGGGTTCAAATCCCGACCAGGGCAGAAATCTGGTTCGAGTTTTCTGCTTCATCTGCGCCCCCTATAGCCAACTCAGCTAAAATGAATACTCTGACCGTACGCTGGGAAGATGAGACAGCGAGGGAGAGGACTGGCCACCCCTCATATGCCGAGGCTAAGAAAATGAAGTCACTAATACTTCATACCCATGGCTGCCTTAGGGCTAATTTCAGGGATTTCTCTTCCCTTAGCTGATCTCCCTGACGCGGCTTTTGTGTGAGGCTGAGAATTTCGGAGATTTCCATTACATTGCCTGCAACAGAAAGATCTGGTTCAACAACATCTCTTGTTTCTCGAAAACCGGAGTTAACGAATCCTAGGTAAATCAACAGCGACTGAGGGAACACGAGTACGATATAGCCTCGAAAAATCAATTCAAGGGTGTATTAGCATAGCAAATATTATTAGTCTTAATAGTACAAAGTGATGAACGACATCTTGCGGCTGTCAGGGCCGTTGACGCCGACCTTGTCTCAGCTTACAACAGGGTATTCATAAACCTTATAAGGTACAAAGTAAGTGGGCTCAAGCTTCAATTAGAATTTAGAGGGTAAAAGGGGAAAATAAATCACCCAGTCCAAGGACCCATGTATATCGTATAATAACCCTACTGTGTAGGAGCCTATGCCCAGTCCCACCATCATCAATTGGTTTATTTACGTAAATCATCACAATGTATGCAATTTGTATTGTCATTGCTATCGTATTTTTCCTATACGATTGTGGTGATGACTGTAAGTACGACTACAATGATGATGGTGCTGTTGTTGTCGCTGTTGATAATGACGTTGCTGCTGTTGTTATTGCAGCTGATGGTAGTGGCGTTGTTGTATAGGCTACATGTATATATATCTCTGGGCTTTTATAAAGCGCATTGATAATGAATGATAATGGTACACTGATAATGGTGTTGTTACTGTCGTTGTTGATAACGAAATTGCTCTTGTATTTGCGGCTGATGATGGTAGTGGTGATGATGACGATGACGATGATGATGATGATGATGATGATGATGATGATGATGATGATGGCAGTGGTGATGATGATGATGATGATGATGATGATGATGATGATGATGATGATGATGATGATGATGATGATGATGATGATTGGGGTGGTGGTGGTGGTGTATGTATGTATGTGTGTGTTCATCTATACATGTATCGGGACTTTTAAAAAGTACATCTTAGGCACCTCTCA
The DNA here is from genome assembly GCA_963556255.1 of Allolobophora icterica. NCBI lineage: Eukaryota > Metazoa > Annelida > Clitellata > Crassiclitellata > Lumbricidae > Allolobophora > Allolobophora icterica. The sequence continues at coordinate 60,948,580 of OY744603.1, forward strand.
GAAGCCCTAGGTACCTACCAGAAGCGCAATATAAAATTTAATTGATTGATTGATTGATGATGATGAGGTTATGGTGATGATGAAGAGGACGATGATGATGTTGCTGCTGATTCTGACAACGACGACGACGACGAAACCTTTAAGCTCAACCATGGGCATTTTTTATTTTCATGAAGAAGAGCAGTCCCTTAAGTTAACCTTGGGGTAGCCTTGGGTATGAAAGAGTTACCAACTTTATTTTTCTTAGCATCGGCACATAGCAGCTGGTGGTCAGTCCTAGTCCTCTCCCTCGCCGTCTCATCTTCCCACTAAAAATTCCACTGGAAATCTCGAAACAGATTTCTGCCCTGGCGGGGATTTGAACCCTCGACCTCTCGGCTGACAGTCCAGTACGCTAACCACTGGGCTTTCGCGCACCACTTGAAACTGACTCTTCAATCTGTAACCACATGGTGCCATATGTGGCGCACGTGCTAAACGCTGCTTGCTTTTCAGCTGTCAATTAGTTGGAACCACCTGCCGAGGCATGCGACTATTAATAAGGCCTCGATTTTTGTTTCAAACAGAACGCTTCCCTCCATCTCTGACGTCGTTTAGAAGTCTCTATTCGGTGCAGAGGAGCTTCACCCGAACCCTAATTGACACCGCGTCTCACTCGCATCAATTTACCCCTTGCTGTGACGTCAGACCGACAGTACAAACCTCTTCAATCAGAAAACAAAGGGCTTCATGCATCAGACATTACTGTTCCCATAAACGATTAACGATGTTAACACTGTGATGATGTTAATCATCAAAGTGTTAGTCGTAGTCATCGTCATCTTTATGCGGTCTCCGCAGAAAAAAGTTTACATTTATATTTTGCAATAATCTCTATTTCTTCCACTCTTGGAACTTTAAAATGCGCTATATAAATCTTATTATTATTATTATTATTATTATTATTATTATTATTATTATTATTATTATTATTATTATTATTATTATTATTATTATTATTATTATTATTATTATTATTATTATCATTATTATTATTATTATTATTATTATTATTATTATTATTATTATTATTATTATTATTATTATTATTATTATTATTATTATTATTATTATTATTATTATTATCGTCATCCTCAGCATCCTCATCCTCATCCTCATAATCATAATCATCATCATCATCATCATTATTATTTTTAACCGAGGTAGATATAATCCCTCAGACGATAAAACAATTGTCCGGAGACAGAAAGTGGGCATCTGAAACGGTTTATTATTATTATTATTATTATTATTATTATTATTATTATTATTATTATTATTATTATTAGTAGTAGTAGTAGTAGTAGTAGTAGTAGTAGTAGTAGTAGTAGTAGTAGTAGTAGTAGTAGTAGTAGTAGTAGTAGTAGTAGTAGTAGTAGTAGTAGTAGTAGTAGTAGTAGTAGTAGTATTATTATTATTATTATTATTATTATTATTATTATTATTATTATTATTATTATTATTATTATTAACAATCTGCCCAACGTGGCATTCCAAAGAGAGTCCAGAGTCGGCGTTCCAATCCCTTGAGACAGAGAGACGTCAAAGTGAAATCCAATCTGGCAAAACCTACGCAAGGCATATGCTCAATCACGAGCCAAAACAGGACCCTTGCCTCCTCGTCCTCTATCCATATCCTGCCTCGCATCATAAACTACGCTCTCTGTAATGCATATCCACCCTACGCCGGCTTTCCTCCCTCCAGACCCACGCTCCTAACAACTCCCCTTCCTTCAACAACCATCTTCTTCTCTTCAACTTCTCTCAAAATTCACCCTCCCTCAATATTCACCCGTCCTCCACATCCACCCTCTCTCCACATCCACCTTCTCTCC
>OY744603.1:60955453-60965453 GCA_963556255.1 Allolobophora icterica
TAACGGACTTAATTAGAGGCCTCTGAATTCGATGCCATCCCCCCACAGGATCACGGTCGGCGTCGTCGTCATATATGGGGACCAATCGCTTATCACAGGACGCAGGTATAGAGGACGATTACGGGGTGGATGTCGTTGGGAGCGTCCGTAAACCCCCACATTGGGTGGCACCGCAGTTGCACAGAAAAAATATGTCTCTCATCCATGCAGCTCAGCGTTACAAGTTTGAATTCGAGTGTGCACGTTTGCGATTTTGAGAGGTTTCCAATAGGCGCTATATAAAAGTCTAGCCATAGTCTATAGAAATACATACAATGCACAGATACGTAGACACATGTATGCATATATGCATACATATAAACACATACACACAAAATCACACATACATACATACATATGTGATGCCGCATATGAAAAGGGACCATAAGGCGGGTTTGGAGTTATTCACACCACCATGATCAGCAAAGAATTCTGAATATAATGGTGTATAATGTTGTATAGTGGGAGTATTATGGTTTTATCTGTAGAAGTTAGAAAGTGATGTACCTGATGTACGTATACGTGATTTCGGTAAAACTCATTTAAAGTTTGGAATGCACGCAGTAAACTGCATTTATTGGAAGTTATATTATAGCTGAGCATTTAATTCCAATGTTCTGTTTTCATGAAACTGTTGTGCTAGACTGATAGACATAGTTGTCGTCTATCAAATACCAGTGAAAACCCAATTTCGAAACTTTGATGGAGTTGATGGGTGACCACGTTTAAAGGCCTGTATACCACTAAAAAAATCCCGCCTTGTGGTCCTTTTTCATATGCGGTATCACATATATATGTTACAGGGAATGTGTATTTTCAGGGAATATGTATATTCCCTGAAAATTTCAGGGAATGTGTATAGAAATCATTTGAAGATTTCAGGGAATATGTATATGATTTTCATTGCTAATCCAGCTTCTAGCCTTAGTTACATTTTCATCGCTAATCCAGCTTCTAGCCTTAGTTACATTTTCATCGCTAATCCAGCTTCTATAGTCTTAGTTACATTTTCATCATAGATCCCGCTTCTATACACATTCCCTGAAATTTTCAGTGAATATACATATACATATTCCCTGAAAATACACATTCCCTGTAACATATACATACAACAGTGCATGCTTGCGCACATACAGGAACACAGACATACATATATACATACATATGTGCATGCAAGAATACAGACATAGGCCTACATACAAGCATAAAATGTGGCTTATCTAGAAGTTAAGTGAGCATGCTCAAAAGCCAGGATGTGAGGGGGTATCAGACACTGAACCTGAGTAATAATTATTACGTGTGGCGAGGAGGACGGGACTTGATCAGTAGGCCTATTGTTTTCGGTGTCATCAAGACTATTAATTTAGGAGTCTGTTCTATTTCCGGTTATCTGGTCACGCAGTCGAAGGGTGCAGAACAGTCTCACCCTTGACCATGAGCGCAGATGAAGCAGACGGGTCAAAGCTCAACCACTGAGAGATAACCTCCAAGCTCTCTGTCTCTCTGTCTCTCTCTGTTTCTGTCTGTCTGTCTCTGTCTGTCTGTCTGTCTGTCTGTCTCTGTCTCTGTCTGTATGTCTGTATGTCTGTCTGTCTGTCTGTCTGTCTGTCTGTCTGTCTGTCTGTCTGTCTGTCTGTCTGTCTGTCTGTCTGTCTGTCTGTCTGTCTCTCTCTCTCTCTCTCTCTCTCTCTCTCTCTCTCTCTCTCTCTATATATATATATATATATATATATATATATATATATATATATATATATATATATATATATATATATATATATATATATATATATATATATATATATATATATATATATATATATATATATATATATATATATATACTGTAGATATTATATATATATATATAACATCTGTATTCTATATGAATGTATATATACATGTCATGTATCTTCATCATCAGTTTCAGACGCCAGCCCTTTGGTGGCGATGAGTACGAATAAATGATCTTCATTGTCCTCGGTCATTTATGAAGTCTTTTGCCCCCTTTAGTGTTAGTCCAAATGATGTTCTGTCCTCATTCATATTATCTATCCAGCGTAGTCTTGGTCTGCCTTTGTTTCTTTTCCCTTCGAATCTTGCATGTAGTGCATTGTGTGGGATTCTGTCAACTGGCATTCTCTCTGTATATACATGTCCAAATCATCGGAGTCTTCGTGTGAACGACTTTATCTAGCAGAATTGTTTGGATACATAATGAGCGTCTTTATGTCATCGTTTCTTTTTTCCTGTATTCTTTAAATCCCTGCAATTTTCCGCAGCCAACTCATTTCTGTTGTGAGTATTCTTTTCTGATCTTGCTTTCGTATTGTCCAATATTCCGATCCGTATCGGAAAATCGGTTGTATCAACATATGTGCAACATTGTGCATATATGCATATTTTCATATATGCATATGTATATGTGTATATATATAGGCAATATGCATATTTATACATATATTTATACGAGTACATGTATATTATGTACACCAAGTCCTTCACTCGCAATTCCTCGTGGCGCTTCGGCGTGAAAATTCCGGCACAGTATCACATGCTGTAGTCGGGAGTGCCTCTGAGTAGTAGTTGACTTCGAGAGGCGCTATAGAAATATCCGGAATAAATAAAATAAATAAAATTAGCATGCAAATTTAGCTCTAAGTATAATTTTATAATTGTTTGCGTATATATAAATGTTTGTATATGGTGTAGGACTGTAGGTGTTTTCTAGACCAGTCGCTGACTTCATCGTCGATTCTGTTAAGTTTCATGCACTTGACGAAAGGTAGATCCCATCACCCGATCTTAGGGTGCACAAGACCGGACCAAGAGTCACGTGCTCCCTTTGACCTATGCTCCCAACCCTCTCGCGTGTCTATTTCGGGCGTGTTTGAATGGCGCAGGGCCAATTTGTTCCGAGTGCTTGCGTTTAAACTTTATAGGACGCGTCGAGGCCGTTGACGTTGAACAGCCGGCGCTTCAGTGTGTGTCATATGAGTTTTCTTCCAATTGCCGTCATGTGGGTGAACCAATTATCCCTGCGAAAATACTCGATCTGATTTTAGTCATCCGTTGTCTACTGATCCCCTTACTAATTGGCAAGAGTGCATATTGAGCATAGAGCAAACGAGTAAGCCATCTGTCGGCGGTTGACGGAAATCCGTTTGTATGTTCTATGCGTGTGCGTGGGAACGCCGCTGGTGACTCTTCCAGCTCACTGTGCATTGTTTTGCTAACTGATGTAATATTTTCGTTTATAATGATATTTAGTATCATATGGGTTAGCGCAGAGAGGGCCTGTAATTTGGTTTTTCCTTTGAGCGGCGCTATATAAATGTTCAATTGCATTACAAATTACATTATTGATTGGACGAAAATAAAAAATGTACACCAAGACTGCGTTGGATATTCAATATAAAATAATGAAGGCATATACAAGACTTGGACTAACATCGAGAGGAGAGATGGACTAAAAATGACCGAGGGCAATGGAGTCATTTATTCTTACCCATCCCCGTCAATTGGCTGCTGTCAGGAAACGGATGATGATGATGGATGATGACAAACGCCAGACCAACAGACTGATTCATAATCCCGATTTATTAGAGGTCACCAGTCCTATGATCCCACTCCTCTATTGGGACATTTCTGCGAATTGGTCAGAGCGCTTGTCTTGTAACGGAAGGAGTACGGGTTCGACCCTTCTCTGTGCTGTAATTAGTGACGATGGAATTGCTCAAGGTCCCTACACAGTGTGTAATTAGTGACGATGGCATTGCTCAAGGTCCCTACACAGTGTGTAGGGACCTTGAGCAATTCCATCATCACTAATTACAGCTTAGTGTCATCAATTGATGATTGGTCATTAGATAGTGACGATAGTAAATACATAGCAACAGCAGTAACAATAACAATAGTAATAATAATAACAACAACAGTCGAGCACGCAACCCAATAATAACAATAACAATAATAACAATAACAACAACAACAATGGCCTCCTATTAGCAAGCAACGTCAGTGGACGTTTAATTCGTTTAATTTCGTATGTGTTAAGTGTTAAAATTCTTCCAGTTCATTGAGAATCGAATCATCGACCTCTGGGTCGACATTCGGGCACACTACCAAGTAGACTATCCCAATGTGGAAGTACAGTCGCTGTACTCATTGGTAAGGGAAAATGGGAGGTCAGACAGTGATGATGAGGACTGACCACCGTCGTCTTATATCGAAATTAAGAAGATAATGTTTGTGTATAAAGCTTCGTCTTAAGGTGTTCCCAGTGTACGGAATGGTACAAATGCGCTACACAATGTCAGATGTAAGCATACATGTGGTAAGTAAAGGTAAGCTGGAGTAATGTAATGTGTTCCACGACTCATATAGCGCCAGTTCCCTGCATGAACCGAAGTCGGTGTTATTCTATATCTGTTTGAACTTAGTCGACTGGGTTGTGTTTTGGAGTGCGGTGTTACATAAACAAGACAAACTACTGGCGCCTTGCATGTATGAAATTGTTAAGACACTTAAAGTGGCACCTTTTGAGTGGACCCATTATTATTGTTAATTAGTATTTAGTAACTTCTGTCGTGCCTGTGTCTAATGCATAATGCATAAACCTATGGCACATTTAAAGCCAAGCCGTAATGAGGAGTTTATTACGCCCGAAGGCAGAAAGAACAATTAAGTCAAATTACACAGTAGTAAAACATACACGCTGCATAAACCGAATTTCAAACGCACAAACTACGAAAATTAAACACAACCTCAAAAGCACAAACTACGAAAATTCAAAATAATTTCAAATGCACAAACTAAGAAAATGATCGTAAATGGCAGTTGTGAGACTCTATTTGCTATTCAAAATGACAAAGAGTTCGGAATCATAAAGGAAATGCTCTCCAAAGTAACACCATAAAATATTTTGAAGAAAGTTAGATGTTGAACGAGCTATTCGCCAATAGAACATCATGCGACGTTTCTTAATAATGTGATGCAAGTCCAATCTGCCAAGACCACAGATGAAGCCTTTAACAGATTCCCATTTATTGAAACCAAATAACTTTCTATATACAGAACTCCAACATGCATTTAGTTCATCTTCCTGTTTCACCGTATATCTAACTACGGCTGAGGCGTAAGTTAATATTGGTAAACAATAGCTTTCTTGCAAGGATAGATGCACCAACTCGTTAAGATATTTGGCACGTGCGTAGATGCAATTACAGGCGGAAAAGAAAAAAACACAGCTTCTGTGTTAAAACTAAGCGATTTACCTTGGTTAATTATCACACCCAGGTATTTTATTGAATGCACCCATGTAATAACATATATCAACCCGTGATCAGGCGAAAACAAGCAGTAATGAGGTAAATATCTTCAAGGTTAGGAAATATCTCACAAAAGCCCCTTGCTATAGACGTTTCAGATTAAATTAGGTTATTTACTATCTCACCCACTCATTAATTATCTTTTTCTACCTATCTATATTCCATTACAATACAATTAATTAATCAATTAATCAATTAATCAATTAATTGATTAAGTTAATTTTAGTCAGATTAGTAACCATTAGATTACAAGTTCTCTCGCTTACTCATCTTGTTCTATCTGTCTGGAATAGAGCAGAATAGAATAGAATAGAATAGAATCGTAATCGTAATCGTAATCTCCGGATTTCTACAGCGCCCAAAAAAGCGAAGTCGCGGGAACCAGCTTATCTACAGGCGCGGAATGGAATGGCATGGAATAAAATGGAACAGAATGAACTAGAATGGAATGGAATAGAATGGAATAGACTAGAATAGAAAATAATATAATGGAATAGAAAAGAATAGAATAGTTTGAATGGAATGGATTAGAATATAAAATAAAAGACCAGAATTATATAGAATGGAGTAAAATAGAAAATAATAGAATGGAACAGAACCGAAAAATAGAATGGAATAGAAAGGAATAGAATGGATTAGAATGGATTAGAATGTAATAGAAGGGAATGGAATAGAATGGCGCTGGTCGCTAGATTAGATTAGAACTTCGCTAGAGGTCGTTCCTAACGATTTATTTACCGATTCTGTTTCCTGTCTGTCTGTTTAAATGGCGTCGTTCGAAGCAGAGACAGAGAGATGGGGTAAAAATTTACCCCGTGCCATCTTCCTTCTCGCCTAACCCTCCTCCTACCCTCCACCGATTCCACCCACCCATCCACCACCGTGGGCTGGGTTCAATGTTCCATTCTGCGATTAAGTTTCTGGTTTCCCTTTAGCACTAGACAAACAACGCAGATGAACTCTCTCCGTGCCTCTGTGTCTGTCTGTGTGGATGTTTGCGTGTCCTCGTCTTAGTCTGTCTGCGTGCCTCTTTATCGTATGTGTAGGATTTCGTCTTTTTATGAGTGTTTTTCAGTGGCATCCATCTCTGTCTAACTGACTCCGTGCTTCTTCACGTCTCTATCTCTTTGTCTCTGTATCTGTCTCTAGTCCTTCTTCTCTCTGCATGCCTGTGTGCCTGTCTCCATCTCTGCCTGTGTCCTTCTATCTCTCTGTCCCTGCTCCAGCCTCTGTCTCTGCTACAACGTTTCTATCTCTGTCTGCCTGCGTCTGTTTCCCTGCCTATGTCTCTCTGTCTCCAAATGCCTGCCTGTATCATCGTCTGTCTGCTCGTGTATCTCTGGTGTCCTTAAGTGTTTGGATCTGGCTTTCGTTAGTTGTTGTGAACTTCAGTCTGAGGAGTGGCCGGACTCTGGAGAAGAGTTAAGATGTTTTGACGTCTTTCTCGATCATTCCGATGAAGTCGGGTTCAGCTGCAGCGCCTATCAACTTCAATCATCGCTTTCCTTTATCATCATCATCGTCGTCGTCATCTTCGTCGTTGTCATAATCATAATCATGTGCATGAACGAATTAATAAACGTATAAATGTACGTGTGTATGTACACATGTATGCACATATACATGTATTTTATGTATGTCAGTTAGTATGTATGTATGAATGTTATGCACATAAATTGAATCTAAGTTTAATTGATACATGTAATTCTATTTCAGAAGCCAGGGAATTTTTAAAATTACTTCAAAGATTATATGTTTTACTTCACGTTTGATTACATATAAGAAATTGGTGAGCACAGGGTGAATTATATTCACACACACAGGGTGAATTATATCCAGGGTAACCGGTGGGGCAACTGAAGTGGTTCAGTGACACTAGATAGGTGTATCGTATATAGGCGCTTTGTACTACCCAAACAGTGTGTCCCTAAAATGCTCAGAGAATGAGAGGGTGCTATTAAGGGTGACACCCAAGTCACGGACACAAGATGGGTATGTGAATTTAGGATCGATTGTGACATCAGAAGTTGGAGATCAAGGTTTAGCAGCTGCTGCTTAGTTCCAAACCAGATTAGTTGGGCTTAGAGGAGTTGAGGTATAGAGACAGCCAGATGAAGATCATGAGATAGTGAATCAATGGATCCAGCAAGAGAGATCTGCTCGAAGGGGATCAATGCTGTCAATTGAATCTTTCGTGCAGTCAATTAACATGGATGCCTTTGTGGACAAGTTTGACTGTAGGCATGACAGTCGTAAACTTGCACTTCATTTAGTGCATGTATTGTTCATAGTTTGAATGTTTTACTTTTAATAAAGTGAGTCTATGTCCGTTTGTGTATAACTTAAGGTTGTTGAAGCAAAGAATTCAAATAGCTCAAAGACAGATCTCTTGTGACCACTGTCAGTTGTGACGAAACCAGACATCTAACTGGCCCCCTGTCAGGTTCCTCGGCCCCTCCGTGCCCCCCTGTTGGAAAAGCTTAGAACCGCCACTGTATGTATGTATGGCTAATCTATCGTTTTAACGTCCTCAGTTATTCGCCCATTATAGAATGTTGTTTCAGTGTCACAAATTAATTTCAATGCAGGGTGGGAATTGTCGGGGGTTGATGGTTCAACCCCTAGTCTTTCTTAGGACCCATACAGTTAAGTCTTCACTGCACACCCCAGGGGGTCGTTTCTAACTTCTCAGTCGTGCTAGTGTGATTTAGCATTACTTGACTCTGAGTCTCTGACAAAGAGAAGAAATTTCCATGGCGTATCATGTGTGCACAATTTTCTCAACAAAGGAATTGATTTTGATTCGAGTCTGACTGGCAAAACTGCTAGCGTTGAAATCATATGCTTTCAAATTTCGTTGACATCGGTTTGTAAAATACGGATAAAATGTTCAACCCCACTCAGTTTTTTTCTACAATTCCCACACTGTTTCAACGTAACATGTATCTCACACACGAGAATACAAGCGTGTCAAATAAGCATAAAATAACCAAAACCAAAATTAATTAAGAAGAAACATGAATAAATAAGAAGCTAAAGCTGGTATTGGAGGTCTTTGGTTAGTTCCCTTCTTGAGTTGAATAGCATTTCGAATAGTCGTTTGTTGTGATAAACCCATCCTCAACGATTGTTTCTCTTGCGAAGTTGTCGTATAGAACCCATTCCATAAATACATCTGTACTTTTTTTTTTTATCTAGGACGATGAAACGCTAGGCTATAATGAATAATGATGAAATAATCTGGGGCACAAAAAAACGACAGATTACCGTATGTATATATATATATATTATATATATATAATTATATATAAATTATATATATGTAATTTATATATATGTGTGTGTGAGTTCACGTATGTATGTTTGCATAAGTTTTATGTATGTATGTATATATGCATGCATTGTGCAAATATGCATATATATATATATATACGTACATGAATATGTGCATACATACATATATACATATATGAATATGTGCATATATGACATTGTATGCACATGACGTAAGGTCTGGAATAACTGGGTCTTAGCGGATAACCGCAAGGTGGTATTTAAATGATGAAAGGAGTTCGACGAATTATGAAGTTCACCCGCACAAAACAGGTGCTCGAAGATTCCGCGATGACGTCACAAGGCTGCAAGCACAAGAGACGTAGCGAGGGTCGACGAGAGGGAGTTGGGATGGCCTGTTCCGCATGACTAGTGAACCGTGCAGTCCGTTCTGAGCCTTGTCGACTGAGTTTCGTCATATGCAAATATTTGTCCTCGATGCTATGAAAGAACTCCTTTGCTCTGTCAATAACCAAGGACAAAGTACTGAGGACAACATTTCAAGAACGAAGGACCTAGAGACGAGGGTAGTTCAATGACACTGTGACAAGGGCAAAGTACCAAGGACAGAGTTTCTGGAAGCAAGGACCTAGATCCTAGAGCAAAATGTCATGGACTGAGTCCAAGGACCAAGGACCCAGTGACAAGGACAAGGTACCAAGGACAGAGATCTGGAAGCAAAAACCTAGGTACGAGGGCACAGTATCAATGGCAGAGTTCATGGACCAAAGACCCACTGATAAGGACAAAGTCTAAAGAGAGTTTCATAAGGGAAGAGACCGACAGATGAGGGCAAAGTACTGTGGACAGGACCAAGGACCTAATGAAGGACAGAGTTCAAGGACCAAGCAATGGTTCTTAAGATACCTTACCGAACTGGAATTGACGAGATTATGGTAAAGCGTCGGTGTGTCCTCGACAGTTATAATCTATAACTTACAAGACGATATAGAAGTTACACCGACCATACGTGGCCTTGACACAACGTGTCCTTGACACAACGTGGCCTTGACATGTGACCTCTTTTTCCATATGGTTATCTCATGCATATGTTAATTCGTTTCGTTTTATATCACATCACAGGCTCACAGCTGCAGCGTTCACAGATGACGCAATAGAGTTTCTGTTCTCTCGCGGCTTCGAACCCCAAACTGTTTTACTGAGAGTTAAGAGAGGAGGGAAGAGGCAGCAAAAGGAATGGAAGGAAGGGGAATGACGAACTGTAGAAGATGGGAGCGGTGTTCTAGCGGGAGGTAGCGGTGGAGTACGTGAGACGGCCTTAGGAATTAGGAACGGAG
>OY744603.1:60967953-61012953 GCA_963556255.1 Allolobophora icterica
TGTATAATCGCTTTTCCGAGGAGGCATATAATGAGTGAAATAGGCCTATGTACAATACTTATCATCTATTATCGTAACCAGAAACATTTATTAAGAAAAATTTACTAACATCTTTCAGAAGACTAGGCTAAGATCAAACTGTGAAATATGATAACATAACAAACACATTTGAAAATTTAAAAATTTCCAAAAATAAGCATGGACCTTTCAGATTAAATCGACGATTAAGCCATAATCCTTTGAAACAGTGCGACATTGCTTAGATGTTGAGTTTCGCTCTATTTTCAAGGACAAATGAAATCCAAGTGGAAAGTAAACTGTTTACATTCTGACAATGCCATGGATAACATGCAGACTTTTAAACGTGTCCATAGTCCATACCTTCCTGCCTGCTTCCGTAGCTACACTTGTTTTCGTGACTTTGCACTCTGTTCTTTATCTATTCGTTCTCATAAGTCACCCACATCATCATGTTCTCGGCTTAAGACTCACCTCTTTCAACTTCTTTATCCATCATAAGATGATTCTTGCTTAGTGAAACGACATACTGAATATTGACCCGATAATGGCTGTGTGTATTGGTGCGCCATCGGTTGCTGCCTTCTGCACTAGACACCGTCGCCATAGAAGTTACAAATTACTAATAATTAATATAATAATAATGATGATAATAATAATAACAACAACAACAACAATAACAATTATAACAACAACAACAACAATTATAATAATTATAACAACAACAACAACAACAACAGCAACAACAACAACAACAATAATAATATAACTCTTCTAAGTCCGTTGCAGTAGGCCTATAACGATCCTTTGCGATCGACGACTGCACACGTAAGAATGGGGATGCCTCCCTTGCAACAGCAGAAGTGACAGAGCATCGGTTTGACCTTCGTGGTGTAAATGTCAAGTTCATGCAGCTGAAGCCAGGTCACATTAGCAGTGCAAACAGGTGTGTGGATAGTTCGATTTACTTTCTGCAATGAAAACCAACACCCTTAGCATATTGGAACGTTTGTATTCCTGCTTCAAATCATTTGTTTATGGACCCAAAAATCAGACCGTGCCAGATTCAGTTCCCTATCCCCTATATAATCTTACGAGACAGTTGAAGGCCAAAAGTGGGAAAAACTTGTTACAACACACTCAGTATTGACTCTCACGGACTCTGACATAAGCCGCGCAAAATTAGAATCAGCCAACACTTGATGGAACGGGTATTTGTCTGTTTCTTTATTAGAGCCATGAGGTCTGCATTATTGGCCGACCAACGCCGATCGTGGTTTTGGGTTTTGGGTGGCAGATCTTCCTTTTTGAAGATCTCAATCAGAGAATCATACAACCATTAACGAGTGGTTAGATTTGCAGGATATAATAAATTCGGATTAATTTAACCACTCATTTGATCGCTTTGGTATACTCAAGATGACGACATGAGTCCTCTTGAATAACCACTGCGCTCGTATTTTATCATGCAGGCCTTATTACTTCCAAACGGGGTTTTACCGCTATGTCGCACTTCCGAAAACGATAACACAAACCATCATAGTAGTGATCAAGCCATCCTCGTAACCAGAAAATCCTTTTAGTGAGAGTTTTAGTGATGGTTAATGATGTTTTTTTTTATCACGATCAGGTCCCTCGTTGTTCAGATGCGCCCCCCCCCCCGATGCATGACTGCAGATCTAAGCGCAGTTGGGAAGGTCCGATGCACGAGTTGGGAAGATCCAAAGCACGAAATCGAATTCGTCACTTTGCTACTGCATGATTTAGGACTCCGCTGGAATTAGGCCTCTGCGGAAGGCAGAGAAGGCTCTCCCTTTTCGTTCTTCGGCCCTTCAGCCTGGACCACTGCCTCGCAGGATCGATGTTTACTTCCCAAAGTTTTCAACTTACGCTGTAAGTCTGTCAAAGCGTATTGCTTGGTGACAAAGGCTTGAGTGCGTTTACGATTAAGAGACGTCTCACAAAATAGCGTTGAAATTTTTCCTCCAAAGAAAACTTTAGAGATACTGAGGCATAGGCTGTATGGTACTTCATCTTAGTCATAATCATCATCTTCATCGTCATCGTCATCGTCATCTTCATCATCATCATCAAAATCATCATCATCATTATCATCATCATCATCATCTTCTTCTTCTTCATCATCGTCATCATCATCATCATCATCATCATCATCATCATCATCATCATCATCATCATCATCATCATCATCATCATCATCATCATCATCATCATCATCATCATCATCATCATCTCCATCATCATCATCATCATCATCATCATCATCATCATCATCATCAAAACAACAACAACAGCATCGTCACCATCATCATTCCTGACGCCAGCCATTTGGCTGAGGGGTGAGTGTGCTAATATGTTCATTCTTTTAAGTCATTCGTTAAATCTCGTACTTTCTCGTCATGTCCTTACTCCAAGTCTGGCTATGTCTTCGTTCATCTTATCCACATTCATATATCTCTGGTCTGTCCACGTAAATATCATACATAACTAAGATAGGAAGGTGCTCATAAAATAGGGCATATGTGTGGGAGGGCAACATGAGGAGGGAAGCGTAACAGTCCAGAAGAAGCCGTTGTAAGGCAATGCCAGCGTGTTATCATAGAGTTACAATAATTATCTCACAGGCTAATAAGTGTCACAAGCTGTTCCAGGATTTGTAGTACATGTGATCTCTGTGCCTTTTAAAAATCATTATGCAGATCATCAACTGATAGCTTGCATGTATGTATGTATGTATGTATGTATGTATGTATGTATGTATGTATGTATGTATGTATGTATGTATGTATGTATGTATGTATGTATGTATGTATGTATGTATGTATGTATGTATGTATGTATGTATGTATGTATGTATGTATGTATGTATGTATGTATGTATGTATGTATGTACTGTATTATGTTTATATGTATTGTATTATGTATGTATGTATGCATGTATGTATGTATGTATGTATGTATGTATGTATGTATGTATGTATGTATGTATGTATGTATGTATGTATGTATGTATGTATGTATGTATGTATGTATTTATGTATGTATGAATGTATGTATGTATGTATGTATGTATGTATTTATGTATGTATGTATGTATGTATGTATGTATGTATGTATGTATGTATGTATTTATGTATGTATGTATGTATGTATGTATGTATGTATGTATGTATGTATGTATGTATGTATGTATGTATGTATGTATGTATGTATGTATGTATGTATGCATGTATGTATGTATGTATGTATGTATGTATTTATGTATGTATGTATGTATGTATCTATGTATGTATGTATGTATGTATGTATGTATGTATGTATGTATGTATGTATGTATGTATGTATGTATGTATGTATTTATGTATGTATGTATTTATGTACGTATGTATGTATGTATGTATGTATGTATGTATGTATTTATGTATGTATGTATGTATGTATGTATGTATGTATGTATGTATGTATGTATGTATGTATGTATGTATGTATGTATGTATGTATGTATGTATGTATGTATGTATTTATGTATGTATGTATGTATGTATGTATGCATGCATGCATTCATGCATGCATGCATGTATGTATGTATGTATGTATGTATGTATGTATGTATGTATGTATGTATTTATGTATGTATGTATGTATGTATGTATGCATGCATGCATGCATGTATGTATGTATGTATGTATGTATGTATGCATGCATGCATGCATGCATGTATGTATGTATGTATGTATGTATGTATGTATGTATGTATGTATGTATGTATGTATGTATGTATGTATGTATGTATGTATGTATGTATGTATGTATGTATGTATGTATGCATGCATGCATGCATGCATGCATGCATGCATGCATGCATGTATGTATGTATGTATGTATGTATGTATGTATGTATGTATTTATGTATGTATGTATGTATGTATGTATGTATGTATGTATGTATGTATGTATGTATGTATGTATGTATGTATGTATGTATGTATGTATGTATGTATGTATGTATGTATGTATGTATGTATGTATGTATGTATGTATGTATGTATGTATGTATGTATGTATGTATGTATGTATGTATGTATGTATGTATGTATGTATGTATGTATGTATGCATGCATGCATGCATGCATGCATGCATGTATGTATGTATGTATGTATGTATGTATGTATGTATGTATGTATGTATGTATGTATGTATGTATGTATTTATGTATGTATGTATGTATGTATGTACGTCCGTTTGTCTGTCTATCTGTGCCACTGCCCATCACTTGAACTTGAACCTCCTTTCATCTTGTCCTATCCAGTGAATCCAATCTAATCGAATGACTTCTATAGCGCCGTTATATTTTCGCAGAAGGCATCAATCGATGGTCGATTCAAGTGACACTACAGGGAAAGATCTGCATCCGGTGGAGGAGTCCAGGCGAAACGAGGAAACCGGAAGTCAGTCAACGGTGGGTAAGTAAGTAGGTTGAAACTGAAGTTTAGACCTGAAGTGACAGAAGAGAGAAACTATCGACAAGAAAATCAGACTACCATTGTTATTAAGGAGCTATAGAAGTCACATGTATTAAATGGCACCCTATTTATTCCCATTTGTATTTCATATGTTTATGTAAGGGCGCTATAAAATGACAAGAATCAATCGAGGTCGCAGAGAACATGCGAAGAACTTACTCTGAGTCCCTACACAGAGCAGGACTCGAACCAGGTCACTTCGCGTTACAGCGCCTGCGATTGACCAATGGGTCACTCGATAAAAATAGAATAGGATCGGTTCACATAGGATAGGATTTGAAAGGACAGAATGAATAGGAAACGATAAATAGAATAAGATAGAATGGGATAGAGTAGGTGACACAAAAAATGATAGAATATGATTGAAGAGAAGAGCAGTCCCTTTAGTTAGCCCTGAGCCAGCCATGGGTATGAAGTGTTAGCGACTTCATTTTCTTAGTCTCGGCATATTAAGTCGGGTGGCCAACCCTCTCCTTCGCCGTCTCCTTCCCACCGACAGAGTGCGGTCAATATACTCTTTATAGCTGGGTTGGCTAGGGGGTGCAGGTGGAGAGAGAAATCTCGAACCAAATTTCTGCCCTGACGGGGATTTAACCTCGCGACCTCTCGATTGACAGTCGAACACTCTACCCATTGCACCATCGAGCACCCCCGGTTGAGTAGCCACAGAAACCTGGGTGGCAAAGTGTAGACATACACCAGAATGCAGAAGTCTACTTAAACAAAGGCTATTTATTTTTGACATATTTCCTGCTACGGGATATTTTGATGAATCACCCCACGTGATGTCCAATGATATCGCCGCTCAGCTCCTGTTCCGTTTCTAGCGCTAAGCAGGCCGAACTGCAGGCGGCCCATGACAGGCCAAATTACGATCATTGGCTCTAAACAAACCGCGCGAAAGCCTTCAAGCCGGATGTGGTCTATCTCCGTCATGTAGAGACCCGTAACCGAATAAGACCAAACACTGCAAGCGAGACACAGTAAAACGCATATAATAATAATGATGGATAATTGCTGAGTATAATTATTGGTACAGCAACTGGCGGACGAGAAGCCAACAAATGCGATACAAGCAATTACGCAGTAAAAGTGACGCTGTAATATTTGTTTGCCATTACATTTTCTGTGGCGCCAGTACGACTGACTTGACTGTGTTGGCTGTCACGGGACTGAATCGCACGTGATGTCACAAAAACATATAGACACTGTTGCATACATATGAGATGGATAACAGACAGAAAGAAAGAAAGAAAGACAGACAGACAGACAGACAGACAAACAGACAGACAGATAGACAGACAGATAGATAGATAGATAGACAGACAGACAGACATACAAAGTCGATATTTAGACAGATATATAGATAGACAGACAGACAGACAGATAGATAGATAGACAGACAGACAGACAGATAGATAGATAGATAGATAGATAGATAGATAGATAGATAGATAGATAGATAGATAGATATATAGATAGACAGACAGACAGACAGACAGACAGACAGACAGACAGACAGACAGACAGACAGACAGATAGATAGATAGATAGAGTTTATAGATAGAGCTTATATGACTCTCGCAAACACGTAGAACCTGACCAACTGAGTTTCATTCAGGCTTGTGGAGGTTGGTGCTCAAAGCTCATTCTATAGGGGTGCCCTATCAGTTTTGCCTTTAAACTATAGAGTAGATAATATATGCATAGATATTGTCCTATATTATATATACATATATATTGTTGTCTATATAGATGGGCCTGCACTCGAGCACAAATACGCATTCAAAAGAATTGGACAGCCATTATGAAGTCGAGCCTCAAGAAAGACAGCAGAAATAATTGATGAACACACAGACACACGCACGCACGCACACACATATTATACACACAATTGTGTGCTACCCATACATACAGGCGTAATCACCTACTTTTACCTAGGCCTAAATAGGTGCGCATGTGCAGCGCAGACATTATAATATATACATATATCTCTGGATATGTCTGTTAATATAGCATATAATTATAAACGCAGCGTTGTGTATTCTTTAGAATGTTTGAGTTATGCATGCAGCAGGAGACTCGTGTGATGGATGACATCATGTTAAGGCGATGACTGCATGCAAGGCTGCGATGCGCCATACTGTCCTCACCGACATTGAAAGAGAAGTAATGGATGTCAGTAGCTAGGCCTACTATATATGTGTATACATCTAATTTTGAATACAGTGAAAGAGACATACAAAGGAGAATCGTATACGACCTACGTAACTCAAAAGCATTTGCAAAATGAACAGGATATATAGAGGTCAAGCAATAACAAAAGAAACGAAGACAAGATTTTATACGAGGCGTTGATTTTTCTATACGGGGGTCGGAATGTTGGACAATGCGAAAGCAAGATGAGAAAAGAATTCGTAGGAGAAGAAATGAGTTTGTTCCGGAAAATTGCAGGGGTTTCAAGACTACACAGAAAAATAAGAAATGACGACATTAGACAATCAACAGGTATCCAAACAACTCCGCTAGACAAAGTCGTTCAACGAAGACTCCAATTGTTTTGGACAAGCTGACAGAATTCCGCACAATTCACTACATGCAAGATTTGAAGGAAAGATACAAAGGCAGACAAAGGGTAGCCAATGTAAATTAGGACATAACAGGACTTGGACTAACAATAAAAGGAGCAATGGACTTGACAAATGACCGAAGACTAGAAATTAAAAAATCCTTTACTCGCAGCCACCAGTGGTAAATTCATCGTCAGGAACTGATGATGATGATGATGATGATGATGATGATGATGATGATGATGATGATGATGATGATGATGATGATGATGATGATGATGATGATGATGATGATGATGATGCTGACATTTATATTAACTAGGGGTGCTCGCTCGATAGTCCAGTGGTTAGAGGTTCTGAGGTGACACGATGGCTGAGGCGATAACACAACAAGGGTTCGAAGCCAGGGTCTGTCACAAGAAATCGATATAGAATTCAGTCGAACTAAACAAAGCCTTGTCATCAATACGAGCACCGCTTTAAATCCAGTAAACACGTCTATATGGTTAGCATGCTCACCTATCAACCGAAGAGTTTGGTGTTCATGTCCTGTATGCATGGCTAGTGCGGAAAGAGGTTTCGATAATTCTCCTCCTCCTCCTCCTCCTCCTCCTCCTCCTCCTCCTCCTCCTCCTCCTCCTCCTCCTCCTCCTCCTCCTCCTCCTCTTCCTCCTCCTCCTCCTCCAGCTTCTTCTTCTTCTTCTTCTTCTTCTTCTTCTTCTTCTTCTTCTTCTTCTTCTTCTTCTTCTTCCCCTTCTTCTTCTCCAACCCTTCTTCTGCTTCTCCGTCTCCTTCTTCCACATTTTCACCTTCTCCTTTTTCTTCTCTGTCTTCTTCCTCTATTCTTCTTCTGGAAAATATACTTGCACAACATATATGCAATTTGTAATACACAAATGCATGCCAAAATTTTTCTATAGTATATATATATATATGTATATATTTATATATACGTAAATGTAGGCCTCACATAATAGATAAACTGAGATAGATAGAGGCCTATCTTTAATGTATATAGGCCTAGTTATCTAACAAATTGCGATTGAAGCAGCGCCTGTTTGAATTGGAGGCCAAGGCCTTTATCTATAATCTATAGTAGTTTAACGATACAGCCTATTGCAGAGGCTCATATATTGTCTATACAAGCACACCGACTATCTGGAAATTCGGTATAATTGTAGAACATATATCATAAATATGTCGTAATGTGATATATATGTACACCAACACACACACACCTACACATACACACACACCTACACAGACACACACACACACCTACACATACACACACACCTACACACACACACACACACACACACACACACACACACACACACACACACACACACACACACACACACACACACACATACACACATACAAACACACACAAACACCTACACACACGCACACATACTATGTGTGAGGCCTTCAGTGCAATGTAAATCGGCTGCTTAAACGAAAAATTGAAAATTGGAATTGCACGTGCTCTACTTATAATCCCTATCACACACATACACGCCAAGGATTGTTTATTTAAGTTTGTGTTACACGCGTTGACTTTCTCATAACATCGTTGGAGGGCATATAAGTCAAATCAATGGAATCTACAGCTCTGCGTCGTATATCAACCAATACACAGCGTTTACGACACAAATCTCTTTTGCACCCTGTTGTTCAGGACGTCTGAGCTTCTGCTTATCTGGCAAAGCTGGAACTAGCGATGTTGCATATGTGACTTCTTTCGACTATGACGCTTTAGAAGTCTCAGTGTCAAAGTAGATAGTTGAGAATCACCTGTGTGTGTGTGTGTGTGTGTGCGTGTGTGTGTACACCAATGTGGGATCAATGAACAAATCAAGAATGATTGATTGCTTGATTGATTGACTGATTGGTTGGTTGATTGAATGAATGATTGATCAATCGACTGACTGATTGGTTGATTGATTGATTGGATGAATGAATGATTGACTGGTCGATCGATCGATCGATCGATTGATTGATTGAATGGTTTTCTCTGACTGATCGGATTTTGACCGGGTTTCTCCGGTGCATACCGATTTTTGATTCGATTGACTTTCTACATTTTATAACGGCGCTATAAGATTCATTAGATTAGATTAGATCTCTAGTTCCTCTGGCGCTTAAAGGTGCAGTGGTTAGGGCGCTGAACTGTCAATCAAAAGGTCCGGGGTTCAAATCCCAGGCAGGGCAGAAATTTGGTTCGAGATTTCTGCTCCGCGTGCCCTTAGTCAGCTCAGCTATAATGAGTAAAATGACCGTACAATGTCGGTTGGAAGATGAGACGGCGAGAGAGAGGACTGGCCACCCACCCTCAATTGCCGTGGCTAAGAAAATGAAGTCGCTAACATTTCATACCCATGGCTGCCTCAGGGTTAGCTTAAGGGACTGCACCTTTTCTTCTTCCTTCTCTGATCCCAGTTCGATGAGTGATCCAGCGCATTTGCGGATGTTTAACTACCGTTTCTGCTGAAACGCCCACCTATTGATGCCTTGTGTATTCTGATAAGAGTGCTATAAAAGTCAACAGACTATATTATTAACCTAGATAACAAGAATAGGGTTATATAAGCATGAAAAACTAGGCCACTGTCGTTCTGACCCAGTTGACCTTGTTGTTTAAGCCTACATTTATACCTACTTAAGTACCCTCTTTACTTATGCGTGCCAGTCAATTTGCGTACGCATACATCTGGCTACCTGCTTCAATATCTACTTACCTAATACGAATACCTATATATACCTGCACACACCTGTAGGCTATAGGTGTTTGCATATATGTACGTTGGTCCGTCAGGTGTATCTATTGGGGATCTTATTATGCGCGTATAGTATACGGTTGGTGAGGTCGTAAGTTAGTCAGCGTTTCAGCCACTCGACACGCCATCTATCGGCCAATATAATTCTCAGCGATTAAAAGCTCTCGACCAGAGAGAGATCTGTCCACCTGAGCGCAAATGCATTTAATGTATGTGCATACGAGTGGCTCTCTCCGCTCTACGTGCAGGAGCCCTTTGCGGAATCTGTCCGTGTGTCTCTTTCTCTGTGTGTCTCTACCTATGTCTGTGCCAGTTTGTCTGTAACTGTCTTCGCATGTCCCTGCAGTATATGTAAGTGCCAGTTAGTCGCTATGTGCCTATCTGTTGCTGGCTTCAAGCGCATCTATAGGTAGGTGTCTGTATCCGGATGTGTCTACATTTGTCTCCGTGTGTGTCTTTATCACTGTTTGTATGTGAATCTGGCTTTGCCTGCATGGGGATCCATGTGCGTAGATGAGTGTTTTTCTGTATGTACGCAACTATGTGTGCATGTATGCATTGCGTACGTTTGTATTTATGTAAATGTATGCATGTATACGTGTCATCATCATCATCATCACAGTCAGTTCCTGACACCAGCCATTTGGCGGAGATGGTGCGAATACAATGATCTCCATTGTCCTCGGTCATTTGTCAGGTCCAGTGCTTCTCTCAGTGTTAGTCCAAGTGGTGTTATGTCGTCATTTATATTATCTATCCATCGTAGTCTTGGTCTACCTTAGTTTCCTTTTCTTCAAACCTTGCACGTAGTGCATTGCGTGAGATTTGGTCAACGTGCATTCTCTCCATCTGGCCATAACATCGGAGTCTTTGTTGAACGACTTCGTCTATAGCAGAGTTGTTTGGAACTTTGAATGCTAAGAATTGTCTTGTGGCTTCATATTTAATCTTCTGTAATCTTGAAATCCCTGTAATTTTCCGCAGCCAATTTATTTCTACCACGAAAGTTCTTTTCTCGTCTTGATTTCACATTGTTAAGCATTCCAAACAATATCTAAAAATGTGTTGCATCATCGTCTCATATATTCCTGTCTTGGTTTTATTTGTTATTTCTCTGCTTCTCTATGTCCTTTTTAATTCTCCAAATGCTTCTTAGGTCCTTCCGACTCTCCTTTGTGTCTTTTCACTGTTGCCATATGCGGTTATATATCCCTCCAAGAGAGACGAATAGTTCTACTTGCTCTATAGCTTCTTCTTGGTTGCTGGCTGATCTGCGTATCCGGTTTTTTTTCCCAATAACCATTGTTTTAGCCTTATCTGCGTTAATCTGTAGGCCGAATCAGCTACCGGTTTTGTCTATCTTTATCGTAACAGGTCACTGTGGGCAGGTTATTCGCCATTACATTCGTATGTATTTTGAATCCTGCTATACGAGTGTATGTATGAATAAATGCATGTATGTGTGCATAGATATACATACGTATATGCATGTACGTGTATATAAATATAGGGCCTACATATATCCCTGTCTGTCTCTATCCCTGTCCCTGTGTTCGCCTTTGTGTCTTTATGTTTGCTGAAGCTGCATTGTGTGTGCGTGTGTGTGTGTGCATGAGGTGGGCAGGAGAGTCTGAAGAGATATAGACCGATCACGTCTCAGAAACACTTGAAATGCGGCTTGCTTACATAGCAAAGCACAAAGCACACGTTCGAAGCTAATGTAAGGCCACCTCAGGTCTACATTTCCTACATATAGGCCCCATATACATATAAAATGTCTATTATATATCTCCACATGGAGACACAGGTGACAGACAGATAGGCCTAGACAGACATGCACAGGCCTATATGAGAGTTCACCAGACTGCAGCCCTGGGAAACAATTCAACAGTTGTGCACAGGTACATATATATGCCTATGGAAGCAAAAAGGACTGGAAATACACGTGTTCCCTTCTGGTCGACGATATTCGGTTGAATCGAAACTTTTTACTACCAGATGCAACTGCTAGCGACCTTGGACAAGTTGCTCACCCACAATTGTCAGTGAGGAAGGCAAAGGGAAACCACGTCACTCATCTCATCCCCGGGTGGCATACAAGCCAATGCACCTGCCTTCGGACAGAGAATTCATCATCGTTATCGTCGTCGTCGTCGTCGTCGTCGTCGTCGTCATCATCATCATCATCATCATCATCATCATCATAATCATCATCATCATCAATCTTTGATAAGTAATTATCTAATTACTGATCAAAGACAGAACAAGCAGAGCTTATGATCTGTTGATCAAACAATTTCTCAACTATTTCTATCCAGCATTCAATTCATCATTCATTCATTCATTCATTCATTCATTCATTCATTCAATCTTTCAACCATTCATTCAAACTGTCATTAAACCATTCAGTTAACCGTTTATTTAAGCATTCGTTCAACCTACTATTAAATTTTATTCAGTCATTCATTCATCAGTCATTCAGCCATTCATCTAGTCCTTCCTTCAAACACTTAACCATTCATTAATCATTCAATCATTTCATTCAGTCATTTACTCAACAACGAAGACAGAAATGGATTCTAAGTTACCCAAGAACCGAACCCCAAAGGCACTTATGACGGGCATATACTAGTCGTCACAGGGCCCTGCTTTCAAAATTACACCAACCCACTCGGTTGCAATCAATTTTACGAGATATCTATACGCACCATATGTACACACATGCAGTTTAAGTGACCGCTTCGAAACTCAACCACGTATCTCGACGGAAGCCTCAAATCGGCAGCGGATGTGGAGATTGCTTTGCTGATCAAAAACAACCGCCGGCTTCAAGTAGATTATTCATATCTATAAAACAATAAACTTCAGCGCTGCTCTATATTTAGAATATATGGATACACATGTACATAGAACATACATGTAAAGGTAATATGTATATATGTATATGGATCTATTGTGTACGTTAGGTTAGGATTGTGTCTTAGGCTATATTTGCTGAACGCGTGCATAACAACCTAGGTAGACGTATCTTTCAACGCAGGGTTTACAACTTGTTTTGCAAGAACTCCTTTTCTGAAAAGACGTCGTATTCAGCATTTGAAATTAATGCGCGTTTTTGCAGTTGAGTGCATTGCTGACGGTTAACGGCTTACGTAGGCCTACATGTATACATACGCTGCTATGGTCTCTGTATACGAACATTTTAATATGTCAATTTCGTGACAAGAAAGCAAGCATGTCACAATATGCTTTCAGCGGTTCTTAGTTATATTCACGCCCAAAACGCATGGTTACCCACACATAGTGGAAGGTACACAGTGGAAAATGAACAGGACAGAGAAAGAAGAAGAGAGAGAGAGAGAGAGAGAGAGAGAGAGAGAGAGAGAGAGAGAGAGAGAGAGAGAGAGAGAGAGAGAGAGAGAGAGAGAGAGAGAGAGAGAGAGAGAGAGAGAGAGAGAGAGAGAGAGAGCGAGGGGGAAGTAGGGAGGGAGGAGAGAGAAAGAGAGAGAGAGAGACAAAGTCACAGACACACAGGCAGACAGGTAGGCAGACCGAAAGACAAACGGACAGACGCAGGTATTCGGTTTGATTGGCAGAGTGATAGAGACGTACAGATTTCTGTACAGGTTGCATTCAACTTTGGTTATAGTGGGATATGATTTACAAAGGTTTGCTTGCTTAACTGACTCTCCTAACAGAACTTGTAACACGATGGGCATTTCTCAACCACGGGGTAGTCAGCTTGTTGTTGCTGTTCGACTCAATTTGTCATCATCATTTTCAGCATCGTCATTATCATCATCATCAACTGCTATTAGTAATAATTATAAGTGTTCGTAATTATTGCTATATAATATATTATAAGCAGGAACAAAACCAACTTTCCTTTGTAAATACTTATAATACGTCGTTCATGTACAACTGTTAAGTAGCTTGCAAACAGAATTTAGTAACAAGTTTGTTTTCTCGGTCTGACGTAAGCAGATGGCGGAAAAATGACATCAGCAAACTTAAATCCAAAGGCATCTTAAGTAAACTGATAAGTAAGCTAAAGTCCAAAGGAGTCTCAAATACACTTAGACCGATGATAAGTATCATAGAACTTGGTAGAACTTATCATTCCTTGAGCAAATACCTTAGTAATATAAATACGTTTCTTGATGGCAGTGGTTGCTAAAAATAAAATAGAGTATTCAGATCTTCGAATTTCAGGACACTGATAATTACTTGGTTTCATTGGTTTGTGGAATACGGTCCTTTAATTCAGACTATTGATAATTCATTGGTTCGTACACGATGCGGTTTTTGCCTGACATGGACCAATAGGAGTTAACTTGGCGTGACTGCAAAGGAATATTTCCGAGTAGCAGGGGAGTCATACCGGAGACGCACGTAGGAGCCATAAAAACTGGCCGCGCCCAACGGGTCTAGCATGAGCGTCACGTGCTGCGCTGTGACGGCCTTGCGCGCAGGCAGTTACGTCGAAAATAAACACACGGCCCGTAGCAGCTCCGCGACCAGACCCACGCGACGAATTTTTACGACTCTTGCCTGCGTCTCCTATCCACTCTTGGCCCAATCAAAAGTATTCTTCCTATTTCAACGAGTGACTCGCTCCCGGAGCTTTGGCAAACATAATCCCCGCCCACGGTAGCAATTGCTAATGAAATCGGCAAGGTCAGACCAGGTTACCCGGAAAATCTCTTTAATAAAAGAACGCAAAATAAGCAAAAAGCGGTCAACATTTAACATAACATAATCGCACTACATGTACATAACGATTGCCTGCTCAACTAAAATAAATAGCAACAACGGTTTACTTAATTTAGTAGCTAAGCAGTAATGCCTTTCGAAGTCATTGTGAAGATGATTGTCATCTTCAAGTGTCTACAAAATGCGGAGGGTGACGTCACTTCCGCTCTGGTTGACACGGTTGCCACTTCATTACATGTACAGGGAATGAAGATTCACGTACATGAAATGAAGATTCCTTACTCGTACATGAATGAAAATTCATTACACGTACAGAGACTGAAGAAAGGCCGATTGCAGCAAAACACCATGTCCCGTAGTAAAAGTTAAATAATGTTTGATGGTGTAGCCAACCTACTTACTGTTCGCCTAAGCGCGAATTGACCTAGTTAATTGTTTTTGGTACAGAGTATTGCAGCAGAATGACGTCATAGTTTGAGTGCTATGAAGTAGGACATCAGCTGGGGTGACTGCTGGGAGATCAGTATGTCAAAGAGAATGGACAGACAGAAAAAGGAATAGCTTAAGGAGGATGAATCTAGGGTAAAACAGACAACAGATGCCAGCACTTTTGACTCTTCTTCGTTCATATTCATCCATGTATGTTTTAAATTTCAGTTTTAAATAACAATTTAAATTACAGTTTTCTATAGCAAGCAGTTTCAATTACAGATCAAAACGTGACGGTAAAATGTAAGAGTCATCTGACTTTGAATTACAATCGAGCGTGCCGTGATGTCACAAAAAATGTCCGAGGTTCATCGTACAAAGATGAAACCAAGGGACATATTGGAACGGAAATCCTAAAACCCTTAAATATTGTTTTAAATAATAAAAAATGTCAAAACATGACATAGTAGCATGATGTAGAAATCCTAGAACACCAATAATTATCTTAAATAACCAATAAAGTCGTCATAGCATCGAAATGGACGACAGTACTGAGGAGCATTGTTTGAACAGTTCGCAATCTCTGGGCGCCACCGGGTTGCCTGACTACACTAATTGTTCACTTCGAAGGTAAACTGCGTTTGGCATATTATTCCAAAACTCGAGCGGGAGACACACCCACCTGCCCAAGTCACAGCGGCAATTGTATGCAAATGTGCACGTGCCTCCGAGAATGTCCGTTGGCTTCGAGTGCGCGTGCGCCTTGAACTCTGAACCCATCGGTATGTCTGTCAGGTTGGTTTTGTATTATCGCTCGCCACTGGCCAGTGCAACAGAAGCCAAACTACCCGATAAACATCACTACTCTACTCTGCATAGATAACAAACTGGGAACGCAACATACGTTTGATTACATTCGCCTAAGCACAAACAACAACGCTAAGAATTCTGGAACCTGTACTACGATGACAAAAGTGGGCACAGAAAAGTTCAAACGAACTGCCATAAAATATCACACAGGAAATTTATTGGTTAAGAGATGACAGGGAGCCAGTGTAAACGTTTATGGCCAAACTGCATACACGTTACGCTGTAATAGATGTAAGAAAGCCCGTAATGGTGAAGACCAGTTTCCGTAATGCCAGATGGTGCTATGAACATGTGACATATGAAACAGGCAATGGAAGACGAACTACTCAAACACAATGCAAGCGGTCAATATTTGCAGATTAAAACAATACGTATCTAACCTGAACACATTCTTCTCATCTTTTCCATAATAATAATATTATTAATTATTTATTATTATATATTAATAATAATAATTAACAATAGTAATGAAAGTAATAATAATACAATAGATTTAATATCTTTTCCATAATAATATTACTATTATTCTATTTACTAATGATTAACAATAATAGTAATAATAACAATAGGTTAATAACGAGAATATAATCTTGAAGGATACAAGCTCTCTAACACTATAGAAGTACAATAGATAATTGCCAATAATATAACATCACACGGAAATAATTTAAATATATTAGAATAAGTTCTGTCCTTAACGAATTACATGTTTGCATAGATAATCATGATTTCTCGTGCCGATGAACAGCACACATACAGACATACATACACATACATGTAAATTGTAATAAACTTGTAACACACACATATCTCCGAATAAATAGGCGCAGCGTATGTTCGAATAGAATTTGCATTCTAGATTTAGAGTCTGAAAGTCTAGTGAATAGTTAATAAAAGCTTAATCTGAGACACGTCATTATACTTGCATCATGGGCTTTACATTTAAAATCACTGCGTGTAAATAATACGAACACCACGCCTGTGCAAGCCGGCTCTCTCTCTCTCTCTCTCTCTCTCTCTCTCTCTCTCATCTCTCTCTCTCTCTCTCTCTCTCTCTCTCTCTCTCTCTCTCTCTCTCTCTCTCTTCTCTCTCTCTCTCTCTCTCTCTCTCTCTCTCTCTCTCTCTCTCTCTCTCTCTCTCTCTCTCTCTCTCTCTGTGTAATACAGAACGAAGGTCACTACATATAATATACAGCAGATTATTTCAAATGGCATCTTTGGGTCTTGGAACATATCAAAACGATCGGGTGATATGTACAGTACGCTTACGACCATTCCTTTCAAAAACAATGCCGAAATATTGCAAATCCGATAACAGTATGACGTCAGCCATTGTAAACGTCAACAGTATGACGTCAGCCATTGTAAACGTTAACAGTATGACGTCAGCCATTGTAAACGTGCCTCATCAAATCTCGCGAGAACGTTCACTGTTTCTAAACGTGTAGCCTGGCGTGGTTGGTTAACCATTTAAGGCCACATTTTGTTGAAATTCAAACTTCAAAGTGAGATGCTTATAGCTCATCATTCTGCTAATCTTTCTGTCATAATTCTATCATCGATTAGCACGCCTTGTTTTCGGTCGGGGCGACAAATCATACAGAACAATCAAGTCAAATGACGTCTGAATCAACGACAAAACGTGTGCAGTAAGAGTTATTTAAATAACAAGTAAGTAAGGAAGTAGTATAGTCAGCTAGTAATATATATTTATATAGAAGCCTGATGAGTAAAACGTTACAAATACAAATCGTCGGCTACATATACATCTTGCGCAAATGGTAATAAATAGCGAAACAGAAATCGTTGTTACGGAAGGCTGGCACCGTTTTGGACATTACTGTTGACCATTATTTCGGCTCTTTGTACACATTCCCGCTTGCAAAATGTTTTGTTAGAAGCAATTAAGAATAGACTTCGAATTTGTAGGTACAATTTGTTCGGAAAATCGTTAAATGTTTCGAATGCCATATTCTAAAGTCAGAGCAGTTAATACTTAACAAAGGAGCCTTCATATCCTGCAAGAACACTGCGAGTTTAAACACTAAATTGCCAAATTTATGACAGATGTTAATTTCCTCAATCAGATGGAAAAAGCAAGTGGAATTTTTTTTTATTCTCGCTAATTTTCCGCGTCGGGTGAATATCCCGGAGTGTACCGACCTTGCATATCACGGATTTCTGTTAATATTTACTCAAAAATTTACCAACAATTGTAGGGGTCTACTCATAAAACACGTAAATAATTACTAGTGCATATGAGCGTGTGCACTACAGGTCTTAATATAATTTAGTTGTTAAATGGCTGTAAATAGTGCGTGTTCCCCGTTCGGATGGGCAAGTAGCGGTGGTTACCTGCGTTTTTCGCCTTTGGTCAGAGCAAAGAAGCTGAGTTGTTGACAGGCGTCGAACTCGCGACCATGGGACCCGCGGATAGCACAGTCGGCCTGTGGAGGCTTGTGGACCAGGTGTTCAAAGTTCGACGGTCGGGAACTGGTAGGAGAAGCATGTGGACGCGAGGCAAAGTCTGGGGTGAAGCTGGCGTTGGTGGTGTATGGTGACAGCCCGGGGGAGTTGGGGAAGGCGAAGGAGGAGAAGGACGAAGATGAGGCGGCTGCTGCTGCTGCTGCTGCGGCAGACAAAGATGGGGAGGATGGGGAACCCTTCTGAACCAGGCACTCGAGTAAAGAAACGAGCTCCGGCTGGCTGAGCGAAGAGGCGTTCAGCTGAGCAAGTAGGAGTAGCAAGGGAGAGGTGGAAGTCTGGTCGGACATCTGTTGTGGTTGGTGGCTGTAGGATGTCTGGAAGCGCTTCATCTCATGCTGGCCGATGCCGAACTGGGAGCCGGACGGTGGGGAAGGCACTGGTGATGGTGGACGGAAGAGAGGTCAAGGCTACGGCTGCCTGATGGTCATCGCTGAACATGGATGACGTCGGACTGGGGAGTGGGACTGTCGCTGAGACTGGAGGAGTCGGACAGCGACGAACTGAGCGGATCAATGGCGACGAAGGGGAAAGGGAGCCGCGTGTGGTCGGCGCTCGGGTCAGACGAGGTCTGCCGGAGGGAGAGCTTGCGAGGGGACGATGACGACGACCCCTGCTGGAGGGCCTTCTGCGTCGCCAGGGCGGCCATGATGGCCTGCTGCTTCTGGACCAGTTGGGCCTTCTCGATCATCGAATCGGCCATCTGTTGCTGGAGCAGGTATCGGTTGATGAGGTTCAGGTATCTTTCTTCGTCGTTGTGG
The DNA here is from genome assembly GCA_963556255.1 of Allolobophora icterica. Classification (NCBI taxonomy): domain Eukaryota; kingdom Metazoa; phylum Annelida; class Clitellata; order Crassiclitellata; family Lumbricidae; genus Allolobophora; species Allolobophora icterica. The sequence continues at coordinate 60,987,127 of OY744603.1, forward strand.
ATGAAGTGGCAGCGTGGACCATACGGACACAGGCCCGTCGTTGTGTGGTACGTTTTGCACAGGTCCGTTTTGTACTTTGGATGCCTCGCTACGGTACGCAGCTCGTGGCGACCGTGAGCGAACTGGCACTTCTCCCCGTACTTGCACGACCCGTTCTCCTCGAACGGCCTGCACAGCTCCGTCTTGTACCGCGACGAGGACGAGCTGCTGGAAGAACCGGAGCTCTGAGAGCCACTCCTCGTCAGCAGGACGCTTGTGTGCGGCTCGCTGATGCTCCGATCCAACTTCCGGTGCGTTCGGAATGACATCTGGAAACTCCGTGGCCACCGTCGTCAGAGTCTTCGTTGCTGAGAAGGAATGGCCTTGAGAGGTCTTCAGAGGACCCGAGGTGGGTCGTCATGGAACGACCGAGGAGACGGCGGCCGTCCGATCGAAGAAGTCCACGGTGGAGTTGAGCCTCTGAAGGGCACTCCTTGCTCAGGGCGCTCGGACTGCGGCATCTGTACCAAGGAAAAAGGATGGAACACGTCAATTATCAGTAGACGAAGTAGAGAGAAATGGAGAGAAATAAACGACAGAACGACGAGAAAGAATAATCTCAGGTAAAGAGACAGAGATATTGAATGAATGAATGAATGAATGAATGAATGAATGAATGAAAAGAAAAGAGAAAGTACAAAGCGGATCCGAGGAAGGAAACGAGAGTTAGTTGAAGTATACAGAGACAGACAGACAACCAGACAGATAGACAGACTTACGGACAGACAGAGATAGACAGACGTACACATACATACAGAGGGAGCTGGAGGAGGTAATGGATGAAGAAACAGCTGAGAAAATAGGGAGATTGGTTTGACGTGGAGCAAGAGTAATAATGAAGCGAACTCTAACTAGAAGAAAGTGGATGAGAGGATGCGAGAGAGAGAGAGAGAGAGAGAGAGAGAGAGAGAGAGAGAGAGAGAGAGAGAGAGAGAGAGAGAGAGAGAGACAGAGACAGAGAGACAGAGACACAGAGAGACAGAGAGACAGAGAGACAGAGAGACAGAGAGAGACAGAGAGACAGAGAGAGGCAGAGTGGAGCAAGAGTAATAATGAAGCGAACTCTAACTAGAAGAAAGTGGATGAGAGGATGCGAGAGAGAGAGAGAGAGAGAGACAGACAGACAGACAGACAGACAGACAGACAGACAGACAGACAGACAGACAGAGAGACAGACAGACAGACAGACAGAGACAAAGAGAGGCAGAGTGGAGCAAGAGTAATAATGAAGCAAACTCTAACTAGAAGAAAGTGGATGAGAGGATGCGAGAGAGAGAGAGAGAGAGAGAGAGAGAGAGAGAGAGAGAAGAGAGAGAGAGAGAGAGAGGAGAGAGAAGAGAGAGACAGAGAGAGAGAGAGAGAGAGAGAGAGAGAGAGAGAGAGAGAGAGAGAGACAGAGAGAGACAGAGAGAGACAGAGAGAGACCAGAGAGAGAGACAGAGAGAGACAGAGAGAGAGAGAGAGAGAGAGAGACAGAGACAGAGACAGAGACAGAGACAGAGACAGAGACAGAGACAGAGACAGAGACAGAGACAGAGACAGAGACAGAGAGTCAGCGAGAGAGAGTCAGCGAGAGAGACAGGGATAAACAGCGAGAGCTAGAGACACACAGAGAGAGGCAGACAGACAGAGAGAGAGAGAAAAAAAAGACGGACAGACGGAAAGAGAAACATACAGAGCGACAGCGGCAGATACATAAGACACAGGAGAAGACAAATCCAACAGAAACTACCAGTCCACAAGAAAGAAGAGCGAGAGCGTGACGAACACAGACAAACAGCGAGAGAAAGACACGAAACAGCCACCCAGGCAGACAAACATACAGACAGAGTTGACGAACCTGTTGCTTGACATCTCCGAGTTCAAGCTGCAGGAGCAGCTTGGCCAGATCGAGTTCCTGATCGGCAGAAGTCATCGTCATCGTCATCGTAACTTGGCCAGAGAGAAACTTCCAGAACAATTATTCTCTAACTCAGACTGATCCTCCACGCAATACTGCTCTTCAATTAAGTCTCTTCGGTTCAACAACTACGCGGTGGAAACGGTTTACCCTCTCGGTGGTTAACTTGACTACTAGTGTTGCTCGACTCTTCGCTACCTCTAACTCTTAAGCGGTAGAACTTCGTAAACTCAGAGGGTCAATCGATGGGTCCTACGCCTTCCTCTGCTCGCTTTCCTTGTCGAACCAACTCCGACGCTAACGTCCCTTTTAAGCGCTTCGGCATTTGTGTCGCTCAGGCCCCCTTCCCTCTCTCGCTCTCTCTCCTCGCCACTGGCAAAGAAGGCCCTTCGGCCGACGTCGGGCTACGGTACAAAGTACTAGTCTAGGCCAGGCTATATGGCTTTCGCAAAGGCAACCAACGACTCTGTCAACTAAGACGAGGGTGAGGAGGTGGGGGAACGAGAGGAGAGGGAGAGGAGAGGGATGGAAGGGGAAGGGGAGGGACAGGCCTGTTTTAAATAATCGTGTCGCATAATCTACGAGTGAATGTGTGCGCCGTGTATTTTGGGCGCCACGGCTTAGTCACTGGGCTCTCCTCTATTCACGTGATTCTACGTCTGTTTGCTCTTGTCGTCTGTCTGTCTGTCTGTCTGTCTGTGTATCTCCGTGTCTCCTTCTCAGTATTTGTTATTCCCTTTGTTTATCTATGTTACCGTCTTTGTATGCCTGTACGAGTGTCCACGTGTGCCTGTCTCTTTGTGTCGGTATTCTCTGTCTGTCTAAGCCTATTTATCGGTCTTTGCCTATATCCCTGTCTCTGTCTCTCTAACTCTGTACATGTGTATCTTTCTGTATCACAGGCTGTTTGTCTGTGTGTCACTGTTTGCATGTCTGTCTCTGTCTCTGTCTGTCTCTCTCCTCTCTCGGACCCTTGTACCAAGCGATGGAATTTCGTACTCGCAAGCAAAGTCCAGGCTTCGTTGACTATACCGGACTTGGGCGATGCGTGGGCTGCTTATTGGTCCTGGACAGGCAGCCGAGGCATACGCAGCCCTACATCCAACCCTTGCGAGAGACGAGCAAAAGGGTGGGCCTGAGCGCAGGCCTTCGTTGGGAGATGGCGTCGGCAAATTGCAATGGGTCGCGCTGTTGAAGAATCACGGGTGAGGACTGGAGAGGGATGAGAGGAACAAGATAGGAGGACGTGAGAAAGAAAGGAAGAGAAGAAAGGGAAGAAGACAATGGGAGAAGAAGGATGACTGGGTGGAGAAAGGAGAGGAAGCGAGAAAAATCTGAACAGAAGTGGCAGAGAGTGGTACAATAGGAGGAAAAGATAGGAGAAGGAGAAGAAAAGACAAGAAACGAGAAGGACGTAAGAAGAAAAGTGAGGAGAAGACAAAACAAGACGAAGAAAACGGCTAGTTTGGAGAAAAGAGGAAATAAGAAGACGGAGGAAGAAAAGAGGAGAATAAACCAGGAGAATGAAAGAGGAAGAGAAAGAGAAAACATGAGGAAGAAGAAGAGGAGGAGGAGGAATAATCTCAATCGGAGGATAAAATGGAAAAGGATCAGAGGAAAAATGGAAGAGGACGAGGAGAATGTGGAAGAGGAGGAGAAGGAAATGGAAGTGGATGAGGAAATAAAAGAGGATGAGGAAATGGAAGAGGAGGAGGGAGTGAGGGAGGGGAAGGGAGGAAGGGTTTGGTGGAGTTAAATGAAGAAAAAGAGAAAGAGAACAATGTTCGTCTAAGCTTTCCCAACCGGAAAGACTTTTTCTCTGCTTTTGAGATTAACGACAACTCCGCGCAGGTGGCTTCAATTAAGATTCAGGTAAAGGAACAGACAGACAGGCATACAAACAGACAGACAGGTAGACAGTCGGACAGACAGACGGATACGGTCATGCAGACAGACAGGTAGACAGACAGACAGACAGACTGATGCGGACTGATGGACTCACATACAGACTCAGGCCATCATCCATCTTTCGTTCCAGCCCTTGCTCTTGATCCGCCTCCTCTTTCCATGGATGGATAGATGGATGAATGGATGGATGGATGGATGAATGAATGGTGGGATGGATGGACGGATGGGTTGATAGATGATTCTGTAGTTGAATAGATGGATGACTAAATGATGGAATGAATGATGGAAAGGGCTTATGGACGGATGGTCATAGTGCGACCGTACGTTACCTCCCGGAATAACGTACGCGTACTGTACGTACGTTATCGAAAAAAATAACGTACGCGTACTGTACGTACGTTATCGAAAAAAATAACGTACGCGTACTGTACGTACGTTATCGAAAAAAATAACGTACGCGTACCGTACGCGTACGTTAAAAATGCCACAAATTTATCTGATCATTCACAAAGAGCCTCAATATAACTATAGTCTTATAAGGTACGCGTTCCGTACGCGTACGTCAAAAATGATAAGTTTAGCTCTAAACTAGTCTCAAGTATTAGTCTCCCCGTAGGCAGGCCTAGTTATTTACGAACGGAACCGAAAGTTAGTATTACCAATAAAATGACCACTGGCACTGACCATTCTATAGTGTGCCGTAAAGTCTTAATGTTCTTCACACTAGGGGGCCTATGCATTAGACAGAATATTATAAATTTGGAATTTAAAAGTTTGAAAGTAGAGATCATTGAACAGCCACAGATGACTGATGTAATGGTTACAATTGTTTACGACCGTCAATCACCAACTGTTATTGACTTTTCTTGTGCATAGATGTATAGGTGGATTATAACAAATAGCCTATTAGACGAAGATTTATCAAGCGCAAGTTTTATAACTACATACAGCATAACTGTCTGTATTTCTATCTGCTTGCCTTTTCGTCAGTCCATCTGTCTTTCTGTCTGCTTTTCTTTCCATCCGTCTGCCTATCCGTCTGTCTGTTTATCCGTCTATCTGTTTGTCTGTACGTCTGTCTGTCTGTCTCTCCGTCTGTCTATCTGTCTGTTCTGCGTGCCTTTCCGTCAGTCCGTCCTTCTGTCCGTCTGTCTGTCCGTCCATCCATCTTGTTTGTCAGTAATAGGCGTAATTTAATCGTTGTAGGCAATTCGTTCAGATGAAGGATCCGCCCGTAACATCTACAGACAGAAGAAGAAGGAGGTCGCTTCTGGAATATAAAAGGACAAATAGGCCAATATTTATACGTCAACTTGCCCTCCTTCCCTTTCTCTGTGTCTCTCCCTGTCTCCGTCTCTATGTCGTTCGGTTTCTATGTCTCTATACTGTTTCTGCTTCTGTCTTTCTCTCTATCTGTCTGTTTCTGTTTCTCTGTGTCTGTCTGTGTGTCTGTGTGTGTCTGTCTTTTTCGCTTTTCTCTTTCTAGCGTTGAGCTCTCGTGAAATCTTAAATCCTGTTCTCAGAATGTTTTATTCATATTCACAAGATAATCAATATATAAAACCTGCGAATCTACTCTCCTAAGTACGAGTGCACGATAGCCTAGTGGATAGCGTGCTGGACTGTCAACCGATAGCTAAGGGGTTCAAATCCCTAAGCAGAAATCGGTTTCGATATATCAGCTCCACTGGCGCTTCCTAGCAAACTAGACTGTAATGAGTACACCGACCGCACACTGTCAATAGGATGATCGGATGACAAGGGAAAGGAAGGGCCATAGATCTTCGTATGCCGAGGCTGAGAAAATTGACGTTGCTAACGCTTCATACCCATGGCTGTATGTATGTCATATCAGCTGAATGGTTTGTTCTTCCTCCTCATCTTCTTCTTCTTAGAAATATGACTTAATGATACTTTCGCTGGCACTACTTTCCAATTATGGGGTGTACACAGTAGCCCAATGGTTAGCTTGCTAACCTTTAACCCGGAGTTCGGGGGTTCGAATCTCTGTCAACCAGAAAGATGGTGCCACCTATAGCAAGCTCAGCTATAAAAATGGGTACGGCGATTGAAGGAAAGGACTGGCCATCGTAAGCTGAGCTGCCGAGACTATAAGAAAATGAAGTCGCTAATATTTAATATCATCGCTCAGGGGCGTAACTTTGGTCTAAGAAGTGGGGGGTACCAATTTCTTACATCCATGAAGCAAGGCTGAGACTGCGATCTCTGGCAAGGCAAAATAATAAAATATTCCTTGGCATTGTTCAAAAAGTGGGGGGTACGGTACCCCCAGTCCAAAAAGTGGGGGGTACGGATACCCCTCGTACCCCCCACAAATTACGCCTATGTCATCGCTGCCTTCCCGTGGTTAGCTTAAAGGGATCCTGAGAGATCGAGAGATTGTTTTGCTGTTATTGCTATAAGAATTATCGTTGCTGTTGTTATTTCTTACCCAGGATAAGAAGAAGAGCAGTCCATTAAGTTAGCCCTGAGGCAGCCATGGGTATGACGTGTTAGCGACTTCATTTTTTTCTTAGCCTCGGCATACGAAGGCGGGTGGCCAGTCCTCTTCCTCGCCGTCTCATCTTCCCACCGATAGTGCACGGTCACTGTACCCATTATCGCCGAGTTGGCTAGAAGGTGCAGGTGGAACAGAAGTCTCGAACCAAATTTATCCTCTGGCGAGTATTTGAGCCATGGACCTTTTGATTAACAGTCCATCACGTTAACATCTACACTTTCGACATCCCCAGGGTAAATGTAAGACTAATTGATCGATTACGTAAAAATTATTTATCATAACTATAATGATAAATATAACAAATAATAATAATAATAATAAATAATAACAATTATTACTGTTATTATTATTATTATTATTATTATTATTATTATTATTATTATTATTATTATTATTATTATTATTATTATTATTATTATTATTATTATTATTATTATTATTATTGTTGTTGTTGTTGTTGTTGTTGTTGTTGTTGTTGTTGTTGTTGTTGTTATCATCGTAGTTAGCATTGTCCTTATAAATTGTTCTTATAAATTCAGATATTACTTTTTAGAGAAAACGGACGTAGTGAGTTCATGTTAGGGCATTTTTTTGACGGTGCACTTATTCAGAAGTCGTTTTTTGGAGACAGGAAAATACGTTCTAAGGAACTGTCATCCGGTGACGCATTCAACTTTCTTCAATGGCAATTCCGATGAATGTTTTGAACTTTGCGTTGAATTTCAAGAGAAAAAACAAGGTCAAAGTGTATTTGAAACCGTTAACCGAAGAATCGGCTTGAATGGAGCGATTCACCGAAGCGTAGCCACAGTTGGCGATGCGTTCACGCACCACTGCCCCTCGCTGCATGCGTCATGCTAGCGATGAGGAATTTCTCCGGTTGACGCATCCAGTCCGTATCGTCATATTGAATATAGTTGTTAATATCATCGCTGTCATCATTATTGTCATCATTATCATCACCGTTTTGTCATCATCCTCATCCTCATCTTTATCTTCGTCATCATCCTCATCATCCTCATCATCATCGTCGTCATCGTCATCATTATCATCATCATCGTCATCTTTATAATAGCCGTTTTATCGTCGTCATTATCATCATCATCATAATAGTCGTTTTCATCGTCGTCGTCTTTATCATCATCGTCGTTGCCGTCATTATCTTCGTTATCATCATCGTCATTATCATTATCGTCGTACCCGTCGTTATCGTCATCATTGACATCGATTTCGTCATCATCGTCGTCGCCATGATCATCATATGTTTAGCCTATCCTCACAGTCTTGAAAACACATGCAGACTGAGAATCACATTTAAAAGGTTTCTTCTCACATATGAAGCACGTGTAATCTTTTATGAATGAATCGATAGGTGAATGAATGGATGACCTGCTGAATATAATCAGTGATTGATTGATTTACTGCGTGAGTGATTGATCGATTGATCGATTACTGACAATTGAAGAGACACAAGAGGGTCAACGATGGTTTTTTTAGAGAAGCAAATGGCGCTCTGACGTCTATATAGGCATAATTAGATTGTACGTAGTTCCACGTGCACTATGTGTGTCTACGTCTAGCTGTTAAGTTACATGTCATCGAGGTTTTTATGCTTATAATAAATGACTCATAATGACCGCGTTGTTGCAGCTTACCATCCGTCTGTCGTTTGCCTGTCTGTCTAAACCTGTGTCTACTGATGTCTCTCTCTTTCTCTTGTCTCTGTGTATATCTGTGTCTCTGTCTGTGTGTCTCTGTCTGTCTGTCTATGTCTCTATCTATCTCTGTCTCTGTGTTTCTGTGTATGTCTCTGTCAGGGATCGGTTGGGACCGGAACGCACCGGAACGGCGTTCCGGTTCTATTTTTGACGACCAGTATGTTTTAGACAGGATTTACGGGAACATTTCTAGATTAACATGGCGCCCGACGCTGGCGTTCCGGTTCATTTTTGTTTAGGTCTGGACCCCTGGTCTCTGTCTCTGTCTCTCTATCTCTGTCTCTCTGTCTCTGTGTCACTCTCCATCTCCCCAGCCATGCACCAACAAAGCCAAGACGGTGATAATAGGCGACATTAGTTTATATCGCGGTCTTTCTAAGCGATCTAATCTTTATGGACCGCCACGGCTCCTCTCAACCTACTGCTAGCAAAGAGAGGCCTAATAATAGGTCTATGATCGTCGGTCTAAACTTTAGGCCGCCGACTAAAGCCTGCTACCGGAAAAGCGCCAAAACCCTGTTGTACGCCGATTCATGCAACCAGGCAGGTTAAGCGACGTCATTGAAGTCGAATTGGGAATTTACGCGTGTCTATTTTTAGACAGGAATCGGCGAGGTCAAGGAGGTCACATAGTCATCCTACGCATTTTTTTAAACAGGAACGCCTCATATCATAACCTAATTAATCACCTACACTCGTTTCTTCTCCTGTCCAGTCCTATGCCGCCGTATCAGTTCTTTGTGCTGGAATATCTAGTATCAAGTCATCTATGTCATTCTATGATATCTGAATATCTCGTGTCATCTAATCCAAGCTATTGTCATCTCATAATCTGGCCTCTTTGTGATCAACACAAGCTACCACCATCTAGTATCTGAGCTTCTTGTGTCATCTACTCTAAGCTCAAGTCATCTAATTTCTTGAATGGGCGCCCATAGTAATTTGTGCACAGGGGGTATACATGGACCGTGAAAGCTGGGGCAGGTCGTCAGGCCCATATGGGACAAGATATTCAGATGTGAATTTCAGGAGGGGTAGGTGTATCCTGCTCTTATTTGTGCTCCCAAGTAATTTCGCTTCTTTCAAATAAAAATTCACACAATACAAATTGTGTTTGGTATTGACATCATTCCAAAATTCAATCTGAGAATTAGGCTAGCGTCAAAGATCCTGGGCAATTGTGCGTTAAGGATTGCTTAGGGTCCATGTACAGTAATTGCAATTGTAATTAGTAACTTCTATTACGCCGGTGTCTAATGTACAAGGCATCAACCGATGGCATTCCAAAATGAAGCCGTATTCAGGTCAACATCCAGAAGAATCAGTCCGTAAGACACCCAGCCAGGTTGTCGATACTTATGGTCTGCAGCCCGCGCTACTGTACATACATATCGACGCTGCTGGCTCACCGTGCCTTCTCATGCACTGGACCATCATACTGGACCAGTTTTCAATTAACAATCCGTAATATTGGACCGCATGTTGCCAACTGACCTAATCCCACACAGTGCAGTACATGCAAGATTCTAAGGAAAAAGAAACAAAGGCAGACCAAGACTACACTGGATAGATAATATAACTGAGGACATAACATCACTTGGACTAACACTAAGGGGCAGTAGACTTGACAAATGACCGAGGACAATGGAGATCATTTATTCGTACCCATCGCCGCCAAATGGCTTAGTCGCATCCGTTTAAATCTGTTAGGTAGCTACTTTTATCTGAGGTTCTAGTATGGCGCTATATAAATGGTCATATACATACATACAACAGCCTCGGGGAGGTTCGAATCCGTAGGCCCACTCCTCGCGTTACAAGACGAGGGCTGTAACCAACCGACTATTGTCTATAAATACATCATATCGCCTAAGTTGCTATCTCTTCAAACTGTCTCTGGCCATTATCTTGTTGACGTTAACTTTGTTGGCTACCTTGTGAACTTGTTGATGTTGTCTTTTAAACCATTTCTATCTCATCGAAAAATTGACGATTTTTTTTTGTTCCGGATATTTCTATAGCGCCTCTCGAAATCAACTACTACTCAGAGGCGCTCCCGACTACAGCATTTGATACTGTGCCGGCCGGAATTTTCACGCCCAAGCGCCACGAGCAATTGCGAGTGAAGGACTTGCCCAAGGTCCGTACGCAGCGGCTAGAGTGGGATTCGAACCTGCAACCCTCCGGTCACAAGGCGCTGAACTTACCACTGAGCCACCACGCCTTACGATGATGATGATTCTGTCAGGTTTGACCTGATCTGTAAACATTTAAGATATAATCTGATTTTATTTCATCTAATATATATATATACATATATATATACATATATATATATATATATTATCTGCTCTTCGCTCGGCTGACCAGGCCGAGCTATTGGTCCCCCGCACGCGGACAGCCATTATGCAGCGACGTTCTTTTTCGGTCGCTGGACCTGCAACCTGGAATGGCCTTCCTGTTGCACTTCGCCTGGTCCCTATGACTCACTCTACCTTGTTTCTTGCAAACTTAAAAACTACTCTCTTTAGCCGTGGTTGGACTAGGAGCGCTCCTGAGTAGATAACCTTGAAGGGGCGCTATATAAAAGCTCATTAATAATAATAATAATAATAATATATATATATCATATTTATGAGAAACACATATTATGCACACATACATACATAAATACATACATACATACATACATACATACAATGTATGTGTGTATGTATGTATGTGAGTATGTATGTATGTAAGTATGTATGTATGTATGTAAACACTATGTATGTTATACATACATACATACATACTTACTTACTTACATACATACATACTTACACGTATTATACATGTTATACATACATACATACTTACTTACATATATACATACTTACATACATACATACGTACATGCATACATACATACACGCATACGTACATACATACATACATACATACATACATACATACATACATACATACACGCATACATACATACATAAATACTTATACATAGGTAGGTAAATTCCAAATATGAATGAGACCTATGACGTTCTTTAGATGCATGACTGCTTGCGTGACAGTTCTGCTTAGTTGATAGTCAATGCTTCGTATCATCACTTGAAATGATCTATGTCCAGGGGTTTAAGAGGGGACAAGTGTGTCTTAGGGAGGGAGGGAGTGAGGGATAGGAGTGCGCGGGTAAAGTGGGGCACGGGAATTGCCTCTGCCCACGCAGAAAAACAGAAAGTTTTAAATAGCTATAGAACAGTTCGAAGTTTCGAAGTTTATTATTAACACATACAATACATACATATAGAATATCTACATAATACTTATATATAGAAAAATTATACTTTGCATATGTGCATACATATGTACATAAACATAAACATACATGATTACATATATATTTACATATGTGCATATACATAAATGCTTATATATATACACATAGATACATTAAAAAATAATACTCATCTACATCTCACAGAGCACTTGCACTCCTACTTGAAAATATCTCTTGTAGAGAAAATCCTGTGTTACACCTCGTTTCCCCTATCCTCTCTATCACTGAATTATACCCCGTTTCCCCTCTCCTTTCCATCACTGTGTTACACCCTGTTTCCCCTTCTATCCATCACTGTGTCCTCATGACGGCACTAACTGGGCCTCCGAGCGATCGTGCTGTATAGCTGTCCTAACCGGACCACAGGCCACAATTACACGTGTATTAGCCTACGTATATATATATACACGCTAATAAATGCAAATGTATTTACATACACAAATATATAAAATATATAATACATAGTGATAATTATATTTAAGAGATAACCGTTCGCTCATAGCTTCCGTTAAGTCAGCGTTCTTCCTAAGGTCGCGAGTCAAGGTGGCCCTCCTGGCGAATGAATGTAGACTTAGGTTTCTTGGTCAAACGATAAGTGGCGCACATGAGCGGCTGGCCACAAACCTGATGCGTCGAGTTATTGGGATTTCCATATCAATCTTGCCGAAAACGATTACTCTCAAAGTGTCGTGTAATCGTAATCGTAAACGCAATCTCCAAACTTCTAAAGCGCCACTCGAGCGCAGGGCACCAGCCTATTCACGAGCGCTGCGTCAAATCAGAGTGGATTTTGCAAAGAGTAGTCCAAAGGAGGTCCGAGTCCGGTTAGCATGGGGGCCAGATCAGAGAGGAGGGAGGAGGCAGAGCAGCTGCTAAGGCTGATGTCGTCTAGGGTAGAAGAATTGGAAGACGGAGGATCAGATGAGTCAGGGTATGAGTTCTTGAAAGGGTAAGATTTCAGTTTTTAGTGGAAAATCAGCGGGGTATAGATAGAGGAATACCAGGAGGAGGATGAAAGACGGGTTGCAATGGTAATAGCGGAGAAACCGAGAATCTGCGGAACTCAGAGGGCGATCGTTCCAAAGGCGTGATGCTGTGTTGGATATGTTTCGGTTAGAGAACTTGAGATGATTAGTGACCGAGGGTCGAGAGAGACTGAGGCAGGAGGAGGATCGGGTTGAGCGGATTGCCTGGATGGTGAAGAGATCACGGAGATACCTGGGCTGGGAATGTTGTAGGGAGTTGTAGGTTAATAATAGGACTTTGAAGTGGATTTGCTCTGGGATTTTTAGCCAATGAGTGATTTGATGATGGGAGTGATATAGTGATGTTTGGGCTTTCTAACCACAGCCCTGGCATGTGAGTTTTGGATAAGTTGCAGACGCTTGATTTTGGTGGATTCAAAGTTGATGAAGAGGGAATTGCAGTAAGCTTTGAATGAACAATGGAAGTACCGATAGTGAAGGCAGTTTTAAAGCCGAGCATAGGCCGGATGCGTCGGAGGTCACACATGTTCATGAAGCAGGAACACGAGAGATTGGAGATGTGGTTAGAGATGGAGAGATGTGGGTCAAAACTAATACCAAGAGTCCAAGACTGCGGACAGAATAGTCGGAGTTTGAAGGTAAGAGACAAAGAGCAGCGGCGTATAGCTATGATATTTTGCGCTCGGGGACGAACTATGAAAGTGGCGCCCCATGTTTTATATATTTCACATTTTCCAAATACATCTTCATTTGTAATGAGTAATCGTGCCCCTTAGTGTTCATTGGGGCGCCAAAATCATACCTGGCAACTGGTCTTGAAGTAAAGATGATATAACTGGCTAATTTTGGACGCCAAATGGAAGATATATAAAAGTTCGCAATTATGTAGAGTTATAAGATTAAATCTTATAGAGTAATTTGGAAAAAATTAGTTAAAATTGCATTAAAATTAAGAGTAAAATTAAAATTATTGACTTTAACCCTCATTTTGGTGCCCCTTCCTTTGGCGTCCTTTTGCACCCCCTATACTATATGTACGTCTCTGTTGGTTGGTGTATTGTAGGGTCATGGAGTTTCTTTATTTGATCAGGAAGGCTTAGGATGATGAATTCTGTTTTGGAAGGGTTAAGACAGAGGAGATTGGATCACATCTACTGTGACATTAGGTTAACCACGTTGAGTAATTGTGTGATAGAGGTGGGAAAAGAGCTTAGGGAGAAGGATATGTAGAGTAGATATATAAAAGTTCGCAATTATGTAGAGTTATACAGAGAGGTGGCCAATTTGAAAGAATTTGTTTAGATGGCTCAAAGGTGCAGTATACAGGATGAAGAGGAATGGACCCAGGACGACGGAGCCTTAAGGGACACCGCAGGAGAGAGGTAGGGGTTGCGAGCAGTGGCTGGAGGCTTTAACAGAGATGGATCGGGAAGACAAATAGGACTGGAACCAGAGTAAAGCAGTGCCAGTGACGCCAAACCAAGAAGATAGTCGTCGAAGAGTGTACGTGTACGCTCATTGTATACACTATAGTCAGTTCCGCGTAAACTAAGAGTGCATTAGGCCCTACAGCTCATCGCAGTCCTATCACACGACCCCTTCTCATTAGTAAATGTAAGAAATAATTAATATTCAAAGCCCGGAGTAATCATTGCGTCAGTCCCACTCTATGTAATCGTAATCGTAAACTACAAGGTGTAAAGCCCCGCTCGAAAGCTACACGCAGGGTACCAGCTTATTCACGAGCGCTACGTCGAGTCAGAGGGGTTGAGAATTGGAACGCGGAGGATCAAATGCCTTTTTAAAGAGGTGAGACTTCAGTTTTGAGTGGAAAGCCGGAGGGGTGATAGACGGAGTAGCCGGAGGCTGCAGATGATGCATGGTGAGTGGTTGGCAAACAATAAAAAAGCATGGTGCCACCGTGCCACTCTTTATTATATAAAGTCAGCTCAAGATTTCTGCACACTTCTTAGGCCGATGTTTCGTCGCCTTCATGTGACGTAATTTCTCAAGTGCTACTTTGAGGCTAAGAGCAGGGCAGAGGAATGTTTACGAGCGCAGCGTCGTGTCAGAAGGGTTGTCCAAATGTCAACCAGAGGAGCTGCTATAGTGGGTTTCGTTGAGGACGAGAAAGACCGTAAGGAAAGGTATCAGGATAGTTGTTCTTGGAGATGTGACTCTAATTTGGAGGAGCGGACCACCTGGTCTCTGGGGAGCTATCAGAGGACACGTATACAATGAAGTGAGTCTACAGATCAGAGACTAAAATACTCAGAAATGTCAACTGCACACTCTTCCTAAAAACTGTCAAATTGTACTTGAACTGATATGCAAAATTTCAGGTAGTAAAACGAATCATGTGTAGTCGACTATAGCTAATCTCTTAACAATTGTTGCTACACACTGCACACTCCAGATAAGTCAACCGTTCACTCCACAATGTCAACTGCACATTTGTGTCAGAAAACATCTTATTTTAGGCCCTGCTACTTCCTGAAATTCATCTTCCTCCTTATCCTCATCTTTGTCCTCCTCTGTTCCGCCACCCTGAAAGTCATCACCCGAAGTGACCCAATAATTATGACCTTGACGGGTCCTCGTCCTTGGAAGTTGGAATTTGTCGACTCCATTGTTTTTCCTGGTCCAATTTCTCTCTGTGCCATGTTTCAGTGTTGATAATTCACCATCATCATCATCATCATCATCATCATCATCATCATCATCATCATCATCATCATCATCATCATCATCATCATCATCATCATCATCATCATCATCATCATCATCATCATCATCATCACCACCACCACCACCACCACCACCACCACCACCACCACCACCACCACCACCACCACCACCACCACCACCACCACCACCACCACCACCACCACCACCACCACCACCACCACCACCACCACCACCACCACCACCACCACCACCACCACCACCACCACCACCACCACCACCACCACCACCACCACCACCACCACCACCATCATCATCATCATCATCATCATCACCACACCACCACCATCATCATTATCAGTTCCTGACGTCAGCCATTTGACGGCGATGGGTAAGAATAAATTATCTCCAGTGTCCTCGGTCATTTCTCAAGTCCATTGCCCCCATTAGTGTTAGTCCAAGTGATGTTATGTCCTCAGTTATATTATCTATCCAGCGTAGTCTTCGTCTGCCTTTGTTTCTTTTTCCTTCGAATCTTGCATGTAGTGCACTGTTTGGGATTCGGTCAACTGGCATTCTCTCTACATGTCCAAACTATCGGAGTCTTCGTTAAACGACGTTGTCTAGCAAAGTTGTTTGGATACCTGACGATCAGTGGCGTCACGATGGGGTGCGGGGGGTGCGGACCGCACCGGGTGACACCCTCAGACGGGGGTGACACCAACATGAGAAAATCACTTTTTTTCCGGGAGACGAATTCCTAAAAAATAAGGTCATCGGGAGACGAATTCCTAAAAAAAGTCATAACTTTTTTGGGAGACGAATTCCTAAAAAAAGGTCATCACATTTTTTTAGGGTGACACCATGACTTACCGCACCGGGTGACACCAGCCCTAGTGACGCCACTGCTGACGATTGTCGTACGTCATCGTTTCTTATTTTCTTCAGTTTTAAAATCCCTGCAATCTTCCGCAGCCAGCTGATTTCTGTAAAGAATTCTGTTCTCATCCTGCTTTCGGATTGTCTACCATTCCGATCCGTACAGGAAAATCTGTTGTATCATCTTCTCGTATATTCTATGTCCTGGTTTTCTATGTTAATTATCTGCTTCTCCATAGCCTGTTCATTATGTCAAATGCCTGTGAAGCCCGTCCAAGTCTTCTTTTGTACATCTTTTTTTCGTTGCTGCCATCTGCGTTTATTAGCCCTTCTAGATAGACTAATTGTTTCACTTGTTAAATAGCTTCTACTTGGATGTTGATAGTTATTGGTGTCTTTTTGGTCTTTTCAATCACCATTGCTTTGGTTTAAGCTTAATCGGCGTTGATAATTAGGCCGAATCTTCTACTGGTTTTGTCAATCTGTATCATGATATCCTGTAGTTCTGCTCCACTTCTAGTGAGGAGGCCAATGTCGTGTTCAAATCTGAGATTATTCATCATGCTGCCTTTCGTTTAATTTGATTCCTGCCTCGGTGCTGTTAAGGCTCATGAGTGATATTACTGCTTCTAATACGTAGGTTAAATAGGTATGGGAATAAGATACATCCTTGTCGAACTCCCGTTTTCGTGTGAAAGTATTCTGTGACCTTTTTTTTATCTAGTTTATAGCATTTGATGATTTTCGATATATCTCTTGTACAAGTTTGATGACTTTGATCAGTTGCTCTGGTATCCCTATATGTATACGTTTTGCATCGCTCTTCACATTCCATCATACCATGTACTGTTGAAATGCTTGTTTGAAGTCTGAAGTGGATGATGACTTTCTGGTTGTGATCTATGCTTTTTTCAAGTGTCTATCATATTTCGAATAGTTGACAAACTGTGCTTCTTCCTGTCTGAACCAGGCTTGCTCTTCATTATGTTTTGTATCCCTTTGGTGATGACATTTCCTGGGATGCTCTGCAGGCTAATGGCTCTTTAATTTTTGCAGTCTTGTTTATCTTCTTTTCTTCAATCTTCTGTTTGTCTGTCTGTCTGTCTGTCTGTCTATCTACATATATATAATGTATATATATATGTATATAATATATATATGATTGTCGATATTGCCAGGCCTTCTGGTATTTCTCACTCTAGTTGAATCCTGGTAACAAAGGTATACGCATATGGCTTTAACAACTGTTTCTCCTCCTCCTTGAAGTAGTTCCGTAGTGATTCCATCCATGCCATATGCTTTATCCTTTTTCATTTTGTTCATAGCATCTCTAACCTCTTCTTGCAGAAATCTTGGCATCAATCCTTCTGTGTTGTTTATGGATAACTCTGTGAGTACCGTAGGATCTTTATGTGTGTCAATATTTAGTAATTGTTCGAAGTGTTCCTTCCATCGTTTCTGTACGCTTGCATCGTCTTCTAGTACTTTACCATTTGCGTCTTTAATTGATGAAACTTTGAGCTTAAATTGTCCACTAAGTAGTTTTATCTTATTTTATAGGCCTACGTCCTGCATTCTATTTATCCTGAAAGCTTTCTCAGCTTCTTTGCATTGTTGTTCCATCCAGTTATTTTTGTCTCGTTGCAGTTTCCTTCTGATTTCTCTAGGGAGCAAGTTAAAATGTTTCCGGTCTGCAGTGTAAGCTTGTTGTTTGGCTATGTTTCTTCTTTTTTTCACGAGTTCTGATACTTTGGTCTGATATCCATTGGTCTATCGGGTTCTTGCAAGCTCTTCCGACTATGTTGTTGGCTGCTGTTTGTATTCCTTTTTGTATGTTTGACCACATAACTTCTATGCTGTCCTGATGGTTGATCTGTATGTTCCTCTCTATCTCGTCTTCGTACTTTTGTCTGATATTTTTATCTGTCAGTTTCTTGGTATCATACTTGATGTTCTCTGTTGGTCGGATTTTCCCCCTTAACCTCATTTTAAGTTTGCTATTGCTAGCTTGTGATTGGAACCGATTGGCGCATCGAATTATCTGCAGTTAGTCACATTTGAGCTCCATCTTTTGTTTGTTATGAAATAGTCGATGTGTCTTTCCATTGGGTGATGTCCATGTCAATTTCCTGTGTGGTTTCTTTTGTTCGAAGAAAGTGTTCATTATCTTCAAGTCGTTTGTCGCAGAAAACTGGAGTTTCTCTCCACTGTCATTCCCACTGTCTGCCCATCCGAATTTATCAATAGTTACTGTCCATATTTCGCTGTCTCTGCCGACCTTTGCATTAAAATCCCCCGCAATGACGATTATGTCGTGTCTGGGAATTCTGTGTATTATCTCTGAAGTTGCTCATACATTGTAGGCATAGTAATTTCTTCCTCTGCTGACGTTGGCGCATAGGCTTGGATGACTTCTCATTTTGGCAGATTTGGTGCGAAATCTTGTAAACAATAATCGCTTCGATACCAATTGGTATCCCATCATTGCTTTTGTTGCTTTCTTATTCAGAATCATCCCTACTCCCTCTAGCAATAGATTTTCCTCTATTCCAGATGTTATGAGTGATCGTGGTAGTATTCTCCTTTTCCACATCATTTTGTTTCACAGAGTCCAATGATGTCCCTTTTGTTTATTATGATATAGTCGATCAGGTTGTGTCTTTCCATCGGGTGATGTCCATGTCCCATCATTTCTAATTCTGTGACTGCTAAGGCGAGTGCTCCTGTGTATGACAGCGTCCTCACATTCCATGTTCCTATTCCTGTGTTGTCGAGCTTGAATTCTCTTGTTGTAATGTTTTCCACTGTTCCTCCTATTGTCGCCCATCTTCTTCCTTGTCGTCGTCGTTGTTGATGTTGTTGTTGGTGTTGTTGTTGTTGTTGTTGTTGGTGTTGGTGTTGTTGCTGTCGTTCTGGTAGCTAACTTTTAACATCTGGCTACTGTCCCCCGGCCGTATGAGCGGACTTTGTTAATCTGGTGATAAATCACTGATCTCCTAATATTAAGCTGAGCGTATATTCCATTTGGATGGAAATCCCAATACGTTGGGAATATGAAGAAGAAGAAAAAGAGTCATGACCTACGTGGGGAGGTATGTCTCTTGGATGGATGCCATCGAAGTCGGTTTCAGAGGCAGTGGCGTACGGAGCTGAAATGCCGCCCGGGGCGAGCGCCCAAATGCCGCCCTTGGCCACTTAATTGTCGATATGCTATTTTCTCTAAGTCTAAGATATTGCATGACAGATGTTACGTAACAATTTTATTTTATACAGTTCATAGCCTTTCTGGATTTTTCACTTTTCACTCTATAATTATCCGTTTTAGCTATACATTTTCAACTTACTGAAATCTATTTTATTAGATAATAAAACATTTTATTGCATGAGTTCAGACCCGCCGAGAGGGGCAGGGGGCAGGGGGCAAGTGCGCAGGGGCCGGCGATTTCTAGGGGCCTGGCCGGGCCTGTAATCAACTTATGAAAAATAGTATAATCAGTTATGTCAAGTTTATGATCTATGCCGTTTAAATATAACATTACTGACACTTAACTACATAACTACAGTAAAATCACTTTAAACTTCAAGCATCTGGATATTACCTTACTTGTCATTTTTTCCTATAACTTTCTCATAAAGCCTAAAGATAGTTTAGAGGTCCGTGACTGCTCTGCCGAGGAACCCTGAATTTCTGACGGCGGGCCTGCGTGAGTTGCGACAGTCGCTGATTCGCTTTTATTTGTACAGTACAGTATATACGTACATATTGCATACATGTCACATTTTGTTCTAATAAATTACCTTTATTATCAATACAGCTACAAAATCATTGATGACATAATCAAAAGTAATTGTTTCAACCATCTCTCTTTCAATGGACTGCACTGCCAAATTAATAGTGAGTAACCGAGGATCAGCTGGTGCCCTGCGCTTGGCTTTCGAGTGGCGCTTTAGAAGTTTCGAGATTTACGATTCGAAAATAAACGAATACTGTTTATTACTAAACTCTGTTGAAAGGTTAAGTGGCCATTTGACAAAATGACAAAATGCCAAAATCATGCAATCAATTTCTGTCAAAATCAGACCAATTTTAAAATTAATTTTGAAAAGAGGACTAAACTAAGTGGTGAAAGGCTGTGGTGGTGATATTGATAGTTTGTGATTAAATTGTATTCTAAGTCATTGATTCGTTTAGATACCTATACATATATAGGCGGATATATATATATATATATATATATATATATATATATATATATATATATATATATATATATTATGTTCATAAAAGGCGGCATAACAAGAATATGCTTTAAAGTAGACTGCTGTAGGCCCCTATGTAGTCTGTTATTCTGTTTACACTACAGTTTACTAGATAAATGCGATTCCGCTTCCTTTCCTGCAATTCCTTTTTGTGTTTAACGTAAACCTCTAAAAGTGATGACGCCCCTAACGACCAACGGTAGCCAAGCCGGTTGACCAAACTGACAGTTTCTTTCTTTCCTTCTTTTTCTTTCTTTTCTCTATCCTACTTTTCAGTTTTTATGCAAAAGTGCCGCCCGGGGCGACTCGCGCCCCGGCCCCCATTCGATACGCCGCTGTGCAGAGGCTGGTGTAGTGAGAGGAAGGATGCGCGAGACAAAAATATATAGGAATGAAAAATGAGTCAGTGTAGCTGTACAATGTACATGCATGTATGTATGTTGCTTTAATAGTTTTCCATTATTTTACTTTATCGCATCAGTGCATTACATTACCTTACCCTATCTCAACTGTCTTACCCTGCCTCGCCCGTTTTGCCTCACCTCACCTCACTTTACCTTACCCATCATGCCTTACTATATCTTACCTTAACACACCTAACCATGCCTCGCTTTAACTTACAATGCGCTGTGACGTTCACTAATTAAAAATACGAGATAATGCGAGCCTTCAAACCCCATAACCCACTCCTTCCGACGCCTCGTCCAGCTAATCAGGATTTTTGTAGCGCCAGCAGTTCTCTGTGTGCTCATGGCCGGTGACGGAAACTCTGATGACTCTGACTCGGTCCACAAGAGATGACAAATATGTCTCTATAGAATGGAATGCAATTAATTAGAAAAGGATCAGTAATTGCCATAATTCAGGGTCAACGTCATCGAGACTGATTGATCGGTTTTCTTTTTTTGTCTGAACCTGATCATCGATCTGTGAAACTGATGGCGTTCGATTACTCTGATTGATTTCGTTGTCTCGTCAGAGGGTGACTGAGCATACACAAAGATTTATGAAGCTCCTTCAGCGAGTCACATAGACGCGTTTTAAATAAGCAACCACCTCACTTTACCTTTTAATACTATCACCTTTACCTTTTGCTACCTTACCTATAATAGAACCGTTACCTTTTATTACATTTACTGCGTCTTACGTTTACCGTATATTACCTTTATCTTGTATTACCTTCACTTTATGTTACCTTTGCCTTGCATTACCTCACCTTCCTTTTACCATTTTGCGTATACCCTATAGTTCCTAATGTGTGCTTAGATGGAGACCAATAGATATATGCGCCCTAATCATCTCATCTAATCTATTCCGAGCTAAACCAATCAAATAATGAACTGTACTGATATGATTTACAGACTACTTGAAAGACAATCAGAAACGTGAGCAAAACAAACGATTTGTAGAGACTTTGGTTAGTTACAAATGTCAGAACAGAGACGATTACCGTCACCCTCGTCCTTCATCCAGTCTGGAGACTGGAGCTATCATCGTACGGTCAGTGACGGAGATTTTGTAGAGAGACATTGGCGTAATAAACGATTTTTTTATCGTATACGAGGCAGATATTTGAGTGTACTTCTTGCGTATTGGCGATTGATTGAAGAGATGTTGAAGTGACGATATTCTCGGAACACCATTTTCGCCCACGTTGTAAACAACTCATGCTGTCGTGCTTTGTATGAAACACAGTATGCCTCGTTAAAGACCACAACGACCTCATAAATAGATAGGTACATGTAGATGGATAGATAGATAGGGAGAGAGATACATGTATACGTACCTGGTACATAGATAAATGGGTAGAATAAAGGCGTTCTAGCACATTTAGTCATTGTGTGGATATATGAATGTATGTATGTATGTATGTATGTATGTATGTATGTATGTATGTATGTATGTACGCATGCATGCATGTTTGAATGTATGTATATATGCATGTATATCTGTATATATGTATGTTTGCATACATGTACATATGTATGTAAATGTGAATATATATGTATGGATGTATGTCTGATATATATGCGTATATATATGATGTATTCATATGTATTTATAATTATTTGTGTTTGAATGAATGTTTACATATATACTTATGCATGTATACGTGTATATATGTATGTATGTATGTTCTTATGTATGTCTCTATGCCTCTGGATATTCATGAAGCGCCTTTATATGGCGCACAAAAATGTCTGCCGTCGTCAGAGATTACTTCAGAAACGTATATGCATTCATTGCGATCGGAAGCGTTCAATAGGAAATTCACTCACTTCCGTCCGGTTGTTGCGTGGCGCCATCTACGCGACAATAGAGGGCTCCACAATCAGCATCAACTGCAGCAGCAGCAGCAGCCAATAGGAATTGATGAGATTGTTTTCCTATTTAAGTGTTGGCTCCATCGTCTCCGTTCACAGTCAGCGTCAGCAACCGTTGTCCATCGAGGGTCGTCGTATCACTTGACTCAGATCTGCGTCCTTGAAGACTCCGAGGCAGATCAACCACATCTTGTATCACACACTAAGGTATCTATCTACCTAACGCAGAATTAAAAGCTGAAATAACGGAAGACGAGAAGAGGTAAAATTATCATTATTATTATTATTATTATTATTATTATTATTATTATTATTATTATTATTATTATTATTATTATTATTATTATTATTATTATTATTATTATTATTATTATTATTATTATTATTATTATTATTATTATTATTATTATTATTATTATTATTATAAAGCAATTAAGCCGTGACGCATAGTTAGGACCAGCTTGGATGGGCTCGCCGGTTCTCTAGCCCTGGCAGCTCTGACATAGTTCCCTGGTATGCGACTGCATTAAAACGTTGAACTGTTACTGATATGCTCTGGAAGAGGAAGGCTGTCTCGCGGGCGTCGCCAGTGATTGTCGTCAATCGGCGGCCGATTTCGGAAACGAAGGCGAGACCTTCTTTGTTGATAGGACCCAGTGTTTCAACGGCGATAGGTACGAAGGAATACCTCGTCTCGAGTTCCGAATATTTTTTGTGTTTTCTTGTGGCCGCCCTCTCCGCGGCTCCTCCGGCCGCGACCGCCGTCTCAGGGAGATATGATGCGGCCACCGTATCCACCACGGTCGCGTCCCATATCAGAGGGCGTCCGCCACTCCAAGGGATCAGAATCTGGCCGTCTGGTCTTTTTCCGTCGGATCTGGTCAATCCCGATGGCTCCTTGATCGCCGGCGTACCCGCTCTATTCAGACTTCGGTGAACGAGGTCGTTGATGGCGCTGTGTCTGGCCTGTCGACCGAAACCGAGCGAACACGAGAGGCCGTGCGAGCCCGTTGCTGATACGGGGGCGCCGCATGCGCAAGTGTGCGGCTCGCATATGACTGCGCCCAACCGCAGGCCGACCGCCACGCGCACGGCCTCGTCGTTCAGCCTGAGATCGAAAGCGGTGAGCGGTAGAGCATGTAACCAATATTATTATTATTATTATTATTATTATTATTATTATTATTATTATTATTATTATTATTATTATTATTATTATTATTATTATTATTATTATTATTATTATTATTATTTATTTATTTATTTTTTGCCACAAGGTACATATAATCCCTCGGGGACTTAGATATTAGACTATATACTGTTATTTCCAGAAAATCAGGCCTCGTCCTCCGTAAAGTTGTTGAAAGTGCCGCGGAAAGCGATGGCATTATAGCGCTGAATACAGATGGAAAGGCGCTGGAAGAGGAACGTAACCTCTCGCGGCTCCCCAGATATGACCAAGAGTCGCCGACCAACCTCTCGAAGGAAACTGGTCCCGGCGGCGTTAATATTATTATTATTATATTATTATTATTATTATTATTATTATTATTATTATTATTATTATTATTATTATTATTATTATTATTATTATTATTATTATTACGCATTTATTAAACGGCACTATCCTGTGACAAAGCATCAATTGATCCTCTGAGCAATTGTGAGTGAGGGACTTGCTCAAGGTCCCTATGCATGCAGTAACCGTCTCAAAACAGACTCGCAATCGTACTTTCAGCGTTACAAGGGGACTCAGGGGAGCGCCCTAACCAATCGGCCACTGTGACCCACACAGCGAAAATTAAAACACTATGGCATTTAACTATAGCAGACAGTTAAAGCTGAACTCGCGAAATACGAAAGGTCATTTATGGTGCAAAGGTATTTACCGGCAATACAGCGATAAACAAAACTCGATGAAGACGATATGAGGTAAGTCACGGTACTAATATGCTAATTTGCATAGCATACAGCGAAAAACCGAGTTATAGGTTTAGGGCATTTACCAAGCATACAATTAATAGTTGAACTCACAGAATAGGTAAATTAACACTTTAAAGGGGAGCTGCATTGGTTTCCCAGTAGGCCTAGAGAGTGACGTGGAAATTTTTCATGTGGCCCTGTCGGGGATTTGAACCCGCAACCTCTAGGTTGATAGCATGGATGGATTTATTGATGGATGGTTGGACGTGTATGTATGTATGTATATGCGCCGAGTATAAAAGCTCCCCGTCAAATGCGCTCCGACAAATGCGCCCGACAAATGCGCCCCCGACAAATTTTAATACACATATATATGAAAACATTCATCAGATAAATGTATACATGTAATGTATGAAAAGATTCTAATTATATTTGTAACAAATATCTTTAATTCACCTAATTCCCATGTTACAAATATCTTTAATTCCTGAAATGATTCTAATTCTAGTGAAACATTCATTCATTCATTCATTCATTCAGAAATTTAATATAGCGCACCTTCAAGAAACCTACTCAGAAGCGCTCCCAGCCCAGCCACGGCAATAGAGATTGGACTTGAGCAGCCGGCAAAAAGCAGACGTGTTACCCCTGGGAAGAAGGCGAATCTCTAACTGAAGACCATTCCAAATGGAGGTCCCAGCTATAGAGAAAGCCCGGCGTTGCCTAATTGTGGAGCGAGCCCGAGGGACTAAAAGTTTTCCCGTAGAAGAAGACCGAAGAGCACGTCGACCAACTGAATCAGAGACCGGGCGGCATAGCTCACACAGATAGGCCGGGGCACAGCCTAAGAGACAGCGTCAAACCAGTACAGCAACCCTATAGCAGATACGCTGCGGGACAGGGAGCCAATGCAGCACATCACGCATGTATGCAGAAATAGGGGCATATTTATGGATGCGTCCAATGAGCCAGCAGCTGACCGAAGAACCCGGTCGAGGCGGCCAATCAATCCAAGCGGCAGACCAACCAATATCGCACTGCAGTGATCCAGCCTTCTTGTTACAAAAGCGTGTATAAGGAAGACAGTAGCATCATGAGACAGAGAACGAGAAATAAGCCGTAACTGGCGCATTTGATAATAACAGCTACGAGTAAGCTGGTTAACATGTTGGGAGAAGCTATAGGAGTACTATCCAGGAGGACTCATAAATCCCGAACCACATATATCTTTAATTCCTGAAGTGATTCTAATTCTAGTGAAACCTATATCTTTAATTCCTGAAACGATTCTAACTCAAGTGAGATAAGCATCTTTAATTCCTGAAATGATTCTAATTCTGGTGAAACAAA
>OY744603.1:61017953-61050453 GCA_963556255.1 Allolobophora icterica
CCTTGCCCGACGCCAAATTTACTCTTGGTTTCAAGGATTTCAGAATTCCAGAAAATGGCTACCTTAAGAAGGTCACCTCTACTCTCATGGGTTACCGGACAAGCTCCGATCGCGGAGTTCTTCAAAACCCAAGAGGGACTTTCCTGCCCGTCGCCAAATTCACCCTGGTTTTCGATCTCACACTGAATTGGTTTTCCTGTGTATCAACGGTATCCTTCCCCGAGTATTACTCAGCCGTAGATTTCCCGCAATCGGGATCTAGACCGCTTCGCGATCAACGGAGGGATCCAACCCGCCGGATCGGCGCTGTCGGCCCGTCTCCCAACAGTGAACTTCTTTAGCTGTACTCGGGATCGCCTGATTATATTATTCGGACGCCCCTTTCGTCCGTAAATATATTTGTACTAACCGGAAACTCGAACTCTGACTCTGTCGTAACCAAAATCACTCGCCTACCACACTGAGTGCAGTATATTTGAATCGGTAACTGAGTCGCTAACCAACAACGCTGTTTGACAGTATTGCTATGTATGAAGAGTCGAACCAACTCTTCACGTATAAAGCAGCGCACTGTGAGGCAGGCTCTATGCATCCCAAATTAACGCGTCTGCTCGCTATGCACTGGCTTTACACCGTCGATCGGGCTTCCCTATCACGGTCGTTGCCGGACTGTCGCCTATTGAAATTAAATAAAAATTAAATGATCGATGCTGGGCCTTCGCATGAAAAAAATTAAGATAAACGATGCTGTTCCCTTCGCATGTAAAATTAAAGAAAACGATGCTATTCGCATAAAATAAATCCTCCCACTTACGCACCGTGGCCTTGACCGCCACACTCTCCCCACCTTACTTAGATGCGGATCATCTCTGCCAAAATCGGGGACCTTAATCAAACGTGACAGGAACATCCCCAACCCAGATCCACTTAGAGAGCAAGGAACCAAATGCACCTTTGGTTATAGGGCGGTCTATCGACAATCTCGGCACCCTGCACGTACGCCAAACACGATGAGAACCGTGATAGCGACAGCCTTTTTAATGATGCTTTCGATCTCTCGGCACCCTGCACGTACGCCAAACACGATGAGAACCGTGATAGCGACAGCCTTTTTAATGATGCTTTCGATCCGAACCACCACCCTACTGGCAACCTGTCGTACCTGACAAATCGCCAACCTTAACAGGCCCTCTATCATGAACCTGGGCTCTACCGGACCCCAAGGGCCAGGAGAACTAAAGGAGAGAAAAGTCGCCCACTGTCTCCCGATCTGGTAACCATCGTCGATCAGTCACACCCGGTACCACTTCCAAATCGTGAAAGCAAAATAAAAGTACAAGTTATCATATTGTAGAACCAACGCAATGAAGCGTTCTAGTACTGGAATCTTTACTCGTTTCAGTACTAACCACTAATCCAATGTTTAACCGAAACATATCATCAAAAGGAAACTTAAACAGTCATTCACTGACAATCTGTCAAAACCAACGCAATTAAGCGTTGCTGGTAGCACAGGTACTGTATGCTCCCAGATACCGCTCAAAAGAAATACTCTCATCAAAAGGGCAACTGAAACATGGGTCTCGAATAGTCAATGAAACTAACGCAATTAAGCGTTCATCTAGTTGGTCCTAGATACACGTCTGCTTCAGAAGGTCACTAACAAGGACTTCTACAGTCGTAGTCATCCATCCAAGCGAGGTCTTCGTCTCGTCCGTCGTCCAGGTGGCAATTCTGGATCAGCGGTCTCGTCTGGATTCTCTGAAGGTTCCTCTGGTTCATGTTCTGCATTAGGATCTTGAGCCAGGACTGGCCAGTCTACTGTAGGTAACTCAAGATTTCTGTCCCTCTCCGGTAACCAGGTACTCGGAGGTTTACCGTAAAACGGCTTCAATTTATCCACGTGCACAACCATTAGCGTGGATTTCGGACTCTTCCACCGGTTCACCGACCACAGGAGTCTGCATGTAACCCTGTCTTGGAGGTTTCTCCCTTCGATAACGAGCACAGCGATCGCACCTTTGGCAGAACCGTCTAACATCGTCCTTCCAACTCGGCCAATACGCCCGACGTTGCAACTGAGATAAACTTTTCCGAATCCCGAAATGTCCTCCGCAAAGCTTGCGTGTGTTAACTGAAGCATCTCTTGCCGTAGAGATAAGGGCACAACTAACTGAGATCGCTCAGCTTTTCCTGTGTTACCCTGAATCCAGCCTCTGTGTAACACTCCTTGCAGGACTTCCAGCTGATTCCAGTTGCTCACCAACACTTTCACCTCTCCGTTAGCAGGTGATAGTTCTGCCTGTGTTGGATGATGCTTCGACTCCTTCCAATCAAGGACCGTACCAATATTGCAATCGCTCTGCTGTTCTCTTCGAAGAAACTCCTTTGTCCAACGGATTTCCTGGCCTGTATCTTCACTGGTAACCTCGGAGCGCGTTACTTCTCCGATCGGACGTGCCCACATCACGTCTTCATTCGTAACTCTCATGGTAACCACTTTAGGTTGTTCCTCACCCGGACCTCTAGACATCGCGTCTGCGTTACCGTGTTTTGCTCCCGGTCTGTGACATATCTCCATGTCAAACTCCTCTATCATCTCTAACCAACGAGCCTGTTGGCCAATCGGTTCCGGTGTTCTGCGTAACCACTGAAGTGCGGAGTGGTCTGTTCTGAGTAGGAATTTACTACCCAGTAAGTACTGACGAAACTCTTTCAAGAAATACACCACAGCTAACAACTCTCGCCTGGTAACGTTATAGTTCCGTTCCGCCGTCGACAAGAGCCGACTCGCGTAACAAATCACTGTCTCTTCTCCTTCTTGTACTTGCGATAACACCGCTCCAATGGCGTATGCCGAGGCATCCGTATCTAGGATGTACTGGCCCTCGTCGTTCGGTAACCCAAGTATAGGTGCGGAAACCAACTTTCGTTTAAGTTCTTCGAAAGCTCCCTGACATTCGTCAGTCCAATGGAACGGTACATTTTTCCTGGTCAGAAAATGAAGTGGTTGAGCTACCACCGCGAAATCAGGTATGAAACGTCGGTAATAGGAGCAAAGACCAACGAAGGATCTGACTTGCCTCAAGTTCCGAGGAGCAGACCATTCTTCTACGGCCTTGATCTTGCTCGGATCCGTCGCGACCCCTTCTTCACTCAAAACGTGACCAAGAAACAATACTCTCTGTTGTAACAGGTAACATTTGGATGGTTTCAGCTTGAGATTATACTCTTGTAATCTCCTGAAAATCATCTCTAGACGTTGCATGTGCGTCTCTACGTCCCTCGAGAACACAATTATGTCATCCAAGTAAACCAGACAGATGTCATAGTTTAGCCCTGTCAAGACTAAGTTCATTAGTCGACAAAACGAGGCCGGACTATTGCACAATCCGAAAGGTAACACTTTGAATTGGAAGCTGCCCCTTCTCGTAACGAACCCGGTCTTGTGTTTGTCTCTTGGGTGCAAGGCCATCTGGTGATAACCTGCTCTCAAATCGAACGTACTGTACCATCTGGCGCCACCCAGGGTATCTAAACTCTCGCGGATAAGGGGTAACGGATGAGCATCTTTCCGTGTCTTCAGGTTCAGTTGCCTGTAATCGATACAGAAACGCATACTGCCATCCTTTTTCTTAACCATTACGACATTGGATGCCCATTCCGATATCGAAGGTTCAATGATTCCTTGTCTCAACATGTCTTCTACCTGACGATCAACTTCCGGTAACATGGAAAGCGGTTGACGTCTCAAATGTTGCCGAACTGGTTTCTCCTGTCCCGTATCGATCTCGTGTTGGATCACCGAAGTGAATCCGTTATCACTTTCGTTAAGGGAAAACGTTGCGCTGTACGTTAGCACAAGTTTTCGTAACCTGATTCGCTCTTCTTCCGAAATGTCTGCTGGCACTTCTTCCCATAGTCGTTTTAGGGTCTGTTCGGCAAGTGGGTTGAGCGTCTGCTCCGCTACTCTGGCCGTTGTACTAATCTTCGATCCAAACCGGTCAATCGTACTTTGCTGCTTTCCTCGGCGTTCCTCCGGATAACCTGGGCCCATAGGCTTCTCCGGATTTTCGCTTCGGTAAGGCTCATCATACGATTCCGTTCTGGCTCGATTAACTGTCACATCGACTACGTTCACTCGCTCCAGCGGACATTCAGTCCGTTTCTTGACTAGTGAATCTCTGTCTCCAACATTCAACATCCTGATCCACACTTCCGTGTCTCTTCCTGTCACCAACGTACGTCCGATTATCAAATCTTTTGATAATTCCATTGGAATGGTCGTCCAATCTTCGTTATCTTTTTGGAAATGCGGGTATACGACCCAAGCTGGAACGTTAACTTCGCTCCTTGGAGGAACTATTATGTCCTCTTGCACAATAACCCTCCGGCACATGGACTCGGTAACGACCTCTTTCAGAGGGATCTTCTCGCTCCCAAGGAAAACGCATCGACTTGCGAAGTCCCATCTTGCCTGATTGGCTTCCAGCCAAGATAACCCCAAGATCACTTCTGTCACTTGGTCTGTAACTAGACAGGGTACAGGGTACACCTGCTTTCCGATCCGAATCTTAAGGTTAGTTTCACCATCCACCTTAATCTGACTTCCATTAGCGGCTAGGAGTCGCTGTTCTGACGGTACTAGCACAGCGTCTAGCACGAAACGTCGTGGTACAAGTGACATTTCACTTCCAGAATCAAGTAGACAGTGTATACGTTTTCCTGCCAGTCTTGCAACCACGTAGGCCACCCTACTGCCTTTGACCAGTCGGTTTTGGGTTTCCTCTTGTATCGGTTCAGCCTTTGTAGGTTCACTGGTGCCGGTTGCACCATTCGTCTCAGCGTTTCTCTGAGGACAAAATCGCTTTATGTGTCCTTTTCGTTTGCACGAGTAGCATTCGATATCCGGGTTACGCAACCGTGTGGGCGGATAAATCCGTCGCCATCCCACATTCGGTTCGGTTGTCCTCTGATCTCCCACAGCTAGATCAGAACTGTTCTCCCTTTCATAAGGTTTTCTCGGAACGATGCCCAAATTCTGATTTATTGTCACTCGATCAAGTTCTCTTGAAAGATTTTTAATCTTTCGCTCGAGATCTTCTAGACGACGAGACTGTTGCCCCTCAGTGCTCGAGTCTTTTCGGTCTTCCATGGTAACTTTAACTCTCGCGTGTCTCCGGTCTAAATCACCACCTTGTGTCGAAGATCGACCATAGGCATCCAACCTCACCGCATGTTTATACGCCGCTTCGAGGTTAACTGGTTCTCGCTCGCGCACCTTCTGCCCCAAATCTTGGTTTGCCAGTGCATCAATGAAAGCGTCACAAGCGACCGTCTCGACGATATCACTTGTTGGTCCTGGGTATGCCAAAGCCATTAGCCTCCGTACTTCCTGCACTACACTACTCAGCGTTTCTCCGTGAGCCTGCCGGTAAGTGCGAAGTTTCATCCGATATAGGCTAGTTTGGTCATCAGACCCGTACCGGGCCTTAAGCCGCTCAACAAGTTCTCGCCAAGACACGTCCCTCTGTGCACCCATGTCCCACAACAGCTGCGAAGCGGGACCCGTTAGGGCACACATTAACTGGTCTGCTTTTTCCTGATCACTCCACCGGTTGCACCGTGCACAAACTTCGAACTTTGCTAGAAAGGCTGCGATCGCTGACTTGCCGTCGTACTTCTCTAGCTTGATTCGTATACCGCGATCCGATCGGTCGTCGCCTCTTGTCCGCGTAACAAGTGATCTTCCGACACTCTTTTTGGGATTTCCTCTCCGGTTGTCCTCATCGTTACTCCTGGAATCGTCTTCCTCGTCTGTCCTCACCACTGACCGGTGCCGACTCTGTCCCCTCAGAGTACCCAACGTCTTCCCTGTACGCCACTTAGAATACATCGTAGTCATCTCTCGGTCGCCTGACGTTGCACTGTCTTCATCAGAGATGTACTCAGCCTGTCTCTGACCTTTTCTACGAGGCTCACCACCTGCGTAGTCTTTGGACTCCGATCGTTTATATTTATTGCGAGAGCTCTGAGAGTTTCCGTTGACGAACGTAACTCTTCTGTCTTCTTCGCGAATATCTCTTTTTCCTGACTCTGGCGGTCTGTCAGATTCGTCGTACCTAAGACAATTACGACTTCTCGAATCTGGTTTGTGCCCTTTAGAGTACCGCTCGTGGGTCTCATCCCAGGCCAAATGATCTCTGTCTCTTCCCATGTTCGATTCTCTCTCGGTTTCTCTATCAAGTGCCTGTTTTAAACCGCGTCTCTCGTACTCTGGTAGACGTTCCTTACCATACGTCTCCCTTTCAGTTTTCTCATAACTCTCGTGTCTTCCTCGTTGACGGAGGTTTTTCCTGTCAAAGACTCCGGTTCTCATGGCCTCTTCTGGACCAACACTATCGGTGTCTGAATCCGAAGAACTCACTGACGAACGTAATTTCGCCTCAACTCTTCCTCTTGTCAACAGACGTTGTCGACTCGATTGCCTTGCCGTTTTTCCGTGTGACTCTCTCCCGCTGTCCTCAGGAAGATAGCGGCTACGTAACTTTTCCGAAGTTTCCGAAAGCGAAACTTCCTCGCGTGTCTCTGTGTTACCTCGGCTCCGTGCCGGCTCTTCGATCTGCAGCTTCCCTCGGCGATCCATCTGGTAACCTGGGCCCGTAGGTTTCCCCGATGTCTCGCGTCGGTAAGACTTCGCATGCTGAGCAGCAGGAACAGACAGTTCTTCAAGTTTCGAACTCATCATTGCCACACTCTGTCGCAGGTAAGACATCTCCGCTTGCCAATCTACCTCATCTGTCACAGGTCTTGGGCGACCTTCTTCCATGTTGGTAAACGGTACTCGATTGCTTTCGTTTCGCTGATGCGCCACGATGTCACCACTCGTTTTCTGCACTACGGCGTCACCCCGCGGTTTCAGGCCTGTCTCAATGTCTCTTGGCCTATCACAAGCCTGTCTCGACTGTACAGGTTGCCTGCCCCGTACGATACTAGGTACTTGAACCTGCACAAGGTTCCCCGATCTATTGTCGACGAGTGGTTTGGACCTGTCAAACCTACTCTCACCAACGGTCTCTCGCCAGTGTGTGAATGTCTCGTTATTCACATCGTTCTGTACTACCTCAGTAGTCTTTGGAACGGTTATCAACCATCCGTTATCCTCATGGAAACCTCTTTCACGCCCACTGCGGGTTCCAGCTTCCGTTTCAAATGCACTGGTTTCGTCAGGTGCACCCGTTTCATCAAGCAACCTTCGTTTGCTTTTCCGTTTACGTAACTTTGGACGCGCGCCTCCGTGCTCACTATGGGGCACTTCATCCGACTCGTCCTCGGTATCTTCCTGACCTTGCCTGGTTCTGTGACAAGAAAACGTTAGGACCCCACTTCTGGTACCAGTTTGTGACGTTCGTCGCTCGAGATCAACTAACCCTTCATCAGACGTGGTACCAATTTGTGTCGGTCTTACCCGAGACGCTGCTTCGTCGTCGGGCTGGGTTCGGCTCCAGCCAACTGACCTTCTGGAGTCGCCCGGGTCACTATCCTGTCTACTTCTGCTGTAGACGAGCGGTTCCCTGTCTCCGCTCTCAGTGCCCATTTCTCCAAGAGGAGGTCCCGAGGGTATCGCTTGTTTGCGAACAGTGTCGCTGTCAAGCTCCATCTCACTTTCGGACTCTGCCACTGCCGCGGTCGCCGGGTGGGCAACGTCCTCGTCCTCAGGATGGCCGTCCTTTAGAACAGGGTTCGCTCTCTTGCCGGCAGGAGTCCTCAGCTTCCTGTGAGATCTCTTAGTCAAAGACTTCCTCTTTTTCTCCACCTTAATCGAACCCTCACGTACCATTCTGCATCTCATGACTCTCGAGTTATCGTCAATAGGGGAAAACTCTGAACGTTCTCTTGTCCGAGAGGACAAGGTGTACATCTGACGAGTCGTCACGTCGTGCCGTCTCAAACACGCGAACATCTTGCGATAATATATACACGTGTAATATTAACGCGGTATACTGGTCTCACGACACTCTCTTCTGATAGGACAGGTTCTAGGTCTAAAACCTCCCTAACCGCACGCAGAACTGGGTTCCGACCGGCGCACGAGGTGGGCCCTACTTCGCACTTCGGTCAGTTCTCGGAGCTACGTGTTTCGATCACCAAGTTATTTGCTCTGAATAACGATTGGTTTGAATACAAGATTTTCCTGACTCTATCGTTTTCCTGGTCTTACCGCACTGTAATCAGTTGTCGGGCGGTCTTTTCCCGTACTGCGGTCTTTCGGTAACAGTGGTCTTTCCCAGTAACTATTTTTAGTTACCGGGCGATGGAGCCCCTCCAACGCTCCACCGGCGTGTCAGCCATCCAAGTGTCACAATCCAAATGTAACGCCGACCCCGTAAGGTTACCAGAATGTCCTGAATTTTGTTCCCAAGAATTTCCGAATTTTGGTTCCCTAACGAGGGTCACGCTTACTCCCACAGGTAACCGGACAAGCTCCGATCCTGCCTGTCGCCAAATTTACCCTTATTATCGTTTTTGTACTAAACTGGTTTTTTCAGGTATCCCGACGGTCACTTCACCGAGTGCCGAAGTCGCGTAAAACTCTCCCAGCCGAGGACGCCGAAATCGCGTAAAATCCTCCCGGCCGAGTACGCCGAAAGCGCGTAGAACTTCCCTTGTGTCGAGTACGCCGAAAGCGCGTAGAACTTCCCCTGTGTCGAGTACGCCGAAATCGCGTAAAACTCGTCTCAGTGGGTAAAACCAAACACTGTCGGATCTTGGAGTTCTTCGAACTCCAAGAGGGATTTCCTTGCCCGACGCCAAATTTACTCTTGGTTTCAAGGATTTCAGAATTCCAGAAAATGGCTACCTTAAGAAGGTCACCTCTACTCTCATGGGTTACCGGACAAGCTCCGATCGCGGAGTTCTTCAAAACCCAAGAGGGACTTTCCTGCCCGTCGCCAAATTCACCCTGGTTTTCGATCTCACACTGAATTGGTTTTCCTGTGTATCAACGGTATCCTTCCCCGAGTATTACTCAGCCGTAGATTTCCCGCAATCGGGATCTAGACCGCTTCGCGATCAACGGAGGGATCCAACCCGCCGGATCGGCGCTGTCGGCCCGTCTCCCAACAGTGAACTTCTTTAGCTGTACTCGGGATCGCCTGATTATATTATTCGGACGCCCCTTTCGTCCGTAAATATATTTGTACTAACCGGAAACTCGAACTCTGACTCTGTCGTAACCAAAATCACTCGCCTACCACACTGAGTGCAGTATATTTGAATCGGTAACTGAGTCGCTAACCAACAACGCTGTTTGACAGTATTGCTATGTATGAAGAGTCGAACCAACTCTTCACGTATAAAGCAGCGCACTGTGAGGCAGGCTCTATGCATCCCAAATTAACGCGTCTGCTCGCTATGCACTGGCTTTACACCGTCGATCGGGCTTCCCTATCACGGTCGTTGCCGGACTGTCGCCTATTGAAATTAAATAAAAATTAAATGATCGATGCTGGGCCTTCGCATGAAAAAAATTAAGATAAACGATGCTGTTCCCTTCGCATGTAAAATTAAAGAAAACGATGCTATTCGCATAAAATAAATCCTCCCACTTACGCACCGTGGCCTTGACCGCCACACATACATACATACATACATACATACATACACACATACATACATCCACATATACATACATACATAGATACATACATACATCCACATATACATACATACATACATACATACATCCACATATACATACATACATACATACATCCACATATACATACATACATACATACACACATCCACATATACATACATACATACATACATACATACATACATACATACATACATACATACATACATACATGCATACATACATACATACATACATACATACATACATATATACATACATACATCCACATATACATACACACATACATACATACATACATACATACATACATACACACATACATATATCCACATATACATACATACATACATACATACATACATACATACATCCACATATACATACATACATACATACATACATACATACATACATCCACATATACATACATACATACATACATACATACATACATACATACATACATCCACATATACATACATACATACATACATGCATACATACATACATACATACATACATACATACATACATACATACATACATACATACATACATACATACATACATACATACATACATACATACATACATACATACATACATACATACATCCACATATACATACATACATACATACATACATACATACATACATACATACATACATACATACATACATACATACATACATACGTACATACATACATACAGACAGACAGACAGACAGACAGATACAGAGACACACACAAAGAGAGAGAGAGAAGTTGCCTCAGCGCTTAAGACACGATTGACAGTTGCCTTAGCAAAACTCTGACCAGTTTCATGGCAGACGTCGGCGTTATAAATTATATAGCGCTGGAAATGCCTAGTGTACGGAAGCCCATGGGTGATAAAAAATCGCATGTCACCCATGGGCTTCCGTACTAGTGGCTAGTTCAGGTGGATATTTCAATTTCAGTCTTTCAACCTCTCATCTCTCGTTTTGTCTCGGCTCCATGCTTCACCTCTCGTCTCGTCTTCGCTCTTCTCCATCTAGCGAATAGAACTGGAACAGTTCCTTATCATTGGTTTTCTTTAGCATAGCTGCATAGGTCCATTTGGCGTAAAGACACAAAACCTGTACGATAGTTCCGCCCTCTGGGGAATACAACACAAACGAAACCCAATAGCATTCATTAATTAGATTTTTTAAATATATTGCACTTATTACGCAGACAAGGTCTAAATCCGAGGCGTGAGGCACGAGTAACTTGTCCAGGGTCACTACACCGAATGCATTGTTTTTCAGCAGACTGTTACTCACTTCTTTTTGGTGTCACTAAGGAAGACCTGCACAGGCTGCACAAACCATGAAAAGGTTTAAGACTCTTCTGCAAGACCCATAGAAGTACCCTAAATATCATCAGTATTTGGCGGCAATGTTGCATTCATTACACCGTCTGCCCACCAACGTATCCCGGCTTCTGGTTTCTCTGCAGGTCTATCGGATTTCAACCTGGATTCTCCACTGAGTCATGATTCAATCATGCAATGGCGATTTCACTTCAATCGACCATCGTTTGATATCCTGCGCATTATTTTAACGGCGCTATAAAAATGATTGGATGAAATTGGATTAGAGTGGAAACTAAGGCGCCGACTGTGAAGACAGCCGCTCCGATTCCAACGTTTCGCTAAGATATAAATAGGAAGAAAAAACCAAGAAATTACGTGATGCAGTTCTTAATTGAATAATAAATTAATGACCGGATGTTAAGTTGTGAGGTCGACTGTACTCGAAACTTCAAACGAAATTTGGAAGGACACGGAAGAAGGAGGTGTAGGGTAGAATATGGTGGAATGTGAGGAAGGGAGGAAGGAGAGGGAATAAGTAGGGAGGGGAGGGAGAGGGGATAGGAAGAAGGGGAGGGAGGACGGAAGGAAGGAAAGCAGTAAGGCAAGCTAGCAGAGTGATAAAGGTGAAAGGTAACATGCAAAGAAAAGGACATATAGGTAGGAAGCTATAGGTACAGAAACGGTGAGGTGGCAGGCAGGCACACAGGTATACACAGACAGGGAGACAGACACTAGGAAGATGCATGCAAAGAGAGAGAAAGAGAAAGATGCATACAAAGAGAGCGAGAGACAGACACAGAGACAGAGACAAATACAGAGACAAACACAGAGACAGACTCACAGAGAGGCAGTGAGGCTGGAAGGCAGAGCATAGCTACAGCGCATAAGTGGAGCAGACCGTTTAACGTCTTAATCTATTAATCTTGTGTCTGGAAATAAAAAGCGACTTTGCAACGGTCGCCGTTTTATCTTAAACGCCACAACCAAACTGAGGCCAGGCCAAAAGTCGTCTACCATTAGCAGCGAGTGATGGGGGAGTGTGGGGCACAGCCGGACTATCTACCGAAATGCTTTCTGGTCTGACAAGCGAGCAGTTCCTTCTTGAAAAACCGAAAGCGCTTAAGATAATACCGCTGCGCCCCACTTTCCGCCATTCCTAGAGCTCTCTGTCTGGCCACATTGCAAAGAAAAATAAATAAGGGTCTCGACCTGGGAAAGTCTGGAATTAACTCAGCCCTTCGCTGGAATACAGCATTCCAGGATGTGTTATGACCTCCAGGGATGACCTCATACGTCGAACACGTGAACATGTGCTTCATAAAATGCCAACGAAATACGAAACGGTAAACCAAGACTTTACACTTCATGCCAGTCTCACTCAGAATCAGACTCGCACAAAGGAAACTCGCTCACTCACTTACTTATTCCTACTAACACAAAATTAAAACTAACTTACTATTTCATTTTCACTTATTCTAATTCTGGTCTTTAATGTTTTTGGTGGTTATAATTAATTTTAAATTCGATAATTTTAATCTTATTATAGGTGCTGGAGAAAATCTTTGTAAATTTGTTATGCATTAACGATTCTTTAAATCTTATTAATAGTAAAATAATCAACTTAATCATAGCCATATTAATCATGCATTTTAAGCAACTGATAAACTGCCATGCAGTAGCCCAGTGGTTAGCGTACTGTACTGTCAACTAAGAGATAAGGGTTCAAATCCCTGCCAGGGCAGAAATTTGCTTCGAGATATCATCTCACTTGCCTCATCAAGTCTCACCTACCCAACCAACTAAGGTAT
The DNA here is from genome assembly GCA_963556255.1 of Allolobophora icterica. NCBI lineage: Eukaryota > Metazoa > Annelida > Clitellata > Crassiclitellata > Lumbricidae > Allolobophora > Allolobophora icterica. The sequence continues at coordinate 61,030,764 of OY744603.1, forward strand.
ATGCACACTGACCATGCAGTTGTGGAGAAAATAAGGCGACGAGGGATAGGACTGTTGAGGCTAAGAAAAGTGAAGTCGCTAATAGTTCATGCAAATGGCTGTCTCTCTGGCTAGCATAAAGAACCTCTTCTTTTTAAAGACTGGTACTTTTCAATACCATCTTATTTATTTCTAATTTAGTTATAACTTATTGTGAAATTTGGCAATCCTTTTAAACAGACAAAACTTTTATACGTTGCATATCTTTTTTCTATTAAATCTGACGAATCCAGCCACAGATGCATTTAATCTAAATTGACACGTGACCTCAGAAACCCTGGTCAATTTATTCGCAATTCTTAAATCTAAACAATTCATATACAATCTTAATTCATGAAACCTCGATTCCCGCTGAACTGACGCCATATAAAGATGCAATTACGAGACATTAATATACAATTAGCACAAAAATAGACCTGGGTCTTTGTGGCATTTTATCTCAATAGTTCCGCTTGGAATTATCCGAACAGATGTTATGACAGACAGACAGACAGACAGACAGACAGACAGACAGACAGACAGACAGACAGACAGACAGACAGACAGACAGACAGACAGACAGACAGACAGACAGACAGACAGAAAGACAGACAGACCGACCGACTGACTGACTGACTGACACAGACATACACACAGACACTTGAAGACAGACATAGCCAGACAGACATACAGGCAAAACCAGACAGACTCGCAACCTGACACACTGACACACATAGACAGGCAGAGAGACAGTCAGACTAGCATTGAGACACACAGAGAGAGGCACAGACACAGAGACACACAAATACATAAACACAGACACAAAGACACAAACATACATATCCAGACATACACTGACAGACTGGCATATAAATAAACAGACAGACAGACAGACAGACAGACAGACAGATGGACAGATAGACAGACAGACAGACAGGGCTGGATAGCAACTCTTTCCGGATCCATTAGGCAACTGGTAGTCAAAAGGTCTCAGCTGTTGACCCCGTTTGACCTCTGGACGAGGTAACTTAGTAAGCCAGAGACCGTCTAGTTCTCCTGGCAGAGATTTGTAAGGCTCCGATTCAAAAGGCCAAATTTCTCTTTGGCGTTTTAGGAGCATTTGTTGCTCAAATATCACTTGTCATTTCAGCTTATGGCATCTAAATCAACGCTTCTCTCTCATCTTTCCGTTCCTTCCTCCAGCTTCTCTTCCTCCTGCTCCTCAGCTTCCTATCCCTCCTCCTCTTCCTCCTCCTCATATTCCCAACCTCAGCTTCCTCCACCTCCACCTCATCGTCCTCCTCCATTTCTCCTCTTCCTCTTCCTGCTCCTCCTCTTCCTATTTCTTTCCTCCTCCTTCCCATCCTTCTCCTCATCCAGCACTTCTCTTTCCATCCTCCTCATCTTATATACCTTTTACTTTTTTTCCACCCTCCTCCTCCTACATTCCACCTCTTCCTCCTCTTCTCCATATTTCCATTCATCCCCTCCTCCTCCTCCTCTTCTTTATAATCCTCTTCCGTCTTTTGCTTCTGTATATTTGAAGCCTCTCCCAACACCTGCTCTCCCTCTAGCTACTCTCTTCCTTCACAAACTCCTCACCGCAAACAATTCATCGATAACTGCCAACATCTCTAACCACATCAAGTGTACCGGTATCTCAAAGGTGACACCATCACCACCTCACATACCATCAGAACAATACGAACACCACTTGCATAGCCATGCACAACGATTTCACCACTGCAACACGAATCGACATCATTACAGCATCACCAGCTCAAATATCACCACTACCACCACCACCATCCTTATGACTACCACTACCACCACCAAGCACATTAAACCAACACCGCTACCACCACCACAACCATACCACTCTATCACCACCATCACCCCAACTACCACCACCACCACATTAAACCACCACCACCACACCACCATTATGACCACCACTATCACCACCGCTACCACGACCACCACACGACCACCACCACAACCATCACCACCATCACCACCACTGCCATCAGCACATAAAACCACCACCATCACCACCACCATCAGCACATAAAACCACCACCATCAGTCTGTCGACACTGCTCAGGAAGACAGACTGTGTCCATTACTCGTCGGCTCTTTTTCCATCAGTCGACGTCTCTGATTTGGGTTTATTAATAACAGCGCTACATAAAGATGGCATGTTTACGCGGCATTACCTTACGGTCTAATTAACATGTCGACCTTTCGTCAACTTCCTGTCTGGCGACCTACCAAACGCCAGGTGGCGCACCTGTGGTTATGGAACTCCTTTCGTCATATATCTCATCTTCGGTCCGTGAACCACTGGGCCTGTCATTATGAAATGATCGGCTTGCCATCTTGCCGAATGCCTGCACCGGGTACAGGATGTCGGCATATGTCCGATAGACACCTGGCAATGCTGAGAACAGTAAACAACACCGGATATAGAAAACTTTTGGACCGCTACAACTACATTTGACCCAGTGACCCTGTGGCTCTGATATTGGGTCAAGTAGCGTGTTGCCATCAATTCGAAACTCGGCATCTGTTCGTAGAGCCAGACGGTGCCAGTCCCAAGCCTGGAAAAAGGAGGAGGGTGACGTCAACGGCCCTGGCAGTCATAAGATGTCGTTAAACAGTGGAACTACCAACAAGAGGTCGCATCCACATCTGTCTCTTGGAGTTACTTATAGGACTGCTCCTCTATGTTCAAGAGGACTGAGCTATACGTCAACATCCCACTGCAGCTGATGGGATGATCAGGTGGCGAGGAAGACAACTTCTCAATCGCCTTCAAGTGCCATGGCTAAGAGGTAATGGTAACGGTAATTACAGATTTATATAGCGCCACTTCAAGAGAGAGGCTCATCAGAGGCGCTCCCGACCTAACACAATGAAACTAAGACCCAATTTACATAGCTGGGTAGCCGTAGAGTCGTAGACAGCTAGTGGGCGCTGATCTGCACCTGCTAGCCCGGGTCTTCCCTGATGTAACATTCTCACTAACCGTCCGAGACATTGACGTCACCCTTGACCAGGAACTCAATCTCTCGCAGCACGTGAATTTGGTAGCCTGAAGCTGCTACTATCAGCTTCGTCAACTTCGAGTTGTCTCTCTTTCTCTTTCAGATGACGCTGCTGTGGTAGAGCCAAACTAACCCAAGCATCATTCATTCATTCTATATTCCTTCAGGCATTAATCTCTAACCCTAAATCTCTAATCCTAAATTTGTTGTTCTAAATATCTAATCGTCAAACTTTAATTCTATAACTGTAATCCTAGATGTCTAATATTTAGCGTCTATTCCTACATATGTTATCCTAAATTTCTACTAATTGACCTTCAATACTACATATGTAATCCTAAATCTCAAAACCTAAATACCTAATCATAAACCTCAAGAGTAAATCTCTAACACTAAATCAAATCCTAATCTCTAACCCTAAACCTTCAACCATAAATTTCTAATAATGAACCTCTAACCTTAAATCCCTAATCCAGTACTCTAATTCAAATCATAAATCTCTAACCCTAATCTCTAGTATCTAAACAGAAATATCTAATCATAAATCTCAATCTCTAAACCTCCTACCCTAAATCTCAAACTCTGAATCTGTAATTATAAATCTCTAAACAGAAATCTCTAATCATAAATACTTAACCCTGATGAAGGTTTAGAGTACGCAGTTAGTCTAAGATTAGACGTTTACGATTAGAGATTTTATGTTAGAGGTGCTGGAATTGAGGTGTCGACTGTATTCTAAAGATTACCCAACCCAAAATCTCTACTCTAATCTTTAAACACGAATCTCGAATTAAAAATCTCTATCCAAAACTCTCAAACCCTAAATCTTTAACCATGACTCTACTGCCATAAATCTTTACTCATAAATATATCATTAGAATATTTCTAACCTTATGTCTCTAATGAATGATCTCTTATAATCCTAAATCTCTAACCATAATCTCTAACCATAAAACTCTAACTCTGAATTTCAAATCATATATCTCTAACCATAATCTCTAATCTCTAAACCACTAATCACAAATGTCTAACCCTAAATCCCTTACCCTGAATCTCTTACCCTTAAAAATAAATCTTTAAAATTATATATCTATCCCTATATAATCCTAAATTTCAAACCCAAATCTTGCACCTGTAATCTTAAATAGAGTCAACACCTCAATTCCAACACACGACCACCCAAAATCTCTAATTGTAAACGTCTAATCTTAGACTAACCGCGACCTCTAAACCTGTCTCGACTCGGTGCGATTGAAGAATCATAGCGGCGTCTTCGGTCTTACCCAAACCCAAACCTAAACTCAGGCAACACGAGTAGGGCCTACGTAACTGCTCGCCCACTCTCACCTCCCCACCAGCCTACCCGTTCACCCGCCTCACCTTCTTCCAACCTCTGACACAGGAGCGATTAATCACGCAGAGAAAATACGTTACCTCGGCCGTTTCACCCACCACGCCTCTATGTCTGGCCTTCCAACCACCGCTCCCGCCACCTCTTCAACCGCCAACGCCCTTCCCTTTTCTCCCTTTCCTCCGCGTTCAGCAGCCGGGATGAGTCTGGCAATAGGGAGCGAGGCCTGGAAATCGGGGAAACATAACTTGAGCACCTGCCGCCGGTGTTGCGGTCGGAGGTGAGGCCAAAATATAGACCAGGCAAAACGGTTCCGCCATTGCTTCACGTGACCTGGACGCGGGAAATTGATTTCTAAAAATAGTACTGTTACCTCGATACCGCTTGCTACCGCTTCGTTTGTCCATTCATGTTCTGTCCAAACTGCTACCAAACTGCTTTAAGTACAGACTGTTAGGGTGATTGCCTGGGGTTTCTATTTACCTACTTAGTCAAATAGGCCCCTAAATGTTTCCTGGAAAGTGGTGTTTATATAAAGACAACAAGGTACTTTAAACTTTCCTGCATATTTTCTAAAAAGCTCACGGGAGGATTTACCACAGGAGTCAACGAGGCCATGGCCCGGGTCGGTACATCCCAGATAGCTGCACAACTAAAAAAAATTAAACAAGTAAATATTGAACATTAAATTTAATTTAAAACTGCGAACAAGACTACAATAAAAGAGCATAAATACAATGATACGATAATGATACGACAATACATACTGTATTGGTTTATCATTTTAAAGTTGTGTTGTTAATTGTCTGGTGTCCTCTGAAACAAAAATGAAATAGATGAATCTTTGGAAACTAAATATTAGGGCTTCCATTCACCGACCAAAACCTTTGGGTGTAAGCGCGGCAGAGTGTTAAATCAGTATCCGCAAAATCTGCCAAAGTCGGAAACATCTTCGCCCTAGAACTGAACTTGCACCACAGCTAAGAGGTACGGCGGCAGACTAGTGGATTCGGAAAGAAATTGCTCGTTGAGTCTGCAAGCAAATGGGAGAGATGGATGGAGGGATGGAGATAGTGTGGGAGGCATCGGAAAGACGTTTATATAAACACGGTCCTGCTGCTAATACATCGCGTGCATGTTAGGAAGACAAGAAAACGGAGGAGGAACTGGAAAAGGAGGGGGAGGTGGCAGAGGAGTAGCGATAGGAGGTGGAGGAGGAGAAGTAAGAAGGCCTTCCTGAAATCGGTCGCTTGAGGGAGAGATATTACCCAACCGAGCTGTACACTGAGCCCAGCGATTCAGTTTAACTTGTAGGAAACTTCGAATGAGTCAGTGTGTCTGTTCGACTGTACTTTGGAGAATGATACGGACATTAAATGAATCGGTCTTTCCGGGCAGCGGAGAACTTTCTTCTGCATGAATGGTGAGTTCAGCTTCGTTTGATCGCCTTTGGGTCTAGGCTAACACATCTCCTTTGTTCCACAGTCTACGCTATCACCACTTAGCGCCCTGAGTAGTTCGTTCTTGAGAAGGCGGTACATAAATTAAACAATTGCAGTACAATACAAAACAGTACGTTACAATACAAGCGGTTGAAGACTAGAAAAAAATTCTGTTTGACCCGGGTCTTGTGTAGTCGAGAGCGGGAGCCCCTCTGATGAGTTTTCGCAAAAGGCGTTATATAAATAAGCACTTGCAATTACAATACAGTAGGCCCTACATCACAATAGAAAGGCAATATAGTTGCTAACTTCATACATCAATGAGGGAGGGGGGCTTTACGAAGCCTCATGGACGGAACTGTTTGAATGGTCTCGATGCAACCGCAGATTCAGAGGAGAAATTTGACCAGTTTGAATTTATTTTTTTTAAGGACAGGAAGGACAATGAGTTACCCCAAACTGGTTAGACTCCAATTTTCTGCTTAGTATACCCTTACAGTTTAGTAAGAAGGTTTAATAAGCCTAGAAGGCTTAGTAAGAATTGAAGGTTTATTAGGCTTTCTTGGTTTAGTTAGCCTTGCTTGTTTACCATCCATCACTTGTAAACTTTCTTCTTCTGCTTCTTCTTCTTCCCCCTCCTCCTTCTCCTCCTCCTCCTCCTCATTTTCTTCTTCATCTTGTTTTCTTCTTCTTTTCTTCTACTTCTTCTTCTCCCACAACAACAACAACAACAACAACAACAACAACAACAACAACAACAACAACAACAACAACAACAACAACAACAACAACAACAACAACAACAACAACAACAACAACAGCAGCAGCAGCAGCAGCAACAACAACAACAACAACAACAACAACAACTACTAATACTACTACTACTACTACTACTACTACTACTACTACTACTACTACTACACTTCTACTTCTACTACAACTACGACCACCACCACCACTACTACTACTATTACAACCACTACTACTACCACCACCATCACCACCACTACTACTACCACTACCACTACTACTGCTGCAACTATTACTACAACTACAATTTCATCATCTTCATCACCACCATCACATCTTCGCTATCGCCACCACCACCACCACCATCGCTGCCGCCACCACCACCACCACCACCTTCTTTCAATTGTTTATTCTTGTATTTTTTATTGCTGAACTATTTGCCAGAGCACCTGTTTGAGGTCTAAGATTGATGGCCATGCGTCAATCATCTTCTAAACTCATTGAATTCGAGACCAACCTCCAAACGCTATGAGACCTCGAAAACGCCCTGACCTGCGATTCGACCATCATCCACAAAATGTTCTCGGCCCTGCACTCCTCCTCTTCCTCCTCCACTTGGTAGACAGTTCCATCGAGACCAAGTACCCAACGTACCGCTGCCAGGAAGAGCAGCCATCGGGTACCCTGGTCGCCGATCTCACATCGAGACTGGACAGCAATGGCGGAGTACGTTACTCAATATTCCGATCTGTCCCAAACGCAACGGATATGTTCGACCTTGACCCAGACAGTGGGAGACTGTCCATTGGCGGTCGGCTGGATCGGGAGAGGATCTGCGCCCAGCTAGCCGTCTGCATGGTTCGCCTAGACGTCGCTCTGGAACGTTCTGGAATCTTCTCTGACCTGATCAAGGTCGAGATCAGCGTTGATGACATCAATGACAACGCCCCTGCGTTCCGTCTGCCACTCCTTCGCAAGTCCCTGCCCGAATCAGTTCCCCTTGGTCTCGTCGTCGAGATCAACCCAGCCGTCGATCCTGACAGCCCAGCGAACGGAGTGGTCAACTATTCTCTCGTGGCACCCCCGTCCGCGCCATTTCGCCTCGTCGTCGACAAGAACCGCGTCACGAGCACCCTCGGCCTCAAACTCGAACTGGTCCGGGCTCTGGATCGTGAAGACGAAGACCTCTACCGGATGGCAGTCAAGGCCGTTGACGCAGGTCAGCCACCAAGGTCAGGCACCATTCTGCTCGAGATCCAAGTCGAGGATGTCAACGACAACAGTCCTCAGTTTTCGAAGAATACTTACGAGGCCACGGTGGCCTCCGACGCGCCAATAGGGCAGACGGTCATCAGGGTCACGGCCTTTGACCCCGACCTTGGTCTGAACGGGGAGGTGATGTATTCGTTGTCCAGAAAGTCCAGAGTTCTCTACGGAGATGTGTTCGATGTCAACTCCACTTCCGGCGACGTCAGCACGAAGGTCCGACTGGACGGGCGTCGGATGTCGACCTCATACGGACTGGTCATAGTTGCCAAGGACAGCGGAGAAAACGCCATTCCAACGACAGCGAACCTCAGAATCCAGGTCGAGAGCTCGAATCATCACCCGCCGGTCATCTCTATCGCAACTCGTGAACAAAACGGGAATTCCTCGCTGGTGGAAATTCCAGAGAACAACCAGCCATACCTGTTCGTCGCTGGATTAACGGTCTCCGACGGGGATTTCGGTCCAGCGGGACAGGTCATGTGCCATCTGAACGGATCGGACTTCACCCTCGTGCCATTGTCGGAATGGGAATTCAAGGTCATTGCCTTAAGGTCGTTCGATCGAGAAGTCAAGGACAAGTACAAGGTGAAGGTCGTCTGCTCAGACCTTGGCGAACCCTCACTGACGTCACACATAGAAATCTGGGTTAGGATTCTCGACGAGGATGATAATGCACCGCGCTTCACACAATCCGACTACAGCTGCACAGTGGCCGAAAACGGGCTGAAAGGAGCGTCTCTGGTTCGAGTCCAGGCCGAAGACGCCGACTCGGGTGACAACAGCCTAGTGGAATATGCGCTCGACTCAGACGCCGATCCAAATGTTTTCCGGATCGATTCCAGATCTGGCGAAATCTTCCTCGTTGCATCTCTCGATCGCGAATCCATAGACAGTTTCGACTTTGGCGTCGTCGCACGCAGCGGAAGAATAGAAACCGAAATCGAAACCGGAAATGCAACGTTCCGGCACCGGGTCACGTGCCGCGTCCACGTAACCGTATTGGATGAGAATGACGAGGCTCCAAGGTTCGAGCGTTCGACCTACAAGTTCTCCGTCGGCGAGAACGTGAACTCTGGAACGGAAGTGGGTCGGGTGGCGGCTCGGGACCGTGACCTCGTTCCACACAACGCCTTCGTCTTCCATCTGGAGTTCCTGCCCGAAGATGCCGTCAGCGCCTCGAGCTTCGCCATCGATCCAGTCCTCGGGGTCATCTTCACCCGACAGATGCTCGACAGAGAGACGGCCAGTCACCACACCCTACGTGTTCGCGCCAAATCCGCAGACGTCGTCTCCACGACGCCCGATGACGTCACGGTTGTCTTCGTTCAGGTTACTGACGTCAATGACAACGCCCCTGTCGTGGCGTTCCCGTCGGATGATGACGATACCGTTCACGTGAGAGGAAACGTCACCAAGGGTCAGATTCTGGCGAACCTGTCAGCCTATGACCGAGACAGCGGCGCCAACTCTGAGCTGAGGTACTCGATCTCGACCGGAAATGACCGGGGTACTTACTTCCTCCATCCGAGAAGCGGAAGTCTCGTCTGGAACACCGCTGATCTGACCTCGCGCCGGGCAGACGATTGCCTCGACGAGCTAGAGATCGTCGTCAAGGACAGCGGAATTCCGCTTCCGTTGATGACGTCAGCGCGGCTCTACGTAGCTTTTGACTGTGACAATGACCTTGACCAAAGAAAGATCTCCTCGCGACTGGATCAAGAAGATCGTTGGCGATTCAGTTTCTATTTTATAACGATCACTGTGGCGCTTGTGTTCCTGATCCTTTTGTTGGTCGTCATAGTCGCCAGGGTGGGTTTCAGACCAAATCGAGTGGACACCCTGAGGACGCGGACGAAGCACGGAGCGCCACATGCGAGGTTACAGCGTGACCTACTAGATTCAGACAATAGAGGTTCGGTGGACATGATATCCGGAATGCTGATAGCAGCGAGAGGACAGGCGGTTGCTTCTTCTAGTCTTGAGGTATTTGCTGGCCTCATTTGAAATTCTTACGATGATCATGATGATGATTATGATGACTATGATGGTGGTGATTGCTATGACAATGTGAACAGGACCTCATAATGCCTATGATAAGATTACGATGTTGGCGTTGATGTTCAAAAGTTTGATGATGATGATGATGTTGTTGTTGTTGTTGTTGTTGATGATGATGATGATGATGATGATGATGATGATGATGATGATGATGATGATGATGATGATGATGATGATGATGACGACGATATGTTTGATTTACGCCGACATTGCTGATGCTGATCGTGCAGTGTGATTCTCCTTACAGATTTTATTTTAGTTACAGTTATAGTTAATGGTTTTTCATTTTAGTTATAGTTACATTTATAGTTAGTATTATTTTTTAGTTATAGCTATAGTTATAGTTACTTGATTTTTATCTGAGTTAGTTTTAGTCAATACATAGTTACAACGGGCTCCCAGTGGTGCTCCGCCTGGTCCTATGGATGTTACTGACCATGACTCTAAGTAGTAACTGCACGTATTTGGAAGTCACAGACAATATTATTAAGGATGATAATTCAATTCCAAAATATCATTCACTAATACATTAATTTAAACCGTTCTTCCTAAATTACATAAAACTTGAAATCCATGAGGCCCATTATCTCGCAGTGTAATAGCGTAACCTACAAGTTGCACGCTTGGGCTATATGTACACCAATTGCTCAAAATTGGTGAAATCTAAATTCCCAATTTAATAAAAGACACCACAGACTTTCTGAATAAATTACAGACGTATAATAACCTAATTAAGGAAGAAACCATATTAGTTACCTTAGATGTAGAATCCGCATATATACCGATGTACCCCTTGACTTAGGAATAGAAGCGATAATTATAATAAAGCATTATCATAAAACCTTGAAAAACTGGAGAAAAAATTTAATATAGACATAAAACCTATTCCACCTTTATTAAAAAAGAACCTTGCATTCACATTGAAAAATTTCTACTTTTCATTTAAGGGCAACCTGTATAAACAGATTTAAGAGTTTACTATGGGTGGCTCATCGTCGGTTTCTTTGAGATATTTGACAACGCCCACCCAGATACCATTTGGGACCATGATAGGTTTATACATCCTATTCGGTATTTGGAATAAAACACATGAGGTAAAATAATATATCTTAATACTCTAAACAAGTTCCAATCCAATTTTAAATTTATCTTCAATCAATCCCAAAAAAATTCCATTTCTAGATGTCAAAATTATTAAAATCAATAACGACCTTTAAACTACTATATACACTAAATCTACGGCTATAGAAAGCTGTAGCCTACCTGAATTTCTTTAGTACCGCCGAGTTCCCTTCTAATCACATCTTTCTATCACCCTCTGCAGCACATACATCTTTGTATGTAGCCTAGGTGGATGGTGATCCATGAGGTGATTGAGTAGATTAAGCTTAGTCGCGTTTTTACCGGCTATGAACCGACCATATAACTTTCCCTCATTAACACCAACACCGCTGATGCTACACGAACTTTTATTTGTGACTGATTCGTACTTGAAATGACCCCAGACCATAGGCGTAATTTGTGGGGGGTACGAGGGGTACCCGTACCCCCCCCCCACTTTATTGACTGGGGGGTACCGTACCCCCCACTTTTTGAACGATGCCAATGAATATTTTATTATTGTGCCTTCCCAGAGATCGCAATCTCTGCCTTGCTTCGTGTATGGAAGAAGTTGGTACCCCCCACTTTTTAGTCCAAAGTTACGCCCCTGCCCCAGACAGCATTCCCACGTTCGCGGACGCTCAACATCATTAGAGACATTTTAACTACAAGATTAATATGATTGCTAATTTTGCGAATTTGTGCTAGTCAACTAGCATTGCAATCGCTATAGAGAAATGTTAACAAAATAACTTAATTTAATAAAATGCGCCCCTACTACTGGGTTAATTCACAAAACCAAACTCCCAGGCGAAACTAGGCTATTAGTTGTAGCGCACTTCTCATGTTTTTCGATACTGCACTTATTATATTTGTACGAAAAAACGATGAATTTTCGTTAGTTTCATTTTCGTGATAGTTATAGTTGTAGTTAATGATATTTTTAGTTACAGTTATACTTATCGTTAACGAAATCATTTTACTTTTGTTAACGAACATTTTCGTTACCGTTAACGAGAATCACGCTGTGATCATGTTGGTGAATAATTATGTTGCTGTAGATATGACGTTGGTCAGGGCTTGGTGACCTTGGTGAGTGGTGACGGAGAGATCTAACTAATTATTAATTATTTTGTTTGTTTCAGTTGGATTACAAGAGAGAAAATGAAACGAACGAGCAGAGGCGACCGGACCAACAGGTCTCTGATCTCAATCAATTCATCTGAGTTCTTTCCAAATTGATGTAGCGCATCTTTAAATTTCGATTGCACTCCTAGAGTATCGCATTGCATGCGCATAGCATTGCATTTTATCCACTCATTCATTCATTTGTTCACTTAGAGCATGTATTGTATATAGCGCCCCTCCCAGATACATACTGAGTAACTCCGTCATGGCACGTACTCTGGTAGTGCCCGTTCCGAGTCTGGATAAAGGAGGAGGGCGACCTTAATCGTCTTTGTTATGACACATCATCGTTAAACACCAACAGACTATATAGGCCTATTCATTGACGCATTGTCTTGTAGTAGGCCTGCAATCTTAATTAGGCTTGACGTTTGTGATGCAATGTAATAAACTACATTTTTACTAATGGTTCGTATATATATCATTGCATATGATATGGTAGCCTACTTCAAACAAAGATTCATCAAATGGGAACAATGCCGACCAGGCTGTCTTTGATCCGCCATTTAGCACATGGCTATGCCGTAAGGTTAAGCTAGCTATCTTTACTATGTCACTTATCAATATCATTTCAATATCATTTATTGGCATTAACGACAGTATTTCATCATGTCCCTGCGAATGCAGGTTCACACTAGGCTATAAAGCAAAAAGAAAATTAAGAATCATTTGTTAATTAACATTTGGAATTCGTTGAGAGTATTTTAAGCATGTCAGTATAATGATATCTTTAGTACCTGGTTAATAAAACATAGAACTGTCATCAACAGAAAATGACTGTATACAAGCACATGCAGGCGTATATTTAAGCTGGTGCGTAACTATAACAATGTATAGCTCTTTTAGCTAGACTGCAACACAAAAGGCCAGGCCGTTACAATACAACATAATGGGACGGGGAGATGGCTGAATGGTAACACGCTGGAACGAAGATCAGAAGGACGCGGGTTCAATACCCGCTAGCCCCATAAGGTTGGCTCAGCCCTGCATTCGCTAGAGGGCGACTGTAAAATTGAGCGGTAGGACAGATGGGCGCCGTTAATGACTGGCGTATATACAGTTAAATTCGACTCCTGTAAAACTGTATCTGTTACTACTATATATCATGTAGGGCGCTGCTGAGCACCGGTTGAGTGGCGCCATAGCAAGTACGGTGCGATAATAATAATAATAATAATAATAATAATAATAATAATAATAATAATAATAATAATAATAATAATAATAATAATAAGCCGTTCCAGAAAACCATCTATCTTTCTCCGGACATAGTTTTGATAGCCTGAGGGATTAATGCTACCTCGGGTAAAAAAAAAGAAAAATAATAATAATAATAATAATAATAATAATAATAATAATAATAATAATAACAATGATAATGATAATGATAATGATAATAATAATAATAATAATAATAATAATAATAATAATAATAATAATAATAATAATAATAATAAAGTAATACAATACATTACAGTACCATACCTTGACATGCAATACAATACAACTGAGGTTTGATGATGCTCCCTCACAAAGTTCAGAAGTGCTTCAGTGTGCAGTTCTGCACTTTGTATTGGAGCGTTATCAAATCTAAGTTCTACTTTATTGTAACTGCATGACCGGAATGATGGGCCCCGTCCTGTCTCAGGGAGCTGTGGGTTTCACTATCGTCGATCCCGGGCCGCAGATCTCTTCGTGGTACTCTTAATCTGGTTATCGCTCATTCTGGAGAGGCTGCCATTCAACCCAAGATAGGAGCTCCTTCCCCTGTAACTGCCTCTATTTTTCCAGCCGTTGAAGATCATCGAAGGCCTTTGATCTGCTTCTCTTTGAGTGGCTCTATATAAATTTGCAATTACATCTCCAATAACAGTTCTGTTTGATCGTAGTTTGTTATTGTCAGGTCGGGAATACCTCTGAGGAGTTTTTTTGGCAGACGCTACATAAATGTACTGTAATTTCTACATGCTAATTGTACTATAGGGTTACTCGCTCATCAGCAACTTACTCACTTACTAAAATCTTGACAGGGCAATGAATCAGACGATTCCGATGTTGGTGACAGGGACACTGACAGCGGATGTGTCGACGTATCTTCTGTTTAGAGATCTATGTCCCTCTGTTGACAACTTCTGCACGCAACTGTCGTTTCCTGTTACGGTACGCATGCGCTTCAGTTAATTTTCATAGGTAGGCATACATGGTGTGTGTGTGTGTGTGTGTCTGGGTGTGCGTGAGTATCTCTAGGTGTATCTGTGATCGTATGTGTGTTTGCGTGTCTGTCCGCGTGTCCGTGTGAGTATCTATGTCCAGATAATACCAAACTACAACATCATTGTTCTCCTTCTCCTCCTCATCACAACCATCGTCGTCATCATCTCCATCATCATAAATATCAACAACAACAGCAACAACAACAACAACAACAACAGTGACAGCAAAGCTCTCGTCTTAATTGTCATCAGTCACCATGCATTACATTTTCTCATCAACTGTGTATATTTTCTTTTAGATACCGAAATTTGGATCGCCAGCTATTTCATAAAAAATACGGACAAACGTTTTACAACTTCTTACCTGTTGTACAAGCTGGTATACCTGTTTCTACGTTGTCCCTGTTTAATATGTCGTTACCTGTTAACATCAGCTAACAGAAACTGCTTATAAAACGGTTCAGGTTGTGTGCACGGTTTCTGCCGGCAAAAGCAAAGACTCAACATAACTGCCACTCTGCCTTAACGTCCAAAATAGGCAATAAGTAGTGTTACGTATATGAAATTGTTTTAAAATAATTAAATAAAGTTTGCATATTTATTGCGCGACTATATACGTGTAATGAAAGGCCTGTGCAAATCATCTGCCTGTCTACTTTCGTCTGCTTTGGTCAAAACGTTCGTCCCAACTCCCAAGTACCTCTGTGTGAGAGGACGCCAGTTTGAATAACTGGCATGGCTATATCTCAGAGATTTGAATCTCGACTCTGCTCTTCTTTCGATGATTTTGATTGGGTGAGATCATTTCACAACCGCTGCCCGTTTTATTGGGTTCCACGCCATTTGAGGTCCCCGTGTATGGATCGTGCTAGTCTGAGATTTAAATCTACGAATTAAGCCACGGTTCGCACAACTGACCTTAAACTGTGTGGAGCCCCATCCAATCGGGCAGTGGTGGTAAAAGATCTCGCCAAATAAACACATTAAAATCAATAGGGTGGACACCTACGGTCCATATCCACGTGTGCAGTGCATTCAATTCTCACTCATCCGTACATTTCTATTTGCAAAGACAGCGCTTAACCAAGCAGGCAGTGGGTCGTAATCGTAATCCGGAAACTTCTATAGCGCCCAAAGAGGCTAAGTCACAGGAACCAGCTCATTCACAGTCGACTAGTGAAGGTCACAGGTTCAGTTCCAGATCAAGATCGAAGGACCAGATCCAAGGACCAGATCGAAGAACCAGATCGAAGGACCAGATCGAAGGATCAGATCCAAGGGGGATCAGGCAAGTAGACAATCAGTGGATTGAATAGTGTTTAGAACTGGAGCGGCGAGAGATAAGGAATCAGGAGTTAGGATTTGTGAAAGAGAACTACTTTCAGTTTTGTTTTCAGTTTCCACATTTATTGTGTGCATAGACACGCGAATTAATAACAATAATAATAATTATAAGTGATTATCAATATACATTGCCAATTTTCAATTGTTATTTACTGATTAGTTATTATCGACTAACAACGAGTGATTGGTAATTCTTTATTGCTTGGAACTAACGCTCGTGATTTATCAAAGGGTCCATTGAACTACTCCAGCACTATAGCACATCTGTTGAAAATCAATCAAACAACTAGACATCATATAGCGCACCGTTCAAGGTAACTATTCAGAGGCGCTCCTGGCCCAGCCTCGACGAAAGAGAACAGCCTTAAGAGCAGTGAAGAAAGAGGTGGACGAGTCCCGAGGAGAGACCGCAATTCCAGAGAAAGCCCGTTCCAGATGGTGGGAAAAGGTGAGCGAGTAAGCTACATCGGTTAAGGCGCGCATCCTATGCACCTCGGTACGTGCGGGTGGCGGATCACGTACCGATGGAGACTTATTTAAGAGATTTGAATTTCGGTCTAGCATGTTCCGTACACGGAACCGTAAATGCCGTGGCACCCAGTGGTGAAGGATCTCGCCCGATCAATTCGGTGATAAAAGAGCAGGGTCGAGGCCATACGGTCGCTATATAAAAACGTGTGCGTTTACATGTTCACCTTATGAGAAAGATACGCCTAGAGGTTACAATTTAAAGTGAATTTTAAAATGTGTTGCACTCTTGGATTGCTGTCATGGTTTCCTTCAAACCTCAGAATGAAAAATAAAATAAAACATGCAAACACACATAGTATATGAGATTACTGACTACATCAGATAGCCATGTCTGCCAGGCTTTTGTGAATTACTCTAAAGGCGCTATATTAAGTGTCTATAAACATACATACATACATACATACAGACAGACAGACATGCACATACATACATGTATACATGCATGCATACATACATACTCGTATATATATACATACGCTCATACATACATATGCACATACACACGTACATACACATGCATACATACATACATACATTTTTATTTATTTATTCCGGATATTTCTATAGCGCCTCTCGAAGTCAACTACTACTCAGAGGCGCTCCCGATTACAGCATTTGATACTGTGCCAGAATTTTCACGCCGAAGCACCACGAGCAATTGCGAGTGAAGGACTTGCCCAAGGTCCGTACGCAGCGGCTAGAGTGGGATTCGAACCTGCAACCCTCCGGTCACAAGGCGCCGAACTAACCACTGAGCCACCACGCCCCACATACATACAATACATGCATATTTCATGCAATCGCTCAACCCTAGGATTCGAACACGTGTTCGGTGGATGCCGTCGACAACATAACCACTAGGCAAAGTCACCTTTAAACGATTCCAGGTGGTGGCTGCTGAGCTGATTTATGTTTATGTGCCAAGTGATTGATGGAGTTCTGTGGTTGTCTTAAACACGGGGATGTCTACAAATAGTAGACACTAATAGTGTGTCTGCAAACATCCCAACTCAGTCTCTATAAGTAGGCCCATGTAAAATGTCTAGCCACAGAAGACATTAACAATGTTTCAAGAACTATATAGACACGTTATGTATGCCACTGATGCTCAGTCAATGTAGTCGTATTATATTGTGGAGTTTCAGGTAATTAGACACAACTGTCTGGCATCAAACAACAAGAAAGAGCTAGATAAACTTCGTTGTTACTGTTACAAGCGAATCTACCAGACTTCCATGGCAGTTACTGTGTAATTTCGATCCAACACTTGTAAATTTGTAAATTGTTTTAATTGAGTGTAGGATACGATTGAGTGAATGGCTTCAGGTTTCAGAAGCTTACCCTTTTTCAAATTGCTTATCCACCATAGGCTGTTATTCTGTCTTAGCTACATGTATAGACCTATCTTCTGGATATTGACCTTATTACGGCTCGGTTTTGGGACGCCATCGGTTGATATCTTGTGCATTAGACACCGGGGCGATAAATTTATCTATTATTATTTTTATTATTGTTATTATTATTATTATTATTATTATTATTATTATTATTATTATTATTATTATTATTATTATTACTATTACTATTACTATGAACATTATTATTATTATTATTATTATTATTATTATTATTATTATTACTATTATTATCATTATTATTATTATTATTATTATTATTATTATTATTATTATTATTATTATTACTATTATTATCATTATTATTACTATGAACATTATTATTATTATTATTATTATTATTATTATTATTTTATTTTTTTTTTTTTTTATGCCCCGAGGTAAAAATGATCCCTCAGGGACTTTAAAATTAGTAAAACTATTAAAGGTCTGGAACGGCTAGAACTCCTCGGGCTCGGGCAAAAGGTTAACAAACGTCCCGCAAATTGCAACCGCAATTTATTATTATTATTATTATTATTATTATTATTATTATTATTATTATTATTATTATTATTATCCGAGAATTCATGTCTAGGTTCTGTTCACTCAGAAAATCGAGTTCCCCGCCGCTGCCTCCGTTAAGAAGGCGATAGATATCGACGGGTTTATTATTATTATTAACATTATTATTTTTATTATTGTTTTTTTGACCCGAGGTATCAAGGATCCCTCAGGATTTGGAAAAAATTATTGTTATTTAGGAGCAGAGATAGTGTCTGGAGGGTCAGGCCTCGTCTTCGGGGGAAAGCGTGGGAAAAGTGCCTTTAAATGCAACCAAATTATAGCATTGGATGCTGATGGAAAAACGAAAAGTTGATTCGCGTCTGTCGCCACTGATGGAAGAAAGTCGACCGCCTATATCGCTGATAAAATCTGAGGCTGAAGGGTTCATCGGCCCCAAGGTCTAATATTATTATTATTATTATTGTTGTTGTTGTTGTTGTTGTTGTGTGAAGATTTACAAGGCGTAAGTTAATAGTAGGGGCCTACTAAATACATTTAAAATGCTCAGCTGAGTTAGATTACGTGAACAGATAAATTACTTAATCTCTTCCTGAGGCTTTCGATAGAAAGTTCCGGAGCACGGAGTTCGATGGACAACGCGTTTCAGACCGTTCGACCAGATTACTGCACATCACAGTCAGAATGTGTTTAGAGATCAGATTGATTACACGTTCGAGCGTTCTGCATCCACATTAGAACCTGCTATTAACAGACATTTTGAACGATATACAGAAAGGCTTCAACAAGTCAGAATGTGCTTAGCCACGAGAAAATTTATGTTCTATATCCGCACTACCTCTAGTTCGTGGCAGGCGTAATTTTTTAAGGGTATATGTAGACCACGTCTAACCGGTGAGACATCATTCTACCGACTTTATTTACAGGCACCTGACGCATGGCAGATGCCATTATTTGCATTATTATGGCATTATCGCTCACGGATAATTGTACGTCTGTTTGGCTGGCGGTCGAGATCTCGCGCTGTTTACGAACGCGAGTTTGAAGCCGTCTATATTACTTGCGTGTAGATGGGAAGACCATGGCGGCAGACTTTGCGCGGATCAATAGTAACAGCGTCTAACCGATGAGTTCTGACGTCGTAAAATCTCAGGAGAATTGTCGGTTGCTGAAATCTCTCCGGAGATTTCGTGTTGGAGAAGGAATTGGTCGAGTTTCGGCGTCGAAAATAAAATACACTCCTGGGCTTCGAGGTCGTAAAAATCGCCGGAGATTTGATGACTGTGAAATCTGTCGAGTCTATTGTTCTGTTCAAGTTTTTCTCTCGAGTTTTGCGTTGTAAATTTCTGAAGAGATTTAACGTCAGTAATAGTTAGTAAGACTCTCGAGAGATTTAGCGTAAAATTTAATGGGTTTCATTTGATCCTAAGTGTAGGCCCACCAATAATTCTGGCGCATG
>OY744603.1:61062953-61215453 GCA_963556255.1 Allolobophora icterica
TGGTAGTGCAGCTGAACCGGAAGGCTGAAGACGCAGAGAGCGAGGTCCGACAGAGCGAGGTTGATGACGAAGATGTTCGTAACGGTCTGTGGCTTCTTCGCCTTGGCAGCGATGTATATCGCCACCGTGTTACTGAAGATGCCGGTGAAGATGACGATGACGTAGACGGTTACTATGACGTAACGAACGAGAGGCATTTTGAGGAGATCGAACTGCCAATGGGCCTTTGTGTTGGTCCAGTTGCGTAGGATCTCCTGCTGCAGCTGGGACAGCTCCGCGCCGTCCAGGCCGAACATGTCAACAAGAGTAGCGTTCATCTTGCGCTATATAAATTGAATATTTATGTAGCGACGTGTCACTCCACCCAGACTGTAATCAAGGCAGGTCAAACCAGGAATCCACTGATTCAGTTTAACTCCAGGATTTCACTAAACAGTTGAACTATACTTGAGGACTCCAGTGAAACAGTTGAACTCCAGGAATCCACCACTGAAGCAGTTTAACTGCAGGAATTTACTGATGAAGTTTAACCCCAGGAATTCAGTTAAACAGTTTAACTCCAGGATTTAACTGAAACAGTTGAACTACCTGAGGAATCCAGTGTAACAGTTTACTCCATGAATCCAGTAATACAGTTGAACTTGAAGAATCTACCACTAAGGCAGTTTAACTGCAGGAATCCACTGATGCAGTTTAACTCCAGGAATCCAGTTAAAACAGTTTAGCTCCATGAATCTAGTTAAAACAGTTTAACTGCAGGAATCCACTTATGAAGTTTAACTCCGGGAATCCAGTTAAAACAGTTTAGCTCCAGGAATACGGTGAAACAGTTTACTTCAGGAATCCGGTGAAACAATTGAACTCCAAGAATCCACAACTGAAGCAATGTAACTCCAGAAATGAGCTGAAACAGTAGAACTCCAAGACGTCTTTCTCCTGCCGTCCTTCACAGACTACACAACCGGCTTGTTCAATTTAACGTTGACATCATAGCGTCCAGCTCCTTTCCGATACTCTAAATGAAGACGAAACATAATATCCCGATTGATTAGAGCGACCCACTTCTGTAACGCCCTTTTCGAACGTGCCAACAATCAATTGATGACGCTTCAGAAAACTTTCCTGCATTCAGCTCGTCGTTTAATTTTCCGTTTGCCATTCATCATCTAGAAAAAACCGGCCAATAAATTCCCGCCAACGAAATTCTATCGCAGAAATCAGGCGACGATAAATACGACCGAACCTCCAACGAACGCGTTCCACGTCCGGTTCTGGCAATGTTTAACATCCGCGCAATAAATCGCGCATGCCAGCTACAATGAAACGCCCGCATCTACTTCCGGTGAGTCTGTCGTCCTCGCTTGTTTAACGAGCGCGGACACGTGACCTCGGCTGGCGAAGCGACATCTTGCGTTGGCTGTAAGCATAAAGAACAGTTCTCGATTAATCGGCGCACCGGTGCTGTAGTTCGCATCGTCGCCCAATCGACCTGAGTAATCTGATCTAATAATGTGTAATTTAATGCGATGTGAGACAATGTTGCCTAGTTTAATTTAATATGGTTTATGTAATGTAATGCAACATGATATAATGCAGCGTAATTATACGTGACGTAATTTGATGTAATGCAATGCAATTCAATGTGACAAATTGTGATATATTGTGATGTAAAGTGATCAAATGTCGTATAATGTAACATGATGTTATTTGATGCGCAGTGATATCAATCGAAATGTAATTTAACGTTGTATTTTAGTGGCGCTATGTAAATGTTCAATTACAATTACAATGTGAACAAAAATATATGACCTCCGAAGAGAATTAGTGAAGCAGATATGAACGCTGATTGATTGATTTGTCAATCTATCGATCTGCTGCATTGATTAGAAACCTAACAGTGGACATTTTGACGCGAGATTGCAAACACAAGACCCGATGAGCTGCAGTGTAATTAATTATTCAAAGAACTGTGCATAAAAAGCAGACAGTTCAATGTCATTGCGGGTCTGTGCCAACGCGGATATCTTCTACGAGAATTTTTTAATTTAATTAAAATATCAATCTTGTTTTCTTGTATTGTACTGTTTTCGGACATTCATACAGCGTTTCAATCGGGAGAGACATTCAGACAGGCTCTCAGACCCAGACAAGTTTTCAGAAAGGCAAAGGAGGAAGAGACGAAGAGAGAAGAGAGGAACGAACAGACAGAGGAAGCTCATTCCAAGAGCCGGGCCAATGGAGGGCTTTTGGAAGCATAAGACCTGGACTGAGCCAGCGCAGTTGGTTGGATGCTACACATGAGAGCGTGCTAGCATGGAATCAAATTTTTTAATAATACACGGCTCACTAATTCTTAGTGAACTTTCATAACTTTTGTAACTTCTATAGCGCCAGAGTCCAATGCGCAATGCATCAACCGATGGCGTTCCAAATCCAAGCAGTAATCCAAAAGGTCAGACTGTTTAGACTTAACTGTTGGTTCTCGACCGGATAACGGTTTCGTAAACTTCAAGACCATTTAATTTGCGTAGACAAAGCTTTCATAAGGTACTAAAGAGTGTTAAATGAAGTGTATAGATAATTAAATTGGCCTACCTAATTTAGATCTAATCTGATCAAATCCGATGCGATGTGATTTAATCTACTATAATGTCTTTTGCGGGACACGATGGTCAATTGATTCAGCTTGGCCATTTTTGTCAGTGGCGCTATATAAGTGCATAATATAATTAATAATAATACTAATAATACTAATAATAATAATAATAATAATAATAATAATAATAATAATAATAGTAGTAGTAGTAGTACTAGTAATAGTAATAATAATAATAATAATAATAATAATAATAATAATAATAATAATAATAATAATAATAATAATAATAATAATAATAATAATAATAATAATAATTATAATAACTTTCATGCGGCCAGAACTTGTCGAGTGATGCGCCGTTCCAGAGTAACATCATATTATCTCCGGATATAGTTTTAGACAACCCGAGGGATTATATCTACCTCGGGTAAAAAAAATTATAATAATAATAATAATAATAATAATGATAATAATAATAATAATAATAATAATTTGGGGCTTCGGGAGCAATGGGGCAAAACGAACGCCATCACATAAGTGTATAATATCATTAATAATAATAATAATAATAATAATAATAATAATAATAATAATAATAATAATAATAATAATAATAATAATAATAATAATAATAATAATAATAATAATAATAATAATAATAATAATAATAATAATTTGGGGCTTCGGGAGCAATGAGACAAAACGAACGACATCACAACCATAGAAATCGTTGTTGTTCATCGCTCATATAGATTGCAACCCAGCCAAACGTTAATAGTACGGCGGTACAACACAATGCACGCTAACGTTTCAAATCAGAAACGACACCCTCGCAGGACATATACCCACAGATAAGTTGAGATAACACGGAGCAAGGGACGAAGACGTGTGCATGGCTTATGTCCAGCCAAAGGATTATGCAACAGATGCAAACCCAACGAATACTGTGCACTCCAATTCCGCCAGTCCCAAACCTGGATAAAGCAGAAGGGCGATGCTAATCATCCTTGATATGACACAGCGTCGTTAAACAGCTACTACTCGAAAGACTGCAGTACGGACTCACATTGGCCATAATGTATGTATGTATGTATGTATGTATGTATGTATGTATGTATGTATGTATGTATGTATGTATGTATGTATGTATGTATGTATGTATGTATGTATGTATGTATGTATGTATGTATCAGGACACTTATTATAGCGCATTTTAAGTACCTCGCTTAGCCCACCCGAAGCACCAGGTCAATAACCGCCTGCTCGACATAGATTGATGGTTTGAGTGTCATGTATGCACTTGACGCTGTGAATGATCGTAAGACTGTCGTGAAAGGTTCGCAAACACGACACTTAATCGCCCAGACAGGCGGTCCTTGACTTGTCTGTTGGGCCCCGGGTGGTTTTCTATGCGGACCCTGAATTGCTGACTTATGGGCGCCTTGGGGGCATCTGTTGCATAACCCTTTGTCCGGACATAACTCATGCACACGCCTTCCTGTCTTGCTCCGTGTTGTCGGTTGGTGTCAATCCTGTGAGGGCGTCGTTTCTAGTTTGAGGCGTTTGTGTGCATTGCGTTGCACCGCAGTACTATGAAATGTTTGGCTTGATGAGGCGGTTGTTGTCTATCTGAGCCCTGAACAGCGTCCAGAAGCCAGCAATCTTGTGGGTCGGTGGGTGATGGCGCGTGCCATGTCTTGTTGTTCTCAATTCCGACATAAGTTAATCTTGTGCGTGATAGTCTAGTGGTTAGCGTGCCGTACTGTCGACCGAGAGGTCGGGGTTCAAATCCACATGCACCAGGGCATACATTTGTTTCAAGATTTCTTTTCCACTTGCACCCTCTAGCCAACTCAGCTGTAATAAACTGTACGCTGATCGTACAGTGTCGGAGTTAAGATCGGGTTCGAGGGAGAGCTTGCCACCCGCTCTCATATGCCGAGGCTAAGAAAAATGAAGTCGCTAACACTTCATGCTGATGACTGCCTCTCAGAGTATATCTCAAGGGAGTGCTCGTCTTCTCTCCTAAATATAGCTCCTGCGTATTATGTATGTCATTTTGTTTAATTGCATGTATAGACAGTTGCGGTGGAGATGCTGTTTCTGTTGCCATTAAGTGAGCCACGTTCCGAATCATCGCCTCATTCAATAAGAATGGATGGATGAAGATAGACGATAATGTTCTAGCACACTTTCTGGCCACTCTAAGCACACAAAGCGCTGCCTCTACATCTGCTTGGTTGCGTCTGTGTATCTCTGTCTGTGTGCTTGGTCAGCCTCTTGTCTGGATCCGTGTCGCTCCCTTCCTCACTTACTGCCCAGTTCGTCTATTCCTATACTCCACTTGTCAACCACTTTATGTCTCGGCTGCGAAGGTTCTGCGTCAAACCAGTTGGATGTCTATTCAGCTCATTAGCGAAGATGTAAGGCAGTAAGTAGATTGGAAGCAGACCAACAAACACAGGCGCTAGATAATTTTCGATTCTTTGATTTGCAATGCTTTGTATGGAAAGGTGAGGTAAAGTAAGATTAGGTAAGGTAAGTTCATGCTCTTATTAGGATTTAATAATTAAATCTGATTGTGAGTCGTGAGGTAAGTGTGCGTGAACAAGTTGTTCAGGTTCGTTCTATGGAGTCCCCTAGTCAAGGTCGACCCGGCAATCATTGGATTAAAGCCCAGGCGCACTACCGTGTTGGTTGCACGCTGGTCCATTTGTTGCCGTTGTCATAGATCTCATTTTACGTTTTCGGCCAAAGTCCAATTAACCACACGGTTAAGTACCGTCGTTAAAGGGAGGTGTATATAACATACCTTACAATTGATTGCCTTAGCTATAGGTTACCTCCAATAAAACTGACATAAATCGCTTTTAAAATTGCGTTCTGATCAAATTCAAATCGAATCGACTGATAACCGAATTCACGACAATTTTAATCGATCCATCGGTAACTTAAACCGACACAAATTGAAATACGAGTTGAATTACTGAAGTCGGCCGACGCGCAGAAACACGTGCAGGCATTGATCTCAGCGGTTGAAATGGGCACGTCCATAAATCACGACCCATTCAGTGTGATAATTGACCCTCTAACTGCGGCTTTCACTGGGACTCGGAGGATTAACGGCTGAAGTTCGTAACAATAGTTGTGTCTGTGTCGAGGGAGAGTGGGGTCGGTGGGAAGGGATGGGAGAGATAGTGGGTGGGTGGGTAAATGCAGTGTTTTTACGTAGAGGCGGAAATGTAAACATCATCAATTTTCCTAAAAGCGTAGATTTCTGAACTAGGGGGCCGACTCGAATTCCGAACAACTGCGCGATTGTGCGATGCCGAACGAAATGACTTATCTACTGGAAAGTCGGATGTGAAGCAACGTCACCTGGCCTGCACTGACGAACTGATTTGGTCTCCGTACCGAATTGCGACTATAGGGCCTACTTATGCACGAGAACCTTATTATTAGTTTTTCTTTAAAATAATCGTAATCGTAAATTCCAGATGTCTAAAGCGTCACTCGAAAGATAAGCGTAGGGCATCAGCTTATTCACAAGCGCCGCGTCGAATCAGAGGGTTGGTCCAAAGTGTAGTCAAAACGAGGTCCGAGTGCAGTTGTCAGAGGTAAGAGGAAATGGAGTAGCTGCCAAAGCGAACGTCGTTTAGGTCGAGAATTGGAAGACGAATGATCACATGAGTTTGGTATGAATTCTTGAAGTGGTGGAATGACCAAGAATCAAATTGTCTTTTGAACTCTTACGTAGGGCATCAGGTGACGTAGGAGAACAGCTGTCTCTGGTTGATCTGTTAAGGTCAAAGAAGATCAACCAATGGCTTGAAAAAGACTTCATACACATATAATTTTATGTATGAAATTATATACTTATCATGATTATCAATATTCATTATCATTTGTGCATTGTTATATATTGGGGGAGACATCTTACATCTTTACCAACAACTCCTCGACAGCAGCAACGGAGAGTCTACAGTAATTATATCAGATAAAGAAAATTATAAGATTTACTACTAAAGGTCATTAATTATGATTGTAATGTATAACTTCTATTGCGCCGGCGTCTAATGCACAAGGCATCAACCGATGGCGCGCAAAAGCCAATCCGCAAGCATGTCAATAGCCAGAAGATCAGTCCGTAAGACAGAGAGACAGTCTAAAGTCTAAACAGAGAGGCAGCCTACTGCAGGCGGTTCTTTCCTGCTCCCAGCATTCACCTCAACCACTAATCTTTTGGAGTCCCTTTGCGATCAGTACTAACAAGACGCCTGAACGTTTCATGCACAAATCAAAACAGTTCCGATCAAAACGCGCCTGACGAATAACTAGATACGTTGCCCTAATTGGTTTCCCAGTAGCCGGGTTAAAATAGGCAGCTCAGGTCAAGAACACATTCCGGAACAGGAGTCCACGCAATCTGCGACATGAGCTTCTTCTTCTTTCCATTCCTCTATTTTGTGAGAGGTTGAAGACCATTCTGTTGCATCGTGGTCTGACGTATTCAGGTCGCAAGCACCCCTTGTGCGTTTTCTTGAACTGGCGCCATGCAAATAAGCACTTACAGTCTACAAGTTACTAGGTTAGCCAATGAGATAGCGACGGGAGTAATCGTAACTTTCCAGATGTTTAGGTTCTAGTTTTTCAGGCAAAATGAATTCCACATTCCTTTCAGCTATAAATCGTTACTAACGGCCGGAGCATTAAAAGCCGTTCTAGGAACCGAAGAGTCTGCGTTCGGGCTGTGGGCGAAACTCTGACGCAAGTCTAGACCGGCAGAAACGAGGGATCGAAATCCCAACCGAGGATATACTGCATCGCCCACAAAATCATGCAGCATATATATCGTTTCCAACAGCTCAATGTAATCAACTATAGTATCCATCCATGTCGTTTGAAACGATTCCATTACGGACACAAATCAGTAAACATAAGTACTCAGGCACGGACAACGAAACAAACACGTGCGCAAAAGTAATCAGAGACGCGCAGACATACGCAGAAACAAAGAATTCCATCGTTAAGAATTGCAGCAAAGGTCACGATGATGAAGGTGATGACGGTGATACTGGTGATGATAATGGTTATGATGATGACAACAATTATGAAGACTATAATGCTAATAATAATTGCTGTAGTATAGTAGTAATAGCAGTAGAGGTAGTAGTAGTGGTAGCAATGGGAGTAGTAGTAGTAGTAAAAATAGTAATAGTAGTAGTAGTAACAATTTAGCAATTCAAGATTATTATTCCGTTTTGTCTGGATAATTTCTTTAAATCTTAAGGATATCCTGGCAGACATATCTGTCAGTTTGTATATATTTATTGTCTGGTTTTGATGTAAGGATCCATATCTGTCAGTCAGTCAGTCTGTCAGTCAGTCAATCAGTCAGTAATAATAATAATAATAATAATAATAATAATAATAATAATAATAATAATAATAATAATAATAATAATAATAATAATAATAATAATAATAATAATAATAATAATAATAACAGCAACAACAACAAAAATGACTAGCCATTCCAGAAAAATTCAATTCCTACTTTTTTAAATCCTCAAGGATCATAGTACCGCGGGTAAATATAATACTGATTAAAAATATAATGGAGGATGATGGTGTGATGGTGTGTCTCATTAGAATCAGTCATCGTCATCTTCATCCGTAGAACAGACTGAGTATGCAAGACAGAGACAGACAGAGACAGAGACAGAGAAAGAAAGTGAGAGAGAGGGAGAGAGACACATAGGTAGATAAGACAGCGAAGCAGAGGAACCTACAGACAGAGAGGATATCCTGGCAGACAAACAAGAGTTATAGATGTTGATCGGATACAGAGGATGTCGTCGTAAGATGCATTAGTAATGTTCGTCAGTGTGTGCGGTCATGATATATCCTTGAGTAGGTCGTCATTTGGCTAGAACCTGTCGATTTCACGTCTATCCCTCCTTTCTCTCCAGAACAAAGGCTGCAACAACTGATGGCGAACGATGCTTTCATTATGTCCACATTGTCTGTCTGCAAGTTGGTGTGCGTCTACCTATCTGTCTGTGTGCCTCCCTGCATATGTGTGTCTTTGTACCTGCAAATCGGGCTGTGTCTTTTTGTATATTAGTCTGTCTTTCGGTCTCTCTTTCAGTCAGTCAGTCGGTCGGTCGGTCAGTCAGTCAGTCAGTCAGTCAGTCAGTCAGTCAGTCAGTCAGTCAGTCAGTCAGTCAGTCAGTCAGTCAGTCAGTCAGTCAGTCAGTCAGTCAGTCAGTCAGTCAGTCTGTCTGTCTGTCTGTCTGTCTGTCTATCTGTCTGTTGCGTGGGCAGGCCTGCCCTCTATTTGTCTGTTTGTCCGTCTGTATGTCTGTCTGACCAGCCGTTAAGATCTGTCGGTGTCTCAGGCAATAATTGCCTGCGAGTGTTGAAGTTTGAGGCTTAAATCACTTAACCACGCAGATCGGGATTGTCCAGTAAATGACCTCTTCCTCAGTCCCCTTCTGTTTCACTCTGCATGTCTGTGAGTCTCTTTCTGTCTATCTCACTCACAGGCTGTCCCTCTGTAGCTTTCACTGTCTGCGTGGCTGTCCGTGTGCATGGGCGTATGTTTGCATATATTTATGTATGCTTTCTGATGTATGTATCCATGCCTCTATGCATGAATAGTTGGTTACGTAATTTGCTCACTAATGTGCCAAAAATGTCTTCCTGCTAGTCTTTTTGCCAAGGTGCCAAAGTAACACGTCGCCAAGATCCTGCAACGGCACCGCGCAGTGGCACCTTGGTACAGCACTAAGATGCCATTTTGACTTCGTGGCGCTATACAGCATCATTGCGGTTGAGGGCATAAGCCGCAAACCGCCACAAAGTGCATTAACAGCTCCATTAAAGTGCCGCAGAGAGCCATAATAGTGCCGCAATGAAAGAAGAATAAAAAGAAACGGAAGCTAACTCTTAAATGCAGCCACGTGTATAAATTGCTAACGACTTCATTTTCTCAACCTCAGCATATGAGATGGGGCCCACATTAGCAACGCAAAGTGGTGTAATAGTGCGTCAACAGTGCTAAAACACGATGCATTATTATTGCGCTACAATAATACTGCAACAGTGTCATTGCTCCATAACTATTCCGGGAACCAATAACGAAGAAACCCTCTTGTCCATTAGGGAACGTACGACGCTGACACGCGCACGCTCCCAAATGTTGTCCGCCTCATCAGAAAAACATCCGATCCATCCGTACGATTGGCACGCGATCCTTCCGCTCCGGCATATAGTCCAGCGGCTAATCAATCCGCCCATGCATGCGTGTGGCGCTCTATAAATTCTTCACCTAGCTTGTCAGCTATTTCATATTCACGCAATTTCAGTTTATAAATCCAACTTCACGCTATATAAAGAGGATCTGCATGGGTTGTCTGTGCAAAAGCGCATTTGGGTTTAAGATATTGATGCTCATGCATAAATGTCTAGCAGGCTCTGCTCCACCTCATCTCGAGGAGTTATACATCTCGGTATCTTACATCCTTGGACGCAGATTTCTCGGCTCTGCCTTGTACGAGTAGAGGTCTACTTGGTTGTTCCAGCGGCCCGAACTTCCATGGTCCAGCACAAAAGTTTTGCTGTAGTCGTCCCATCCTCATGGAATAAACTTCCTAACAATCTGCTACATGAACTCCTCAGCCTCTCTTTGTCTCTTTTCCGCAAGCACTTGGAGGCCCGTCTGTTCGATCGCGGCTGTATTTTGTTAGGTCGGGAGTGCCTTTGGCGATTCTCTCTCAAAGAGGCGCTATATAAAATTTGCATTCACAACTTCAACTTTCGCGTTAACATGATCACTGTTATTACCATTTTAATTTTAAATGATGATGGTAACGCATCACAATTATTACATTAATGATAAAGTAATATCCCACAGGAATTTAGGCAGAGATAGAGACAAAGGTAGGTACCCTATGGTGCTGTACCTGGGTCCTGGGTGTCATTCCTTGACCTTACCTTGTCGGCTCACCTTGCAGGAGTAAGCTGCCAACCTGCGACTTGAGCTTCTTGGCTTTTATTTGTCTCTTTTCTGTAACATTCAGTTCGATTCAAATGTTGTATTGTCAGATCGGGACCGTATCTGATGAGTTTCTCCTTAGGTGGCGTTATATAAATTTGCAATTACAATTATAACTGTAATTATCTTATCTGAACTTACTTTACCTTAACTGATCTGTTCTGACTTGATCTGAACTTACCATACCTCGCTTTTCGTATTCTTAACATTAACTGACCTTACCTTACCTAACCGCAGCAAACATTATCTTTTTACTTTACCTACCTGCAGCTCACCTTAGGTTTCTTACCTAACCCTATAGCTAACGTTATCTTGCTCTATACCTTTTATTTACCATATCTTTTCTTATCATACCAGATTTACCATACCATTGAACTTTAGTTTTTGTCTCTTACAAGAGAGAGAGAGAGAGAGAGAGAGAGAGAGAGAGAGAGAGATGAGAGAGAGAGAGAGAGAGAGAAGAGAGAGAGAGAGAGAGAGAGAGAGAGAGAGAGAGAGAGAGAGTGAGAGAGAGAATAGAGAAGAGAGAGAGAGAGAGAGAGAGAGAGAGAGAGAGAGAGAGAGAGAGGAGACGGCAGACGGAGAAAGAGACAAAGAAAGAGATAGAGCTAATAATACCTGAATGCGCTCACCGCCATTGATTGATGCTTTGTCAGTGGATAATGGCCCTTAATTAACTCAGAAGAAGTAGTCAAATAATGTAATTAATTTACCTGTCTTTCATTCATTCTTGCATGCTTTGTTATTTGGCTCTTTAATTCTCTAATTGCATTAATCGATCTTTCGTTCATTCATTCAGTAGTTCATTACTTCGTTCAATATTTTATTGCATTTATATAGCGCCCCTATCATACGAGTCTTTTATGAGACTTGCCTCCTGAAAATCGTTTCCCGTGCACACGCGACGCACAGCTCTAACTAGATGTCGCCATACTCTGCACCCAAGACAATGAGCACGGCAACATGAAGTCAACGGATGGGTGGGTGGATGAGTAGGTTGACGGATGGATGGATGAATGGATAGATGAACTGATAGATGGTTTAGATGTATGGTATAATTAATAAATACACATGTTCGTGTAAAGGGACATAATTTTATATGCATACAGAGAGAGAAAGAGATAGATACTGCGAGAGAGAGAGAGAGAGAGAGAGAGAGAGAAGATGAGAGAGAGAAGAAGAGAGAGAAGAGAGAGAGAAGAGACGAGAGAGAGAGAGAGAGAGAGACAGACAGACAGACAGACAGACAGACAGACAGACAGACAGACAGACAGACAGACAGACAGACAGACAGATCGACAGACAGACAGAAACAGAAACAGAGAGACAGAGAAAGAGCAGATGAGAGAGATGAATAAATGAAAGAGATGAACAAATGAAAGGATGTATTGATGTATGTAAAGATGGATTAATGGATGGATGATTGGATGGATGGATTAATGAATGAATGAATGGATGGATGGATGGAATGGATGGATGGATGGATGGATGGATGGATGGATGGATGGATGGATGGATGGATGGATGAATGAATGTATTAATTGATGAATGGGTGGAACCGACCAGAGCAAAACCTACAATACAAGAACGATAAAGTCTCCTGCAGGCATTGTATATCCACATCAGATCAGAGAAGCAACCAGTGTATCGTACCTGGAGGAGGGAGAAGTGGAGAAGTGAGAAATGAATCGATCGGTAGAAGTCCAGACTTTTCACGGTCTCAGCAAGTCCGCAACCGAGGAATGTCGAACGCCGGCGACTTCGCTTTTGATCCGCCCCGAATCAATAAGCCCCCTCCTTCTAGCCCTCCTTCTTGGCCTCTCTCCTTCTTGGCCTCTCTCCTTCTTGGTCTCTCTCCCACTTGGTCTATCTCCTTCTTTGGTCTCTCTCTCCTTCTTGGTCTTCCTCCCTCTTGGTCTCTTTTATTTTTGGTCTCTCTTCTTCTTAGTCTCCCTCCACTGAAAGCGGTCAGCTGTTCTTGGCACGCCAGTTCGCATTCGTCCCAGCTATAGATTCGTCGCTTAAGCAGGCGGCGCGGCCTTTAAGAACTAAGCGCTTCGAGCATCAGCGTAAGCGGGGCCTGCGGAGAATTTCTAGCTCAGTGTTTCAACGCAGCCCTACAGGTGACGCCAGGCATGCTGGTTAATTAGCTGTTGAAAGTTTCGTGTCTCTGAACATCAGACACTAATGATGTGGACAGAGGACAAATTGTCTGGCAATGAGAATTAACCGAGAGGTGGCTTACAGCTTCAGTGCAGGACTTCACGCTACTCACGCGGAAATGTTGAACATCAGTTATTATAATGTATTGCTCTAATGTAACGTAATAACAAACAATTACAGCCTAACATAACGTAACATCATGTAATGTAATGTTATTTAATGTAATCAAATGTAACAAACAATTACAGCCTAACATAACGTAACATCATGTAATGTAATGTTATTTAATGTAATCAAATGCAATGTACTGTAATACAACGTTACACAATGTGATATACTGCAATGCAATATATTGTTATGTATTAGTAGTTAATACGATGCAGTGTAATGTATTAACATTTAATGCAATGTAATGTAAAAATGCTATGTAAAAGTGAATTGTTAATGCAACATGCTTTGCACTACAACTAGACTTTAACTCCAATTACACATGCATGTGTGTATGTTTGTATACCCATATACTGTAAACCCATGCATACATACATATGTACATGCACGCTTATATAACATACATGCCTGCAAATGTACACACATTCATACATGGATACATACATGGATACCTACATACGTACAAATGTACCTATGTAAATTCATGCACTACATACACGCATGCATGCAAACATCCATTGTAAGCCCTATACATATGCACACATACGTGCACTCCAACAGTACGCATCCATTAAGAGATGGAACAGAAAAGGATAAGCTGAATGAGTGACGGAGAAAGGATGGAAAGAAGAAAGTAAAAGGGCGAATGAAAACTGTCAGCCATTTTGTGGCAATCTTAGCCATCTGTTCGAACTACTTCATTTTGCTGCCATGTATTTATGAATCACATGATTTTATGGCTGTCCCTCATCAAAGTCGCCCCTATGAGGGAGGGGGGGTAAGTGTGTTAGCGCAGTCTTGAGACAATGTCTGGATATATCAGACTCTTTGAAGCCAACATATATACTGTATTCATCTTTGTATCTATCTGTCAACCGCGTCACGAACAAGGACTCTGTCAACCATCTCTGTCAACTGTCAACCGTGGTTGAGAGAATTTGCTGATCGGTCTCCAAGTGTGTGCGTGAAAACCTCCTACATCTACAAGAGCATCATTGTATGCGGAAGAACTTGTTGCTTAGAATTCTGACATGAACTACGCTGGCCAGAAGTGCTTCTGTGAGGTGCCAAAATGCGCTATAGAAATGCCTGGATATATACATACATCCGTCGATGATTAAAGTTGTTCAGTACCGGTAAGTCAAAAGTACAGCGCCAGTGGTTAACTGACGGTCAGAGCGTGTTTGAAAACAGCTTTAGTTCTTTGTGACGAACTTCATTATTGATTAATTCGCTTTGCAATAATATCGTGTATATATATATATATATATATATATATATATATATAACGATTGACTGTGTTTACATAGCTGGGTGATGGGGTGCCGAGAGGCCGTCCGTCACCCGCTGTGCAGATGTAATTAGTTGTTTACTCAGGTGTTAGGAAGCTCACGTGCGATAGCGCGCGAGATTCGCTGACAGAGTTTGCTTTAAGTTTTCTGTAAGAGTGCCAGGGCATATTTTAACTGTATAACTAGTGGGACAAATGTCCCAGTAGTCTTAGGATTTGTCCCAGTAGTCAGAGCGATTTGTCCCAGGCAATGTATGTATAAAGTACAACGAGTGGGACAAATGTTGCAAGAATTTTAAGATTTGTCCCAGTAGTATAATGAGAAAGGTATGACATTATTGTTGAATGACCCCTTGTTATTGGTTGGGAGACCCGAGAAAAGTTGTAAAAGAAGGTGATGACTAAAAAAAAGATCATCAACTTTTTTCGGAGATGAATTTAATTTTTTTTATAGAAAAGTCAAAAAGTTGTAACTTTGTGAAGATTAATTCCTTGAAAAAGTTCTTCGACCAGATCATGCATGGCCGACTTTCTCCGACCCACCTCTGAGAGACGAGTTCCAAAGAAAGGTCATGAACTAGACCCATGGCTGATTTTGTCCCAGTAGTCAAAATTCCTTAAAATATGCACTGAAGAGTGCTGACTGTACATTATATTATGATAGAGATTTGAATTCGTGTGTGGATTGCAAAGAAAATATTGTGAAAACTGTTCGGACTGTGTTTTCGAGAAACAAGAAGGCTAGGTTGTTCTTTTATTCGAGTTACCTGTAATAGGCCTTCGTCGATTTAGAGAAATGAGTGAACAGTTAAGTAGGCGAAATAGAGCAGTGACAGTGTCGACAGAAGAAAGTGTTGAGACTGGCAAAACTAGTGGGATGTTCAAACTACGACAAGCCTAGAGTCTAAAATACTAATATGTTCGGAGTCTAATTGCCTCACACAAGTGCTTGTTTGTTTTAGAGGAGTATATCTACAAGAAATATTAAAATAATGATATCTATATAAGAACCGACTAAAAACCACAATAATACTCTTCAACATACTGGCTGATTATTGTTGCTAGCAATTACAACTGCTGAACCACATTTTCTAGCTGCTCCGATATGTTTTGTTACCGTTGCTTTTCAAATATAATCCAATGAATGTTACAGAGGAAAAAGTGTGCAGAATCATCTCTGCATTGCAAGACCGCAAAACGAAGCTAGAGAATGCCAATTGAAAATACAATAACGAATGGTAAGAAGCTATTGTCCAGAATGTTAAACAGTTGTTGTTATTGGTCATCTGAAGACGTAGTAGGGCCAGTAGACAACGTTGAAGACCAAGAATGTCAGAGGGAACATGATTCTGGATGTCTTCTCAACCGATTCAGCCGGGTTCTCTCTGAATCGGTCGAAGAAGTTAGGTTTTCGGTTGCCACTCTTCTTTTCGTTCACATCTGTTTCGGTTCCAACGTGGTTGCTAGCATGTGATGCGTAACTCTATTAAACAGATAACAGACACCGGTAGCACAGCTGAGCATCAACCAAAACCATTCACTCATTGATTTTGAAAATTTACGTAGCGCTTCTTCAAGAGGCCTACTCAGAGGCGCTCATGCAGGGTTCTCTGGTGCAAACGACTTTCAATTAATTATTAAATGGCCCAAGCAGAAATATTAATTAGCAACTTATATATAAAAGAGGGATCTAATACATAAGCCATTAAATCGATAGCGCACTAAAACCAAGCTGTAATCAGGTCAACCAGAAGATCAATACACCAAAAGCATGGAGACAGACAATGGTTAATAAAGATAATGTTAGAAGGTCTTAAACAGAAAACATAACTAAGCAAGTGACTGAGCATGACGAAAAGATGGAGACGAAATCACAAAATCCAGATCCACTTCTAGTTTTACGCATGACCAGAGAGAGGCAAAAAGATGAACTTGGTGAAAAGTGGTAAGAACTGGTTTTAAATATTTTGGTTGGTGAAGGTCAAAGCTTCATAAACCATAACTTCAATTTGAAAGATATTCTTTTGTGAACATGAAACAGCGCAATCAATGCCTTAAGTACAAAGGTTGCGTGCTCAAAATTTTATACGTTTAATGTGACTCTGGAAATCTGACTTTCTAATACCAGCAAGGAGCAAGTAACCCAGGCTACTGGAGACCAGTGCATTCGTCAGAGATATCTTATAAATATAAGACACAGGGACACGAAGCCTAATTAATAAATGACACAATAGGATACAGAACAAGGAGGGGGATAAGAAGTACTAGTAATAGAAGAAGAAACAGAAGTTAAGAAGAAGAAGAAGAAGAAGAAGAAGAAGAAGAAGAAGAAGAAGAAGAAGAAGATGAGGAAGAAGAACAACAACAACAACAACAACAACAAGAACAAGAGAAGCAGGAAGTAAGAAGAAACCGCTCATACAATATACACGTGATCAAGATTATTTTAAGAATAAAGAAAGGGTCTGATATTCCACTCTTCTTCTTCGTCTTTTTCTTCTTCTTCTTCTTCTTCTTCTTCTTCTTCTTCTTCTTCTTCTTCTTCTTCCTCTTCCTCTTCTTGTTCTTGTTCTTGTTCTTGTTCTTGTTCTTGTTCTTGTTCTTGTTCTTCTTCTTCTTCTTCTTCTTCTTCTTCTTCTTCTTCTTCTTCTTCTTCTTCTTCTTCGTCTTCAGCTTCTCCTCCTCCTTCTCCTTCTCCTTCTCCTACTCCTTCATCGTCTTTATCTAAGGTTTAGACAAACATAACTTAGCCTTAATCCCTCAAAAACCCAATTGATTTGGTTTGGAACTAAACAGCAATTGTCAAAACTTGACCTCCAGCTACTGGTCTCACTATTTCCTGACTTCACATTCTCCTCTAGTGTCCGTGATCTGGGTGTCACACTTGACAGTGCCTTAACGTTCACTGAGCACCTAACACTGCTGACCCGCTCCTGTTACTACCAACTAAGGCGTCTTAGAGCCATTTGGAGGTCAGTATCCACCACTGTCTTTACGACCATGGTGCACGCCTTTGTCTGTACACGCATCGACTATTGTAACTCGGTGCTAATCGGACTTCCAAAGACGCGTCTGTCCTCAATGCAGTCGGTCTTGAATGCTGCAGCCAGACTTATTGCACGTCTCCCACGTTACTCGCATATCTCCACATGAACTTCATTGGCTTCCTGTGGCGTCTAGGATCAGATTTAAAGTCTTGCTCTTAGTAACTAAGTCCCAGCAGGGTTTAGCGCCTAAATATCTCTGTGATTTGATGTGTAAACCACTCTCTGCTCGCTCATCTCGTCCTCTTCGTTCCTCCGTCCGACTTGATCTCTTTGTCCCTCGATCGCGTACTTCTCTGACCCAACATCGGGCCTTCGCTGTAGTGGGTCCGTCACTATGGAATGACCTTCCCCCTGCAGTCCGTAGTAGGATTCTAGAGGGGATCACACCTGCTTCTCTTTGCTGCCTAAAGACTTACTTGTTTACGGGCCTGTCACGTTGAGAGCGCTTCTGTATAGCCCTGCTGAGAGAAGCGCTTTATAAATGTTCAGATAAGATAAGATAAGATAAGATAAGATAAGATAACATGTCAACTGACTCTGGTCTTTACTTCCTGCCGACGAACCAAAGTATTGACGATAGAAAATTCAACGAATGCTGCGAAGACAAAGACGAGACAGGTGACCATCCAGACGTCAATGGCTTTCGCGATGGAACCAGATGGCATGGTGCTCATCTGTCCGGAGCTCTGCGTTGTAATCATCGTCAGGACAGTCGTGATGCTCAGGGAAGTTCTGGCCGGTACCGAGCCAGGATCCATCCAAAGGGAAAGCCAAGAAACAATGACGATGAGGAGTTGAGGGAGAAAGGTGCTGAGAATGTAGGCCTTAAGTCTTCGGCTCAGATGGAAGCGTGCTATTAAGCAGGGTTTCTGTCCTATAAACGGACACAGAATGAAGACTTTGATACAGAAGGATTTCAACCGGCTGCACGTTTTAGCCATTTGATCCGAAATGGAAAAAGATGGCTAAAACAATGACGACGAACCGAAGAGTATTGTAATAGATGAAATCTTAGCTTCTGCACATTTAATTCATAGACCCTTGCATTATAATACAATAATACATCCGTACACGTTTCATTACATCACATCGCATTGAACTGCATTGCTCTATAGCAAATAGTTCGAATTCATTGGTCGGGCTCTACGTGTGTGCCGGAACCCGTCAGTGGTGGCTCTTCCAGTTATTTGCGCATTGTTTGTCTAATTATGAACTCTGTTCTTAAAGAACAGTCACATTATTAATGTGACAGCGCTTTAATTTATGAGATACCTTAACTGTACGTCAATAAATGTCTAAATAATACATGCACACATACAGACATGCGTACATATATACATACATGCATACATTCATACATACATACATACAAACAAACACACATACATACATATGTACATAAATACATACATGCACACAAACAAATGCACTTATTTACGCACATACATATGCACATAGCGGAATATGAACGATGCAACTAAATAATATGTAGCATTGATGCAGATGCAGTTGAAACGAGAGGATGGACATAATATTGAGAGTCAGACAAACCGATGCCAGAGTGTTGGCAGACGCTGGCAGTGATGTTGGTGATTGT
The DNA here is from genome assembly GCA_963556255.1 of Allolobophora icterica. Taxonomy (NCBI): domain Eukaryota; kingdom Metazoa; phylum Annelida; class Clitellata; order Crassiclitellata; family Lumbricidae; genus Allolobophora; species Allolobophora icterica. The sequence goes on from OY744603.1 coordinate 61,081,878, forward strand.
GTACTCAGGGAGGTTAATGTTGTCATCTAGCTCAACAGGCAGAGCATCCAGTCTCCAGAGGAAGACGATATCCTCAGTGGTGTAGCCGTCTGTCAGTCAAATACACATTCCAGTGACTGGCATAGACATAACACTTACGAGAAATGACATGTACGAATAAACACTAAAAGAAAAACGGAAACGGAAACTGTAACTCTCCAAAAATCAAAACTGAAACCGATATAGTAGAGACGAGAGACGATTCTGTTTTGAAAGATCATTGATGTGTGATAGAATTCGCTGTAGGTATTCGTCTAGCCCAGGCTAAAACGCTAAAGAGAGCGAAAATGAAACTTAAAATAAGCCTACATACACTGTACTGACAAAACTTTCGCAATATTTAGAAGCGAAAGTGAAAGTAACAATGAAATAACTAATAAATTTCTAGCTTCCAAACTCAGTAACATTTATCGAACTGTACGGAAATCGAGACTTAAAGTTAAAACGAGATTCCGTCACGGCGTAAATTTACACATAGCTTCCAAGCTCAGTCATTTTAATCCTATTATCAATGAGTTATTATTCGAAAAACGACTCACAGCTTCCGAACTCAATTTTGCAGGTTTGGTTGTCCATTGGGTAACGATCAAGCTGCATGCTGCACGAAAGGGTTAGAGTCAATCTCTGGCTGAAGTAAACGGTGCCATCTGGCGAAAGACGGATAAGTCGATTAGGAACAGTTATGCTGTGAACCAAACCGGATTTCAGGTTCCGTACGAACAGATCCGGGGTCCACATCCGGTCGAGCTGGTTATAATTCAGCGAAATGCTGTAATAGGAAAATGTGTTGTTTGTAACATTACGGTGATGTTGACCGGAAATTTCTAGCGGATTAGCCTACGATTTGACCAACACGGTTTCACTTGATGCGAAAAATCAATTGATGTCCGAGTCCATTGAGACAAGGTGAGACGTTGTTAAATGAAAAGGAAAGGAAGAGAGGAAAAGAAAAGAAAAGATAAGATGAGACAATGTTAATGAAAAAGGAAAGAAAAGAGAAGTAAAGAGAAAAAGATAAGATGAGATGAACGAGATGAGATGAGATGAGGTAACAAATATAATATACGATAGGATGCAAAACGAATAAGTCAAGACAAAATCAGACGTAGCTTTTGAGTGACGCTGAGACATTTGGCCAATTGCTTGCAATGCATTATGCATCTGGACTTTTAGTGGCACCTTTTAAGGACTTGTCAATAAGTTGCACGGCCACTGGTAATAAAAATTTCCTAGAAGCCGAAGGCAGTCATTGTGGCCTACAACCAGACACACGAAGACTCTGTCTATGGGATTAGTCAGGCCACACGATTCTTGTGGTTGGAGGCATACCCTTCTGTTAGGAACCTGTTGGCATTGGTGCCACAGATAAACCTTTGCCTGGAAAGTCGGTTACAGATAATAGAACAAAGAAAAGATGAAAGTAGGTATGTAAATGTCTAGACACTTTATGTAAAGCCCAACCGATGGAATCTTATCCAGTGTTTACAAATAACACAATGTTCAAAGCAACTAAAGATGTTTATACGATTCAGTGGAAACTTATTTGCTATGAAATCTAAAATCTTGCAATGCAAATACGAATTCCGCACATCTTCACATAAAAGCACATAAAAGCGCCCCACATGATGCGTACAAGCAACATAGCCGTGCATTACGTTTCAGCGGGCACTGCGAGTTTTAAGGTTGGCTCGAAGTCAGCGGCACTGGCAGTCACTGATTGTCATCAAATCGTGACACTGCCAAAAGTAACGTTCACAATAAGTGTGACGTTTAAGGTAGGCCTAACGTTAACGACTCTATAGCAGCTTTTATACATAATTGAACACTAGAAACTACTACTACCTTTACAACCAACACTACTACTACTGAGCCTACTACCACCACTACTACTACGACTACTACCACTACTATGACTGTCACCACCACCATCACCACTACTACTGCTGCCACTACTACTACTACTATGTGTATTTAAATGGTAATTATTCATCTAGTACTTTGTTGGCATGTGGTGTTCCACAGGGTTCTGTGCTTGGTCCTCTTTTGTTTACATTATACACCACACCACTAGGAACATTGCTGGGTAGTCATTCACTGGGATATCATTTCTATGCTGATGATACTCAAATCTACATTTCATTTGACAGTTTGTCATGTGACTCATCTGTGCAGCTGTTGTCTGCTGTCTTTGACGAGGCACAGTCTTGGATGGCAGCCAATAAACTCCTCCTTAACCTATCAAAGACTGAATTTCTGCTACTAGGCACTCCGCAGCAACTTAAGAAATTTGATCAGCTTAAGTCATTGAAACTAGGTGACTCCATTGTTGAGCTGGCTGATGCTGCTCGTAATTTAGGCGTCGTTTTCAATTCTACCATGTCTCTCACTGGCCATGTTAACAATATATGCAAGTCATCATATATTTTCATTCGTGATATATGCAGAATTAGGCGTTATGTGCCCATGTGTGCAAGGTTATCTCTGGCAAATGCATTGGTTTCCAGTCGCTTAGATTACTGCAATTCGCTTCTTACTGGTATCAATAAGGCAAACATCCCGAAGCTGCAGAGAGTGCAGAACTCTTTGGCTAGAGCCATAACTAATACATCAAAATATCAACATATTACCCCTGTTCTTAAATCCTTGCATTGGCTTCCTGTTCAGCAGAGAATCTTTTTCAAACTGGGGCTCATCGTTTTTAAAACTTTGAATTCTGGCCAGCCACAATACTTAAAATCAGTTCTTTCTCCCCAGACTTATCATTATTCAACTAGGTCATCTGATTATCTTTGTCTGGTTATACCTAAGTCTGGAACTGTTCTTGGTGAACGAGCTTTTTCGGTTGCTGGACCTACTTTTTGGAACTCTCTTCCTGTGTCTGTTCGCTCTGCTCAGTCGCTTTTGTCATTTCGTTCTCAACTTAAAACTTACCTCTTTCAAATTGCTTATACACCATAGGCTGCCTCTCTGTCTTACGGACTGACCTTCTGGATTTTGACCTGATTACGGCTTGCTTGTGGTGTGCCATCGGTTGATGCCTTGTGCATTAGACACCGGCGCAATAGAAGTTACTAATTAATAATAATACTATTATTACTACTATTATAATTACTACAACTACTACTACTTTTGCATTGATTTTACCTTAGATTCATGCGCTTTTTTTATTTTATAATGACGCTGTAGAAATTTTAAGGTGATATTATTTTACTCCTACAATTACAAATTAACTGTTTAAGTCTATTAGTAGTGATAAATTGATTGAATTAATTAACTGTCAAGTACTTAATTACATTATAAATGTAACGACATAGATCATACAGCGGTAAAAAGGCCCTACTGGTACTTGCTTTCGATTGAACTCGGTGAAGGCCAGCCGATCATCTTTCCAAATCTGACGCAGGTAAAGTGATGTCGAATATTCCTGCCAATGAATTCGCAAGCAGTCACTCGCAAGTTGAAAATGGTATTTGCCAAGAGCATTTTATAGCGCCCAAGCCACAATTGATTATAATAGATGGCTTAATAAAAAATTGAATGAAATCGTGCGTCTTGAAAACTAACTCGTATACAACTCGAATAGTATACACATGCATGCATACATACACACACATGTACATACAATCAAACACATGCACACAAAACCTTAAAATACATGTATGACATGGCATGGCCTAATAAGTTACCGAAGGGTATAATTTATGAGCACTTTATTACGCCCGAAGGCAGAAAGAACAAGTCAAATTACACAGTAGTAAAACATACACGCTGCATAAACCGAATTCCAAACACACAAACTACGAAAATTAAACACAACCTCAAAGGCACAAACTACGAAATTAAACATAATTTCAAACGCACAAACTAAGAAAATGATCATAAATGGCAGTTGTGAGACTATAATATCATTTGCTATTCAAAATAACAAGGAGTTCGGAATCATAAAGGAAATGCTCTCCAAAGTAACACCATAAAATATTTTTAAGAAGGTTAGATGTTGAACGAGCTATTCGCCAATAGAACATCATGCGACGTTTCTTAATAATGGGATGCAAGTCCAATCTGCCAAAACCACAGATGAAGCCTTTAACAGATTCCCATTTATTGAAACCAAATAACTTTCTATATATAGAGTTCCAACATGCATTTAGTTCATCTTCCTGTTTCACCGTATATCTAACTACGGCTGAGGCGTAAGTTAATATATGACGTGGCATGCTCTATCTTCATCACTTAAAGTGATGAACAAACGAATACATTATATAGCCTATATTATACGGCCGTTCGACCAGCTATCGACTCGGCAAACGACGAGTAAAGAGATCCATGCAGCGATGTTGCGTGTGCTAGGCTATATATAAGTTTTCTCATTACACGTGTGCATAATGCATAATGGGAGGGGAATAGAGTAGTGGTAACACTCACGGCCAGGAGAGCATAAGGTACGCGGATCGACTCCCGTAACCCCCCTCTAGGGCGGCGTCTTGCATGGCTGCCAAACCGTGTGTTAATTAAGGTATTGATTGTACTTTCACGTTTCAATGTAATCTTACTGCGTCTGTCGGTTTGAAATAATAAAGAATATAATTATTATATTATAATTAATGTTTGGGATCTATGGCTGCGACCGCGTTAAACCTGATTTCGGGTATATCGATGCGTGTTATAAAGAGGATCCGGTTAATTATAAGTTACAGAAGGTATGTGACATGGCATGGCCTAATAAGTTACAGAAGGCAATGGTAGGGTAATACATAGCATAGCACGTTCTGGTATGATATGGTATGGTATGATATAGTGCTGAATGGTATGTAATGGTATGGTATTTGATGGTATGGTATAAGATTAATTAAATACGGGTGATCATTCTAACCTACCATGTTAATTTCGCTGATGGAGCTGATGTCGGCCACCTCCATGTTAATGTAGACTTTCAGCGCGTCTGTTCGCAAAACAGATCAATTGTTGTTGTAACCGTAATCGTTACTACTAATGTAGGCCTAATATTGTAATTGCCAATTAACTTGGACTGTGCGCAATATATAGCGCTCGAAAATTGAAATTCATACTATAGCTAATCTGAGATTTGTAAATGTTGGTTACGAACACACAGCTTAAAGTAACTGTTTGAAACCTTTGATTCGGACGAATCTACAAATGTTCCAAGGCTAGTTAAATGCTCGAATGCTACATTCCAAAGGGTAATTCAAGGTACTGTTAAATATGTTCAGAGATAGTCAACGATTGCTTGCATGTTAACATTCCAAGACAACTGACAGCCTGCTCAGATTCAAAATTGGAACGTACCCCGGTAATTCAAAGCAAGGAAGGCTGTCTGGGAGATGAAGTCATGATATAGAGTTTCCTTCAAATAGAGTCCCGCGGATTGGAATGATGTCTTTCAGGAGACTTCTTTTCGAAATAAAGTCTCCCGATTGAAATAAAATGGAATTTACTATCTACGACAAAAGGTCGTCCTTCACTTAAAATGGCCCACATGCCGTTAGCCATTTAATTTAAGATAGAATTTAACATAAACATTTTTAAGTAGTTACTTTTATCTTACGGTTCGTTCAATCAAACTAAGCAACAAACAAGATTTGTCGAGATGCAGTCCCTCACAAATCTGTTCTCAGCAGCACGGTGATTCTCCTCGCCCACTTATGCTTTAATCCCTTCTTTTCATTTATCGGTGCTTGCTTTCTCAGACGAGATAGTACTGGTTTCTCTCTCGTAATTTGATGGGGCTTGTTTGATTCTTTTAATGGCAGACCTAATCAGCATAAATATCACAGACATTTCCTCCCAGTAAAGGTAATTCCTCATATCCGTTCACGTCATTTTATATCCATTCATTGGTATTGGCGTCCTTATACCAACTTGTCATTGTACGGGCACTAAAAATAATCGCAAAGTCACGCTACATGGCAAGTACTATAGCTTCTACGGTTTGTTCTCCTGGCCAACTAATAGCAGCAATTAACTGTTAATGTAAATGACTTGAGTCGGGCGAATAGCCAATGGAGCGTAATGATCATCATTGTCTTCATGGATCTCCGTTTGAGGGGCTCAAACGGTCAGTTCTCAAATGTAGCACGAAAACCTTGGCATCCAAAAGTATCGTACCAAACTGAAAGATGTCAAGATGTGTTCATAGTGGGTTCAAAGGTGTGTTAAATCTTGATTAAAAACCAACATTTGGTGGTTCTTCTATGTCTCGGATTCGCTTAAGCTTACTTACTGCATAACAAATAGTAGGCTAATATTATTATTATTAGTACTACTACTACTACTACTACTACTACTACTACTACTACTACTACTACTACTACTACTACTACTACTACTACTACTACTACTACTACTACTACTACTACTACTACTACTACTACTACTACTACTAATAATAATAATAATAATAATAATAATAATCCCCTAAGTCATTGGAGCAATTTCCCCTTCCCCTCTTCTTCCGCCCTTCCTTTCCTCCCCCCCTAAAATGGCGGCACACACATTGACAGATCTCCCCCCCCGTTTCGTGGATGGAGCATTTGCTTCAAGGTTTCTATGGTGTAGACGCGCCTGATAATAATAACAATAACAATAACAATAATAATAATAATAATAATAATAATAATAATAATAATAATAATAATAATAATAATAATAATAATAATAATAATAATAATAATAATAATAATAATAATAATACCAATAATAATAATAAAGAATTTTTGATTGCATTTAAAGGCACTTTCCCCACGCTTTCCCCCGAAGACGAGGCCTGACCCTCCAGACACTATCTCTGCTCCTAAATAACAATAATTTTTTCCAAATCCTGAGGGATCCTTGATACCTCGGGTAAAAAAAAAATAATAATAATAATAATACCAAACATAATTAGAAATATAATAACATTCGAAAGACTGTTTAGAAGTAATATTCATGAGTTAATTCAAAGGGAGCTATCTGAAATTACAACCTTGATCGGCGCCAGGTCTGATGCGATTGTTGTAATTTGCGGAACCAAGACGTGTCTCTATCAGTTCCGTCATGACCCTGAAACATTGTTATGTGCTGCATGTAGCAAAGAATTTATATATCCAGAATATCTTCTAACTTCTCTTTTCATTTTTCAAATATACTTGGACGCAGAAGACGAAGTTCGTATAAAATCTTTACCTGTTGTAGTGTTGTTTGTCGACATGGCTAGGGCCTATAGGCCTAGCTTATCACGCATACCACCCGGGTCTAAGACACGATAACAGGAAATCAATTGATTAATTGTCGACGTTACAACTGATGCGTTACCTTTGACCCATGGGCGGCGATCCCGGGGGGGGTCGAGGGAGACAAGACCCCTACCTTTTAGAGTGGGGGAACACACCATACATTTGTCCCCCCAAATTTTGAAGAAACACCAAAAAGTTAGGAAATTTTATCGCGCTCACCGTGAGCGCGAAACATTTTTTGAGAATGAATTTTACGGCGCGTTTTTTGACCTCTTTTCTGACCAGTTCAGGTTAAAACTCTTTTTTGACCAGAACATTTCTAAAGTGTCTCCCCACCTGTCAAACAAAATCGCCGCCACTGCTTTGACCCATAGTTGTTAAAAACGATAGAAACTAAATAAAAAATGGAAAAAACGTCGTTTTTTTCAAAAAAATAAAAAAACGAAAAAACGGAAAAAACGACGAAAGAAAATAATTTGACTTTCTCGCATCTTGTAGGCCCTACTGCAATTTAAAATTAAAAACCTTATTTACAGAATTTAATCAGCAAATAACACAACTTTATTAGTAAACACTAAATAACAACAAATCTACAACAATTATTTTGTTTCTTATAAGTTTGGTTTAATAAGAAATTGAGAAATTAAAAATATTGAAATCTTTTCAAATTTAAATTGTAGACATAGGCCCTAAGTCCAGATAAGTCAATGTTGACTAAACTAACGCAAGTAAAAGCTAAACTTTATAGGTATAGATTATATTGTAAACTTTCTCATAGTAGGCCTAAGCTTAAATGCATTTCAATTTAACCAATGCTGAGTTTTTGTTTTTCTCGTTTATCAAAGTAACGTGAATCCATTCCGCACCCTTAGAAATAACTTTTTAAATTTATTTCTTGTACTATGCTATTTCATTAAGTATTTATTTCTCAAATGATGACGTAAATAGTGACGTAAATTAGCTGAATCCTTAAATGTACGGAGACAACGTAAGAGACATCAGACAAAAACTTAAACAGAAAATGAAAAAAATTAACAGAATAAATAAATAAATAAAGTTACATACAAAAAAAACCGGAATAAAACGATAAGAAAAATTTAAAAAACGAATAAACGAGGTTTTTTGGAGAAAAAAATAAAAAAACGTAAAAAACGGTTTTGACAACTATGCTTTGACCCCTTTCCTGTACAAAGAACTTCTACCTTTAATTATCACTGTCATTCGACTATCTTCGTATATGGCTGCGCTACATCAATATTGCCAACACGCAGCAATTGTTATGCCGTGACTGTGGTTCCTGTACAGAATTCCGAACACATTAGACATCGATTATGCTTTCAATCCGCATCCTAAGGTTTACTGTCAGGCAAAGAGATCGATTTATGAGGCCAGACAAGAGGAATTATGGAAACTTAAGTAGCAGTAAGCAGGACAAGATAAAAAAAATTAGCGAAACTTAAGATTCGCAAAGTAAAGATAAGCCGCAACAAAGGTATGGAAGGGTAAGGCAAATTAGAGCAAGTCTTAGAGCTTCTTTTATGCATCTGAACACTCAACTATTGCCTTGAAGTACCTCGCAAATGTACCGTAAGAAAGGTAACTCAATATGAGGTATGCTAGGTAAGGTATTTAAGATAAGGTCAAATAAAGTAACTTAAAGAAAGATGAAAGAGGACAAGCACAAGGAGGAGGAGCAGGAGGAAGAGCAGGAGGAGAATTGTAGCAGAATAAAAGAATAATGTAGGCCCTATACGATCATGAGGTGGAGAGTAGAAGGAAGAGAAGAATAAGGAGCACTATTAGGAAAACTTCGAGAAAAAGATGGAAACAATGGAAAATAGTATGTGGAGGGCCATGAGAGTGAGAAGGAGAAAAAATCAGCATAAGAAAATGATCCCAAGTACTAGGAGAAACATGACAAAGAGGAGACGAAGGAGCGGGAGAAGGGGCAAGAGTATTAGGAGGAACATGGGAAGGAGACGAAGCATGACAAGAAGGAAGACCACGAAGAGAAGAACGGTAAACAGACAAATGACCTGACGATCAAGGATAAGGACTTTTGTACATTGTTCTGGGTTTTTATGGATGGTCCAACTGAATGGAACTCTCTGCCAGAATCGTTTCGAAGATCCACTTCAATAAACACTTTAAAACTAAACTCAAGACTCATTTATTCTCTAAGTAGGGCCTACTATACTTAACTACAGTACTGTAACGTGTCGTTTGAGTAAGATTCTGTTTTATTAAGGCGCGTTATAAATATAAATATAAGTTGTATCGTATTGTATGTGCATTACTGAGTTTAATTTACCATTAACCGATTACTTGAAACATATTTTTAAACTACTAAAAATCACTCTATTTCCTGAAAACCTATTTCTTTTTAATCCTATTCAAACCTAACTTTTAGCCTACCGAAACCTAATTCGTGTTTAGCCCACCGAAACCTAACTTTTTAGCCTACCGAAGCCTATTTCTTTTTTAGCCTGCTGAAACCTAACTTTTTAGTCTACCAAACCTATTTCGCTTTTAGCCCACCGAAACCTAACTTTTAGCCTACCGAAAGCTGTTTCATTTTTAGCCCACCGAAATCTAACTTGTTAGCCTACTAAGCCTATTTCGTTTTTAGCCCACCGAAACCTAACTTTTTAGCCTACTAAGCCTATTTTTTAGCCTGCTGAGACCTAACTTTTAGCCCACCGAGACCTAACTTTTTAGCCTATCGAAGCCTATATCTTTTTTAGCCTGTTGAAACCTACTTTGTGGAATTGATGGATAGAGTGTCATCAACGAAGACAGTTAGCCAAATCATCAGGAGAACTACGACGCCTGCCATCATCTGCATACAAAATGTAATTGCCGTTTGTATTTTACGATCTTAACATAAATAAATAGGCAGACTAATTGTATACAGAATTAAAAAATAAATAGACATAAACACACATTCAGATTATGTATGTGCTATTTAGGCTATGTCTCTAAGTATTTATGTAAATTACATACAAAGTAATTACATTAATTTTAAAATATATGTATAATGGTTACTAGATTTGAGCAAGTGCTACTTGCAATTTCTGCATCACAATACAAGTTGCGACTAGGTGACTGTAGATTGATTGTCATCGTTGCAAATAGAAATTTAATGATAATAATAATAATAATAATAATAACAACAATAATAATAACAAAAGCAACACTAACAATAATAATAATAGGCTTCCTAATAATAATAATAATAATAATAATAATAATAATAATAATAATAATAATAATAATAATAATAATAATAATAATAATAATAATAATAATGATAATAATATAATAGGCCTATTAATAATAATAATAATAATAATAATAATAATAATAATAATAATAATAATAATAATAATTATAATAACTTGTTACCTCTTCCAAAGTCTTGCAATTACCATTCAGCGCTTCAATGCCGTTGTCTTCCGTGATATATTTGCTCAGCCGGAATGGGTGGATCCAGAGTTTAACGACATCTTATAGCAACAAAACCTGCAGCTGACGTCGGCATAAATTTTCTTGGCATATTACAGCGCTTCGCTCAGCCGGAACTTGATGAGTTATAGGCTAAGCCGTTCCAGACACGTTCATTTTATTGTCTCCGGACATAGTTTTATGAGCCTAAGACATCATAACTACCTATCGAGACAAAATAATAATAATACTAATAATAATAAAAATCAGAGATTTTCCAGTTTGATTAACATCTAACAGGTAGGCCTATGTTGTTCGGTCCAGCCAGGAAGCTGTCACCCCTAAGTGGTAGACGGGTCCAAATGGAGACGAGATATTGATCAATATGGGATGAAACAGTGTCCATAACTCATTTGAAACCATGGCACGATCGAGCGAAAAGCAAATACGGGAACCCAGAATGAGTCGCAGTAGAAGTCTGAGCAAACGAGAAATACTGAGCAATTGCTCAACAAACGTCGAGCAAGACAAACACTCAAAAGTGGCTGCAGATAGGCGCAGGTAGGACCATTTGTTAAATATAGGCCCCTATAAAGCCACCACGCCCCTCTCAAGTGGGGCGTGGTGGCTCAGTGGTAAGTTCGGCGCCTTGGGACCGGAGGGTTGCAGGTTCGAATCCCACTCTAGGCGCTGCGTACGGACCTTGGGCAAGTCCTTCACTCGCGATTGCTCGTGGCGCTTCGGCGTGAAAATTCGGGCACAGTATCAAATGCTGTAGTCGGGAGCGCCTCTGAGTAGTAGTTGACTTCGAGAGGCGCTATAGAAATATCCGGAATAAATAAAATAAAAATAAATAAATAAATAAATAAATAACGTAAATAAGTATATTATTTAAATGTAAAGTCATGTATAAGATATTCAGTGTTAGGAATTTTAACTGTTTGGTGCAGTTCAACATTCATTTTACATGCCACTGCGTAAAAATAAAATCAGGTGCATTGTGTCTATACTAACCATATTACTTGCAGTAATTTATTCAAATCTGTTAAGAACTTACATTTCATGGGATTGCATTACATCAGGTAAAGCTACTTTGACAATACGCCTATAATAGTGGCGCTATAGAAGTTCTCATTATTAGAATTCATCACAATACCTTATATCACGTCGCATTTATATGACATATTGATTCGACTTACAATTGAAGGAATGTCTCTGTAAGCAGACCACCGCGAAGTTCCTTCTCCTATCTTTCTCTTTCGCTCGCTTCTGCAATTACATCGACTCTCAAACTATAAGTAGGTTTAGCATGGATATTTTTCTCTCCCAGATAACAGCAATCAGCAACATTCTCAGTGACTTTGAAACAGGACAATATTTATCAACAATGGTATAACGAAAGCTGTAATTGTAGAATCGCCTGTGGCTGCTTCATCGCGCGCTCAGTGCGCGTGAGCTGCTATGGAGCGCCGATATACCACATTGAGCGCCTGTGCATATCGAGCCTCGTAGGTTTCGTCTGGCACAGGCCAGGTGTAAATGCATTTAACGATTTCGTTTGCACTTGGAAGTTTGTCCAGCATTTACGCTTAGGCTTCTGAGTAACGGTCGTGCAGTTATATAAATAGTCTGATGAAACCTAATAGCGTCTAAAATAATATATGCTTGATCTGATCTCGTCAATTCTATTCTAACCGTAGAGCAATTCCCGATGTATAATATAGAAAGACTAGCCTTGGCTATACTAAGAATATATTATGTCTTCTAAGTCTAGCATTTCTGTGATCTAAATACGTTTCAAAAGCTTTATATTGCAAACGTTATATCTAAACAAAATTTCGCTATTGCTGTCGAGGTTCGCTGAGCGTTTCCTTGTAATGAGCATTAATTTCTTTAAAGGTTCTTTTGACGATTTCCAAGACGATTACGCTCAAACGTTTCTTTAAGTGATTCTTTCTTCGCCACCTTTTGCTATTCCTAAAACGATTTCATTGCGATTCCTCATATGGCTCCTTTTCAGTGTCAGCGCCAGATATCTTTTTGTAACCAGGGCATAGCCAGAGCAGTCATACAAGATTTATAACCAGAGCAAAAAAATTCTGGGCAGGGCACATAATATACTGGCAAGGCAACGACTAGGCCAAAGGCGTTTTCCAGGGCATTTGCCCTGGCTCGCCCCTGTAAAGCGCCGCCACTGTTCCTTTTATGATTCCTCTAGCCAAGATGATTTCTTTTAAGGTTCCTTCAGCGATCTAAAGAGAGAAATTTCTGAAAATATGAACACAGTTATAATATAGGAAATTGCCTTCACAAGATTTGTGAAAACGTGGGTAATGCTGAAGCCGTGTATCGTCGGGCAGCATGTATAAACGAGTTTGAGCTGAACTAGTTTAAAATTTCTGACTTTCAGCATAGTATCAGCGTAAAGTCCGTGTAGCTGAGATCTAAGCTTCCTCTCAGCTTTCAACTTCCTTCTCTGCGTTCGGCTTTTTAGACGTCTTTATGCAGCCAGTTTATAGCAGAGTTGCCCGACCCATCACATTTCCTTTCCTAATCCATCTATTTCCTTTCCTAATCCATCTGTTCCTCTGCCTTCCAAGCTAACTCGTCCTCAACGAAACTCTCCGTAACAGCTGCTCTGCCTCTCTCTGGACTCTCTGGCAACCGGACTCGGACCACCAACGGACATCGATCTCTGGACAACCCCTCAGATACGTCGCAGCGCTCGTGAATAAGCTGGTGCTTTGCGCTCAGCTTTACAGTGGCGCTTTAGAAAATTGGAGATTACGATTACGATTACATATTAACGGAGCCCGACCTGATCCTGCATCGCCGCATAAACTCTGAACCGACCCAATCCAACCCATTCATTTACAAGAGGTTAGTGCTAAGACACAAAAAATGATACCTATGCTAATTTACATTATATTTTATTACAATTCAGACATTTTTATGTGACCAAGTTGACGATCATCGAGTAGAATTGCTGCGCATAGCTAATTAAATTTTAGCCAAGTTAACACTGTAACGACGAGCTGCATTGGTTTCCCAGTCGCTTTTAGTAAACCCCATAAACATTATGTAGCCTTCATGACCCAACCCAAACCATTTAAATTCCCCAAAATTCTGACCCAACGCGAACCAAATGATGCTTTCATCCCACCCACTGGACAACTCTTATTGACATGATTCATGGCGTGGTTTTCATGGTTGTTTATTAATTGGCAGACTTATGAATGACTAGCTGGTTTACCCGGCGTTGCCGGGGTTATAAGTTTCAATTCCTGTAGCGAATAAGTAAAAAAGTTAATGTGAAGTGAAATTCCTACGGCTGCGCCATCTGGCGAATCTTTAGAAATGCGTGCCGGTGACAGAGAATTGGCGGTCAAACACAGAGAATCTTCTCGGGCGGAGCCATTTGGCGAGTGAAAATAGGTTGAGTGTAAGTTTTTTACCAGCTAAAAATGCATTGCGCGGGTAGGTTTTTGCCCGGCACACCATGGTAGCGGTGAAAACGGGGGACGCGAAGCCTCAAACTGGGTGTGTCATGCTCACCCCGACACAGTAGTGAAGGTTTCGAGTGAAAAGCTCCAAAATTGTAGAAATGCATCCCGGTCAAAGTCGGTGTGACAGTCAGACAGACAGATTCTTCTCTTTATTTATATAGATTAGGCTTGATTTAATCGCAGTCTATCCAGTGTTGTATTTTCACAGTGCTCGTTCAGTTCTTAAGACACACGCTTCATCACACAGCAGAGTGTGAGGAAGTCTCGATGTAAAGTAAATTAGCATGAGCATCATTTTTGGTGTTGTAGCACCTACCTCTAGTAAACGATTGGTCGGATTGGGTCGGTTAAGAATTTATTTGGTGATACTGGGTCGGGTCGGGCTGGGTGATCCGGGTCACTGTGTGTTGGGTCGGTTCCTTAAAACTGTTTTCGTCTGTCTACATCACTCTGCCTCTGTTTGTTTTCTCTGTCTTGTTTCTGCTTCTACGTGGGTGGCCCAACAACGCCCATATTGTTTAGTTTTCTGCAATAAAAGGTCAGTTTCTAAGCATCTTGAAATTTCTTCTGCGCCTTAATTAAATCTGATCAGGTGACGTTATTGTCAAGACTATAGACATGTGCCATACAGAGATATTAGGGTGGCCCATGGTCATATTGTTGGACCACCCTAACACTTATGATGACTCGACACGTGCGGCCATAGTGCGACCGTACGTTACCTGCCGGAATAACGTACGCATACCGTACGTACGTTATCGAAAAAAATTACGTACGCGTACGTTAAAAATGCCACCAGTTTATCTGATCATTCACAAAGATCCTCAATATAACTATAGTCTTATAACGTACGCGTACGTAAAAAATTATCAGTTTAACTCTACAGTATTAATCTCCCCGTACGCAGGCCTAGTTAATCACGAACGGTACCGAAATTTAGTATTACCAGTAAAATGACAACTGGCACTGACCATCCTATAAAGTTTGTCGTAAAATCTTAATTATCTTCATATTATACATTAGACAGAATATTAGCAATTTGGAAAAAAATTTAAAAGTAGAGATAATCGAACAGCCACAGCTAACTGGTGTAATGGTTAAAATATAACGACCGTAAATCATAACTATCATTGACTTTTCTTGTGCCTGATGTTATGTATTTTATTTTCGTCATGAACTGATGTGAACGTACGGTAACGTACGGCATAATAACGTACGCGTACCGTACGTACGTTATAGAAAACAATAACGTACGTACCGTACGTACGGTCGCACCTTGCGTGCGGCAACCCAACGCGCGGATCAACCAGATCCGCGGACGGATTGATTTGTACCGTTAGACATCTTGATTCCTGTGTCAGTCCGACACTTTGGACGACCCGTACTGTTAGACAAACCAGCCTGTGGGTTTTTGCGTACCTTTGAGAAAACCGCCCAAAGGGTCGATCCTTCTTTTCTGGACCAGATTTGGGATCGGGCGCTCAGAGAAGACAATAGGGCTAGTAGATGATGTTGAGGATGACGATGGTGATTTGTATTCTGACGGAAACATAGACCCTCATCGCTGGGTTATCGATAAAGTTGAAAGAAAACCACGCCCTGTGGAGGTCGTCGCCCTCTTAATCTTTTCTGTAGCTTAGACCGTGAGCCCGATAGGTTGACATCATCGAGGAGTGAGTCAGTACCGTAGTGTTGTCGGTATGTTGGTCCGAGTTCCGATAGCACAGACAAAACGGATCAATGTACTCCCTGTCCCACTCAATGCATCCCTCGCTCTGAAGTCTTGCATTAATCCTATCTACACCCGAAACGAGAGGACAAATACTTATTGCCAAGTTCGTAATACCCACTGTCGCGTTCGTAATACCCACTGTCGCGCTCATAATACCCACTGTCACGTTCTTTAATACGCACTGTCATGAGAGAAATGACAATAAATAAAAGAAGCGAAGAAGATAATTAGTGATTATGGAAGGAGGGTGGGACAGTGTGAGAGTTGATGTGAACAGAAGGGAATGTGGACGAGAGGAAAATTGTTTAAAACGGGAGTCATTATTACTGATGAATATCCATCCTTCTTTCTCTTCAATGTTCAGTTGTTGAATATCCGAATAGCAGAGAAAATCATTTGTTGCACCTTGAGATAACTGAGGAATTATTACTACCACATGCTAACAAAAACATTATTATTATAATGTTATTGTCTCAACCCATTGTGGTCAGTGCTCAATTATAGTCTAATGTTGTGACAAGAGCTCAATCTAAAAGGTTGGAGGAGAATGATGTGAGCGAGAAAGTGAGAGATGAGGCGGAAGAAGGTCAGGATAAGACGGATGACGGAATGCAAGCAAGTGAAGAAACCTCTGTGCACGACCTTTTAATAAACAGATGAAAACATTAATAAAAGACAAGTATGTAGGCCTAATGTAACTGTTACCAGTCAAACAATATCTATCGAGTATTTCAGATCTCTTAGACAACGATGTTATATCGTATTAAAGACAAATCTTTAATGTTACTATTACATGTCAGACAGTATTCACCAATGAAATTTGTAAATTGTGCGAAATCCTCTGAATATAGTCTGTGGGTGGAACATTGCCAACATATCAGTACGTTGTTGCTACAGCCTGCAATCGGCGAAGTAACTGCACATATTAATTCTTATTTGCCGGTTGTCTTAGCTCCCCAGTCAAGTAGCATTCCGTATTTTGTTGAACAAAATCCTGTTCCGCTCCAAGCTGTTGCACTAGTTTGTTAACCATTGAGTGATGGCAGTCTTTAGTTTTTATATTTTAGACTGCAATTACGTACCGTATGCTTCTCAAATGTATTTAATCAAATACAATCCCTCATGCAACATGCAAACACGCGGGTCACATTATGGTACACAAATTATGTGGCGCAAATGTCGGAGCGCATTTGTCGCTAATTTTATGGCGCAATTGTGGTTTTCTGTGGGGCATTTGTCGGGCGCGTATGTCGGGCGCTTTTGTCGGGCGCTTTTGTCGTGGGCGCTTTTGACGGGTCACTAGAGAAAGATGAGAACTTGGATTTTCGAAATATGCTTAGCGTTGAAGTTGAGTCAGGTGAGGAAGAAAATGGGAGACAAAGTGAACACTGTATACGGTAGATTTAGTAATATTCATGAAACAACAGAGGAAATTGTCGTCGCTGTTTAAGAATTCTGACTCAGCTGATGTAACCAGAAGTGCTTTTGCGAGGTGCAAGAAATGCGCTATAGAAATGCTTAGATACATACGTGCATGCCTCGATGACAGAAATTGTTAAGTCAAAAGCACTGTGCACGTGGTTAACTGACGAAACCAGTGGGTCGCCCAAACTGCGACAAGCCTAGAGTCTAATTGATCCTAATTGTCTTCCACAAGTTTGTGCTTATATCGACAAGAAATATTAAGAAGTAAAACATATCCGAACAAGAAATTACTAAAACCCACAATGCTGCCTTAAACCTGCTGACTGATTGATGCCTATAGCAATTGCAACTGCTGTAGCAATCTTGTCCAGTTATTTTTATCTGTTTTGTTGCTGTTGCTATTCTAACACAATACAACGTAGTTCACAAAGGAAAAACTGTACAATCGCAAGAACACAAAGTTACGTTAAAATCTGTCAGGTGCAAATAAAAGAACAAATGGCGAGAAGCTGTTATCCAGAATACTTTAGAGTTGTTATCTCGATCAACTTCGCTGTTGTGGCTGATAAACTGTGGCTCCTTGAAAGTGTCTATTGGCATCAGATACTAGCGTGGCAGTATCTTCGTCAATCATATATCAGACGCTAAGCATTGTTACTCTATTGCCCAGAGATTAGTATGCCCTACTACAGGATAAACAGAGAAAACTCGATGAGGACAAATTGGCTACCGTCGCCGAAAATGGTAACTAATGAATTACAAAGAGCGGCAACTAATGTTCCAGAGACAACGTAGATAGGCATGCACTAACCAGCCATGGCAACTAATTAGTTACAACAAACAGTAGGCCTACGCAACGAATGTCCAACTCGTAAAATGCCAATATTGGTAACTAATTAATTACCGGACATTGCAAATAATGAGTTTCTATAAAATGGCAAACAATGAAATATTATAAGTATTAGCAAAAAAATGAGTTTCAAGAAGTGGTGTCTCGTTATACACTAACGTGGCAGTAAAGCCAGACACCAACAGCGCTCAAATCAAGCGCTAGACACATCGCTGTGAAGATTAATTGAAGGCGTAGTATGGCCAGTAGATAATGTTGAAGATCAAGAATGTCAGAGGAAACACGATCCTGGATGTCTTCTCAACCGAGTCAGCCGGGTTCTCTCTGAATCGGTCGAAGAAGTTAGATATTCGACTGCCACTCTTCTTTTCGACCAAGTCGGTTTTGGATCCAACGCTGCTACTGCCATCATCCGACGGGCAAATCTAATACAAAGAATAATTTAGAGGTAACACAGCTGAGAATCAACCAAAACCATGGTCCACAGGTGTAAACGACTTTCAATTATTAAATGGCCCAAATAGAAACAGAAGACGGATGAGAGTAAGAAGAAGTAGTAATCATAATAGTGGCAGTAAACGAAGAAGTAGAAGAAGAAGGAGAGGAGGAGGAAGAGGAGGAGGAGAAAAGGTGGAAGAAGTTATCATAGTGGCAGTAAAAGAAGGAGGAGGAGGAGAAGAAGGAGGAGGAGGAAGAGGAGGAGTGGGAGGAGGAGGAGGAGGAGGAGGAGGAGGAGAAAAGGTGGAAATTGCTGAAACTTTATTATACGCATGATTACCTCTCAGTGTCAGTTCAAACATATAGGGTCGACAACGGTCTTCCTAAGGTCCGTCTCATGCCTCTGCAGTCAGTCCTAAATGCAGCTGCGAGATTAATTGCCCGTCTGCCACGCTACTCACGCATTTCATCCTTCATGTTTGAGAAACTGCACTGGCTTCCTCTCTCTGCACGTATTAAGTTTAAAATCCTTATTCTGGTGTCAAAGACACAGCGGGGTCTCGCCCCCAAATATTTAATTGATGTAATTCACCGGCCTCTTTCTGTCTCTTCGCATCGTCCACTTCGCTCCTCAAACAGATTTGATCTCTCAGTTCCTCGTACTAGAACAGCTATGGCTCAGTCCCGATCTTTTGCCTCAATTGGTCCCTCTCTCTGGAATACACTGTCTCCTTCTACTCGCTCTTTAATTTTAATAAGTAACCCCTCATCTTCTTTTACTTTCCTCAAGACTTATTTCTTTTCTCTCGGCCTTGCGCACTGGGAGCGCCTCTGAACGGTTCACCCTACTAGAGGCGCTTTATAAATGTTTAAATACAATACAATACAATTTCTCTTTTCCACATTTTCTACACTTTTGCTATTCTGCTTCAGTAAGCTTTTTGTTCTTGTTCTTATTCTTCATCTACTCCTCTTCCGTCTACAGTTTCGATACATATACTGTAGTATGTCAACTCACCTTGATCTTCAATTCCTTCTGCTTGCGAACCAAAGTATTGACGATCGAATATTCGATGAATGCTCCGAAGACAAAGACGAGACAGGTGGCCATCCAGACGTCAATGGCTTTCGTGATGGAACCAGATGGCATGCTGCGCATCAGTCCAGAGCTCTGCGTTGTGATCGTCAGCACAGTCAAGATACTTAGGGAGGTTCTAGCTGGTGCAGATTCCGGATCTATCCAGAAGGAAAGCCAGGACAGAAGGACAACAAGGAATTGAGGAAGGTAGGTGCTGAGAATGTAGGCTCTGAGTCTTCGGCTCAGGTGGAAGCTTGCTCTTAGGCAGGGCTTCTGTCCTATAAAACGACACAGAATGAAGACTCTGATACAGAAGGATTTCAACCAGCTGCACGTTTTAGCCATTTTGATTAAAAATATAACAACACACCGGCTACAAGAACGTGGACTAGCTCAAATGCGTGACAAGGTGATGTTGATGACTGGAAACACAAATATTACGCTGACTCGCCAGCGTGCTTGCAGCCCTCATTTCTAGGCCTGTAGGCATGTCCCACGGTTCAACGCTGATGAGTCATCAATCATGTTATTATTATTATTATTCGTTTATTGACACGTTGGCAAACCGCAACATGGTACATGAAAAAGACTAAGTGACAAAATAAATTAAAGACTAGCTCGACAGCCATAATCCACTGAAATCCACTGTTGTCAGGGGCGGATCCAGAAGGTCTGTCAGGGGGGCCAAAACTTTTTACATACCTACCATCTCCCATGACGTCATGGGGTTGTATATTTTTTAAGCCTGTGCTGAACGCGCGTTCGCGGTTACTTGCGGTGCATAGCTAATGGTCAGTGATCAAGTGCCTCAACGATGATGATAGCTTAGCATTTGTTAGGTTGTCATAAGACTTAGTGGTCCTGATGTTGCGGATAATTGAGGTGCCCACAAGGAGGATGATAACTATGCTGATGATGAATGCGATGACTGGTGATGAAAGAATAGAAGTTTGTAAATTAGTCATAAATGTAAATGTAATGTAATTGTACGCGATTTTCTATAGCGACCGTATATGGCCTCGACCCTGCTCATTTTTCAATGAATTGATCGGGTGAGATCCTTCACCACCACTTGCCCGTTTGAATGGGTGCCACGCCATTTAAGGTCCCCGTGTTGGGACCGTGCTAGCCCGAAATTTAAATCTCTGAAATAAGCCACCTTCGGGAAGCGAACCGCGGTCCGCATGCGCTCTAACACAGTGTCGCACGAGACGCGCAGCCAACGCTCTTACCGATGTAGCTAACTGGGCTATGTTATAGTGATGATGTTGGTTATTATGTTGATGCTGGGGATGTGTTTTTTACCTATGCAAAAATGATAAAACCTTAGTTTTCTGTGCATTCAACGCAAAGATCCTGATATTACGCAACATACATCGTGCCAATGCATTAATTGCGTTATAATAGTCTGCACCGCAGCACCTTTCTTCGCATCGTATTGTATTGAACTGCGTTGGTTATCGTCGCATTATAGCACTTGGATCGAATCCGTCGTTTGAAATGTAGATGTGTGCTGAGGATGATATTTCGATATTGTTTTAACCCGTCGTTAGCTGGACGCAAATAATGCATTGCTTGGATATTTACAAACTCTTTGTTCTTAAAGAACAATCACGCCACTCTGGCTCGCGTAGGCAGCGCTTTTGAGACGCTCTTTCAGGGCACTTTGTATGATGTCTAGATACACACACGCTTTACATATGTACACACATACATACACATATACGTACACACACATACATACTGCGACGGTGGCACATGCTATAGATCGCTTTATTTGTAGCTTCTGGCTGTGGGTAAATGCAGCCTTCGCACCTGCCTTAAGGCGGGTGGTGTGTTAACAGAGAACGCCTGGACCCTCGAATAATCGACACTACAGGTTCTTTAAAAAGTATATCGTGAAGTGCATGATATCGTGTAGTTGTTTACTAAAGTCACCAGTGGAAGTCGAACTGAGGAAAAGTAAGGATGTTTAGAAAACGAAGAAGTAAGTTCAAGTCGATGTATAACTCTTAGTTTCAGTGTAGGGACAATGAGGCGTGTTCTGTCGGTTAAAGGCGTGTTAAAAATAGTTCGTGGTTTAATAAAAAAAAAGCTTTGACAAGAACTCGCATCACTTCAAATTCAGAATCATACATACGCACATGCAAGCACAGATACATGCAGGCATAGATACATGCATACAGGCACAAGCACAATCACAGTGATGAACGATGCAAGTAAATACGTAGCATGAATGCTGATTTAGCAGAAACCAATGTATGAACATCAAAGTTGGTCAACAAACCGATGCCACTGTGAACACAGACGATCGACGTGATGTTGGTGATTGTGTACTCAGGGAGGTTAATGTTGTCATCTAGCTCAACAGCCAGAGCATCCAGTCTCCAGTTGAAGACGATATCCGCTGTGGTGTAGCCGTCTGTCAGTCAAATACACATTGTTCCACTGACGTGACATTTACGACAAGTGACATGTACGAATCAAAACCACAATGGAAACTGAAACTATAATTCTCCAGAACAGAACCAAAAGTCAAACCGAAGGCAAGAATCGTCGTCATTGAAGTGTGATAGAATTCAACCAAGCGAGGCTGAAACTCTTACAAAATCGAAAGTGAGAGTAGCACTGAGTTTATGTGCACTGGCTTACTATACATACGAAACTTTTGGGTCGTAAAACCGAAAGTGAAACTACCAATAAAATTACTAACACAATCATAACTTCAGAACTAAGTAATATTTATCCAACCGTCTAACAGCATTTAAAAATCAATGGAAATACGATTCATTATGCTGCAACCGAAATCGAAACCTAAAGTGAAAACGAAACTCTGTTCCAACCGAACTTCACTCACAACATTCAAGCTCAGTCATTTTAATCCTATAATTAAGCAGTATGCAGCTATATATTAGTCAAGAAACGACTCACAGCTTCCGAACTCAATGTTGCAGGTTTGGTTGTCCATTGGGTAGCGATCAAGCTGCATGCTGCACGAGAGGGTCAGAGTCAATCTCTGGCTGAAAAAAATGGTGCCATCTGGCGAGAGACGGATCAGTCGATTAGGAACCGTTATTGTGTGGAACAGACCGGACTTCAGGTTCCGTATGAACAGATCCGGAATCCAGAGACTGTCGAATTGGTTGTAATTCAGCGTAATGCTATAATCGAAAGACGCGTAATGTGTTAGGTATACGTTGGATTTCTTACGTCGACGTTAACAAGGCTATTTCCTGCAGATTAGTTATTATGACCACGGTTTCCTTAAACGACCATCGAATCGATTGATACCTATCCATTAAAGCAAGACAAGATATCACAAGACGTGACAAGTCAAGACAGGACGAAACAATACAAGATGTTGAAAAAAGAAAGGAGAAGAAAAGAGAACAGAAGATAGGATGAATGAGATAAGATAGCCTACGCTAAGATAAGACAATATAGAATAAGATAGGACAACAGAAGACAAGATAGATTAGAGTTTGGCTGCTGAGGATTTTATTTTTCCTAAGCGCTGTCGTCTTCATAAGTTTGTCAATTTAATGGCAGCTGTTTGTGTTTTGTGGCGCTGAGAATTTTCGCGATTGCAGTTAGTGTCTGAATATAGGACCTATTAGTAGCAACTTTTAAGGACCTTTCAGCAAAATGCTCAATCACATAGTCATAAACTGTCTAGTAACCGATGGCAATCAATGTGGGCTACAGCTAAATACAACTCTTAGTACTACATAGCCTATATCTGAACCAATCTCGTCACACAAATCCAGTTGTTGGAGGCTTAGCTTTCTGTTGGGAAACTTCTAGCTTAGGTGGCATATATGAATCCCTCACTGGATATGTCAATGTCAGATGAAGGAAAGGTCGACGACAGATCAAGAGAAATGATACAAAAATAAAATATGTATATGTATAAATTGATGCGCGTGGTAACTTGCAAACACACATAGCACTGCGCGTGCATTGTGAAAGTTAATCAAGACATTTTTAGATAGCTAGAAAAGTCATCGGTGCCGGGCCCTAGCATACACGTGGATCGCAGCGAAGGGAGTCTCATCCAGAGCTGACAGATGACACAATGTTCAAAACAACTCATATGTTTACAACATTCAGTGGAAACTTTATTGTGATGTAGTCTAAAATCTTCTGACCCAACAAAGAGAACACATTTATAATAATAATATAATAATATTCTTTTCTTTATTTATTCAAACCGACAAACGCAGTAAGATTACAGTAGCCCATCAATGTCTTAACTAAGCACATAGTCAGGACACAAACACCGTATACATGATGCACTCGAGCGATTAGACTTTGTTTCGGTGGGCAGCTAACTATGAGTTGCGACGTAAGAAAAGGTCGAAAAATTAAGGGCTGTGGCAACCGCTCGAAGTAGTTAAACCTTTTTAGTGGAAAATACTACAATTTATTTACAATAGCATAACTTCAACAGCCTTGGCAGTCTTAAGATGTCATTCAACATTGAAAACTATTTCTACTGCTACCACCACCACCACCACCACCACCACCACCACCACCACCACCACCACCACCACCACCACCACCACCACCACCACCACCACCACCACCACCACCACCACCACCACCACCACCACCACCACCACCACCACCACCACCACCACCACCACCACCACCACCACCACCACCACCACCACCACCACCACCACCACCACCACCACCACCACCGCTAATACTACTATATATATTGCTATTGTGATTAATTGCCGGTTTGCCCCAAAGAGAACATCGACTGATGTCTTGGACATCGTGATAACGGCGCTATAGAAGTCATTAAATTAGATGCATTTGATTGACACTTGAAACTGACCGGATAGCGATTCTGTATTGGAGTACTACTGATTGACACCAATGGCGCTATAGAATGTCTAAGATTAGATTACTAGTAACAAAAATAATATTTGACTTGATTAACTACTAATTAATTAATTAATAATTAGGTAACTTCTATGACTTTGATTATTCCTCGGCGAAAGATACTACAATATAGCCTACTACAAACTTACGTAATAATTACTCAGATAAATCGTGCTATACTTGCCTTCGATTGAACTCGGTGAAGGCCAGTCGATCGTCTCTCCAAGTCTGGCGCAGGTAAATCGCCATCGAATATTCCTGTCAACCATTTCGCAAGGATTCACAGCATGTCACATTTGTGTAAATTTCTGTACTAGCCTTTAGCAACCAACATCCAGCGCTTCATCAACGACATGCATACATAGATGAAAATGCAATTTCTTAGCGCTTAAGCAACTATATTATGAAAACTTGGATGACACCGCGTTTCTTGAAAACTAACTGGAACAGTACATACGTATACGTACTTATAGATACATAAATATAAACATAGATACATTCGGCGCTTTTGTGAGTTTCCAAAATGCGCTGCATCAAGTCTCCTGATACACACATGCATACATACATACGTAAAAACATACAATCTTACATTCATGTATACATACTCAGATACATAGGTATACATACATGACATGACGTGACAGGGCATGTCCTGATAAGTTACGGAAGGGAATGGAATGATATGACATGGCGTGACAAGTTCTTGTATGGCATGGTATGGAATAGTATGGTTTTGTATGGTGTTTTATGGTATGTTATAGTATGTATGATATGGTATGGCATTACGTTTGGTTTACTAGGGACGATGATTCCAGTGCCTACCATTTCAACTTCGCTGATAGAGCTGAAGTCGGCCACCTCGAAGTTAATGTAGACATTCAATGCATCTATTTGTAGCAACAAAAACAAACACATCAGCACAAAAACAAAAGGGAAACTATATTTCTGTACCAGTCTTTATCTATGACCATCCAGCGCTTCATCAACGACATCAATGAAGACTAGTCAATAGTCATCATAGTAAAATGCATTCCCGAATTTTTCGATTCCTGAAGGATGCACCTAGGAAAAAATCTAATATTAATGATAATGATGATGATGATTTTACCACTACTACTACTACTACTACTACTACTACTACTACTACTACTACTACTACTACTACTACTACTACTACTACTACTACTACTACTACTACTACTACTACTACTACTACTACTACTACTACTACTACTACTACTATTACTACTACTACCACTACTACTACTAAAATAATAAAAATAATAATCATAATAACAGCAACAACTATAATAATAAGAATAGGAATAGAAATAACAATAGTAGTATGATAAATCCAAAGACTGTTTAATTGAAAATATTCATGAGTCAATTCAACAGAAGGTATTTAGTTACAACCTAGGTCGGCGCCAGGTCTGATGCGACTGTTGTAATTTGCGGAATCAAGACGTTTCTCTAACAGTTCCGACATGACCCTAAAACAATGTAAATGCACTGTAGAAAAAAATTGATATCGACTGAAATATCTTCTCATTTCTTTTCCATTTCTCTACTTTAAAAAAAATTGGGTGGGTGCAGCAGCCGAAGTTCGTGCCTAACCTTAACCTAATGACAGGGATCTTTTTGAACCTCTTATCACGCCAGTCGCCTGTACTTCAAGTCACGATAGCGGGAAATCGATTGATTAATACTGGACTGACGCGTGACTTCTAACTCTCTCTTGTCACAATCAACTCCAATCTCTAATTAATTATCGCAGTTATTAAAATATCTTTATACACAGATGCGCTGTAGTAAAATGTGCCAAAACGTCGCATTATGATTCCTGTCCATCGCACGATCAAATTAGGTTTCGATTTATGTTTTAATTTGCACTCCGAGCTAAATAATCAGACAAATCGATCGATTGACCAGGTCACGCAAAAGGGATTTTGGTAAAATTGGGAAACTTTAGTTGCAGGACAAAGACTACAGTCCGACGAAACTAAGACAAGCACAGAAAAGGCAAATTAAAGCAAAATACTACTTCTGTTATGTGTCCTCACAAATCATTTATGACTTTTATTGGGGATTAGATCACAATGTTGCAGGGAATGTGCACTTATCGCAGTTTGTAGGCCTATACTTTCGTTTTTTTACTGTTTGTCATATGATAGTTAAGTATTTTATTATTCGGTTTCGCTACTCACAGTTAGTCGCAATGCATCATCTCTTACACAATTGTCTCAGGTGGCCCTGGCTAGCGGGACATTCGGCCCATTTTGGGTCTCCTGGGTGACCCTACTATACTTGTAGCACTTGATGGAATTGCGACCTGTTGGTTACCAAATATGTTACCGGTATATGTAACTAAATATCGTCTGTTAAGGATCTCGCAAACGCGCTAAGGTAAGTCCGGTACCTTTATAGGAGATATTTATAAGGTATGTGTAATATGAGGTATTTATGTAACCATCATCTCAAAACTTCAAACTCTGGATCTGGTGTCTAATCACGACATGACTTCGCTTTCCTTTCGAAGTCAAGACTAGGCGATAGGACCAGAGGCGTAGCGACCGCCCTCCGTACCCTCCGACCGGAGGGGGCCCCTTCCTGGAAGGGGGCCCCTAAAAGTGGCAAAAAATAACCATGATTAACCAATTTGAGGAGAATAAGCACAGTATAAATAATTACACAGTAAGACGACTCCCGGCCGATGCTGCAGTCAGAATGTGTGACCGATCGCCATTTTGAATCTGAGCCAATACACCGGAACCCATCACATCAAATATTATTAAACGTTACAACAACATTGAGGACTACACGCCGATACATCGGAATCCATCACATAAAATATTTGTTAAACATTACAACAACATCGAGGACTTCATTAGAATTAACAATTAATATTATTCTTAACGTTAATTTCGGTTTAAATCTGTAATTCAAGAGCTCGGATTCAAAATGGCGTCACCCCAAAAACTAGTCAACAGTTAGCAATGCGAGTCGACGTAGCCTACTGTGTAATTATTTATACTGTGGAATAAGGCTCAAAAGAAGCGCTGTGCGTAAATACGGAAATGGAATACATGTAGGGCCTACACTGTAGGGCGTATACTATACCCCGTGATCGATCGAGTCAGTCGATCAAGTCGATCGAAACTCTTCCAAGTCGAGTCGGTCGAAAAATCATCGACTCGATCGACTTGCAAGTCGAGTCGATCGTGTGTTTTGCCAAGTCGAGTTGATCGTCGTTTCCTCGACTTGACTCGACTATAAAATATTTTCTTAGTATTTTTTGCGGCTTCGTCACGAAATGTTCCACATGATGTGATGGCGTAATTCTTTGTAATTCTTTGTAAACGCACAAATACCGTATTAACCTGATTTGAAGTTCAGTGCAAATTATGAGCCTTTAGGTGATTTGTATAGTGAAAGCTGCATCCTGCAGATACTTTTTTCACAGTTTTACGGTGAAATGGACAGATTAAGATGCGTTAAAAATGCGCGTTTCAGGAAATTTAAGATCTGTGGTCAGTGGCAACGATCTCATAACGTTCGAATGTCTGATGCTAGGACGGGACTGAATGCCTAATCCATGCACTACAGACTGCTATATATACACTCACTAACTTCCGTAATCTTAAGCAGCATAAAGTTTCTTGCAAAAACTATTAACTATAGACACTGCAGTCCTGTACTGCCGTCTTATGTGTGGAACTGGTACTAATTTATGTAGGAGATTCCCTTGTAGCCTAGCTCAGCGGTTCTTAAAGTGGTGGTCCGCGGACCGGCGCCGGTCCGCGGAGCTCTGGTCACCGGTCCGTAAAACAGTTCTTGAAAGTTCATAATTTTTCAACCTATTCATGAAAATGTGTAATAAACGGTTTAAATTGGCAGCAGTAACAACAATATAGTTGTTAGAAACAGTGATAATGTTATACGAAATCTAATTTTTAATACATGTCAAACATGTAAGCTGATGTTGAAAAGCACCGGTCCGCGAAATGGCTGGTAAAGCAATTACCGGTCCGCAGCATCCGAAAGGTTAAGAAACACTGGCCTAGCTGATCGAGTCAACGGCGACAGCGTGGCCTAATAGTCACATGAACATAACAGGGCTTAAAATCTCGTGTCTTCTGACACACAGTGCAACTGACTTTGTCCAGTGTTGCAGTTGACTTGCCTGGAGTGTATGCAGTGTGAAATATGAATTTTTTTACAGAGTAGCTCAAGTCAACCACACACGACATCATTATAATACCTTAAATTGTACTTACCAGTTCAATTACAGTTTTACAGTTTGAGGAAGAGTGTGCAATTGAAATTTATGACTAATTTAGGTACTGGAATATAAGAATACAACAGTCGTCAGCAATTTTGACCAAAAGCAGTGGCCCGGGAAGTGTTTAAAAGTTGCGTGAGCTAACTTCAGCCAAGTATAGACCTAAGATGGGTAGAATCATACATTACATCCGATATAACCAATATGAATATTTTGTCTTTTTTTACAATCAGTGGAAAAGTTTATTATACTACATATTCATAGAATGAAAAGCGTCTGTAGCACAATAAGTCAAGAACTACTTTAGCAAGCATCAAGTACAAAGCGCCAGCCAAAAGTTATGTGAGCATCCTCCTGCCTCGACGTCACAG
Organism: Allolobophora icterica; assembly: GCA_963556255.1. Taxonomy (NCBI): domain Eukaryota; kingdom Metazoa; phylum Annelida; class Clitellata; order Crassiclitellata; family Lumbricidae; genus Allolobophora; species Allolobophora icterica. Next base: position 61,111,168 of record OY744603.1, read on the forward strand.
AACAAAAAACCTGTGTGAGCATCGATCTTTGGCGCCATGGCTTCCGGGCCCCTGGCCAAGAGATACAGTCCAAGTCGACAAAGTCGACCAAGTCGACCGTTTATTTGCCAAGTCGATCGAGTCGACGAGAGGTCGACTAGTCGACAAAGTCGATCGAGTCGATCGTCGGCCGAGCCAAGTCGATCGTAGCAGCTCGACTCGATCGATCACGGGGTATAGCGTATACGCCTATGTATACATGATATGAACCCTGTAACTTATATTGTATATTGCCGCTTTCCAGTTTCCGCATTGTAAGGGGCCCCGAACGTATGTTCGGAGGGGGCCACGTTCTTTGTTGCTACGGCTCTGGATAGGACAATATTCCTCTTCAACATTGACTATTAAATAATCAGTTATTGCTTCACCGACTTCCTCCCGGATCACTGGCGTAAACTTGTCCAAAATATTGGGGGGAGGATTTTGTTATTTATTCTACACTTGTTGCATTGAAAGTACAGTCCATCTCAAATATTGGGGGGACGTGCCCCGGCTGCCCCCTCCCCTATGTCCCGGATTATGATCCATACTTGACTTCGGGTTATCACTGCTCCACCTGCTCGTTGTTCAACGACTTACTGGATCCAAGTCCAGGTTACTTCCATTATATACTATGGAATTGTCTATGGCTGGTCAAATCCCACATGCTGATAACTGCTGGGTAGGCACCTTCTTGAGTTCTTAGGTCCCAGGGACCTAGGTTGTGAACTGCTTCATCAATAGGTTAACTAAATTTGGGCGCACTTAAGTCTTTGTGATCATTCTACTCAAGCTCCCTCCTGGTCTATTACTATGGGTTTACTTACTTATTGTTTGTGACTTGCTTGTTGATTATAACTGTCTTTTGACAATATGTGGTTACCTTAATTGGTGACCGCATCATGTAATGCTGCTGGGTTAAGCCATCTGTTACTATTTAGCACACAGCTGATATCTCATCTCTCATAAGTTGGCACACAAAAATTGGCGTAATATCCCGAGTTCGGCACCTCCAATGGAAAAAGATACTTTAAAATTTGTACTATTCGCTAATTCACCCTTACCTCACCTACTGTAATCTTATTGGGCTACAGCATATCGTATGAGATTGGCTTGTTTGACAACTTTCCAGAAGCGCACTATAAGTATTATGTGCAATGTTCCATATAAAGCTCACACAAAAGAGTTGTTTATAGATCTGAAGGTATTACCATTTGAATGTAACAACAAGCTACAGGTAGCGTTGTTCATGTATAGGTTCCACATACATTTACTACCAAAAAGCTTTGATCGATGGTTTAGGAAGAATCTTGCAGTACATGGTCATGCACTCGCCTTTGTGCCTTTGTTAAGAAACTGATACGGCTCAATTACCTGCCAGCTGGCGCCGCTCCCCTTAACGCCCTCTGTGACCGAGCTGACTCCACTCTCTTTTTGGCTGTCCTTAGCAATTCTAGTCATATTCTCCATAGCCTCCTCCCTTTGGTCAAGACCAGCACCTATTCGCTCCGCCCGCGTCCGCATAACCGTGAGGTCCCCAGGGCTGATACACTGTCTAGAAAACATTTTATCATTAAAATGCTCTACTTAGGAATTTGAACATTAATTGGATTTTAATTATTTTTTTCTTTTCCTTTTATTTAGGCTGCTTGTGCCTGTGCTTGATATGTTCAGTTTCTTACACTTGTATTAACCCGTCTTTTAGCCGCAGTGCGTTTGCAGGCGGAGCATTAAAGTCCATACTTACTTACTTACTTATGAGATGCGTTCCTTTAACAAATATCATTTATTTAGTATACACACCCAGATTAGACAATTAGCATTAGAAGTTATGGTCCGTCGTTTTGGAACACTTTACCGTTGGAATTAACGAGTCTTTCATCATTGTACCAATTTAAAAATAAATTAAAAGCATATTTATTAAATGCTCTATAACTGTAAAAATCAACTGTTCTTGTAACCTGTTAATTAACTTTAGACAAGTGGCTAAGAGCCGGCTATGTGCTGTTTTATTTTATTGTAAACTATTTCTAGTCAAAATGTTAGGTGATGGCTTTGTACTGTTTTATTATGGAATGCACAATATTTGTAGGACCAACAGCCGTACCTAATTGTTGGTAATGCTGGGGCATCAATGTGCTGTGCGTGCTATGTCATTGAACATTTTGAGGTCAGAGGTTTATACTGGATCCGTTGGACTTTGTCTATAATTGCTTATGGATACAATTCTACTGGTTGAATTGATCATACAAAATGCTAGTGCTGGTCTGAAGTGGTGTGTTTATGCTCACTGTTTAGGCACGTAACGCTAGACAATCGGGATTTATAGGCTGGGTTTTGTCTTGTTGATGATATTTAACAATGGACATGCCACTTATGAACTGCTCCACCGGTTGTTATGATTGATTGTAACTAAGGCGGCCCTATTAGCAGAATGGTTCGTTCCTTTGCATACTCCCATTGTCACTGCATGTAACATGTACTTGTTATTTTCGTGTCTATATGCTTGCGCTGAACAATAAAAGCATATGATTGATTGATATGATTGTTTGTATTCTACAATGATGAGAATTGACACTTGGACTGTTGATCATTACTGATGGTTTGTGACTTGCTTGTTGATCATAACTCTCTTTTGAGAATACGTGGGTACCTTAATTGGTGACCCCATCATGTAATGTCACTGGGTTAAGCCAGTCTCAATTCACCTGTTACTATTTTCTGTTTGTATTCAACAATGATGAGAATTGACACGGACTGTTAATCATTACTGATGATGTGGGTACCTTAATTGTTGACCGCATCATGTAATGTTACCGGGTTAAGCCAATATTTATTAATTAAATTTACTTCTTCACTACTTTCGGTTCACCTTATGGCATTTTGTCTGTATTCTGCAATGATGCGGTTGTTCAGTGATGCCGGCTGTGGATGTTTTGTTTACCTCGCGCTGGCTCAACATACAGCTGGCTTGCAGGATGTATGGAGTTGGATCAGCTATCACTTGGGAAACGTAACTGTGGATTGCGTAACCATATTCTTGATAATTTGTGTAGACTGTAAACAATGTAGTGAGTCTTATCAATATTGATTGTAGCGAGGATGCGCGTTTGTGGTCTGTTACTCATAATGGGGATGAACCATGGTATTGTTCACTGTGCTTGATCGAACTGCTTCCATTTAACGGCATGTATGACGTGAAGGAACTCAACTCCAAATTGAGTGGTGAAATCCCTGCCCCATGCTTTGATAGGGAGAGGGATAATCCCATGCTTGGTCTAGTTCCTGGTGAGGGTGACAATAGATTTTTACTTAATCACGACGACCTTGATCCTGAAGGGAATTATTTTATCAACAGGAACTGTACTTCAAAATATATTACTCCTACAGAGGCTGGTCTAGTAACTCATAAACTAAAAACTACTAAAATTATGCACATCAACTGCAGGAGTATCCTACCAAAATTAGGGGATATAACATTATTACACTCCCAGTCACCTGTTGAGATACTAATTGTCACGGAAACATGGTTAACGGGTGACATGAATAACTTGGTGAATATTCCAGGTTAAGCCACTATTATTGGGAAGGGGAGGTGAGGTTGGCATGTTCATAAAAAATGACAGAAGTTCCAACTAACTGATACCCCTCTTACATCAATGCCTCTGAATGGTCTATGCCGCGAGAGGCGCTTTATAAATGCCCATATACAATACAATACAATACAATACAATGCAGCAGTAGACGGTGAATTGACACAATGGTTTAAAATCAAGGTAGGAGTGAGACAAGGATGCGGAATGTCATCAGATTTATTTAACCTGCTATTGGAGATGGTGATGAGACTTGCAAAGGGACGAGAAGAAGTAGGCATAAACATCAACGGACGAATAACAGACAATCTACGATTTGCTGATGATGTCGACTTAATAGCCAACACAAGCAAGAATCTACAGGAGCTTACAGATCGAGTAGACAGCAGCAGCAGGAGATTGGGACTTAGAATAAATGTAGAAAAAACAAAAACCATGACAATTGGAAAACAGCACGAGGAGATAAATATAAAGATAGGAGACGCAACATTAGAACAAGTCACGAAATTCGTATACCTAGGAGGAGTGATAACGGAAGATGACAACTGCACAGAAGATATCAAAAGAAGATGTGGATTGGCCTGCGCGGCATTCGGAGGATTGAACAAAATGTGGAAGACAAAAAACATCTCCATCGGAACCAAGATGAGACTATACCATGCCTTGGTGGAACCAGTGTTGCTATATGGATCAGAATGTTGGTGCCTGAAGAGAGAGGATGAAAGAAGACTATTGGTAACAGAGATGAGTTGGCTGAGGAGAATTAGAGGCAGAAGTAGAAGGGAAAGAATCAGAAATACAACAACAAGAAAGGAGTTGGGCGCAGAGGTAACGGTAGTAGAAAAGATACAAAAAAGAAGACTCAAGTGGTTTGGCCATGTAGAAAGGATGGACAACAGTCGCAGCCCTACATGGGCGGATCGAGGGAGAGAGAAGCAGAGGGAGACCACGAAAAACGTGGATGGACAATGTCAAGGAAGACTTGAAGAGCAAAGGCACGGACTTAACCATGGTGCGCGAAACTGTCAGAGACAGAACACTATGGAGAAACTTCATAAGAGCCTTATCGTCGGGAAACTGATGGAAGAGAAGAAAGAAGAAGAAGAAGACAATGCAGCATCTGACATATGAGAGCTTATTTGTGAATATATCCTTGCTTAAAGACTTTCTCCCTATTCCGTCAAACGAGAATTCTGAATATTGAGCAGATAAAACAACTGCAGATTGGGCTATTATATTTCGATTCCTTCACAAATCCTCTCCGGTCGACTTCATCAATTATTTCACCTTCACTAAGGATGCACACAGTCATAATACTAGGGCTAAGGACACCATCCGTTCGATGAGCATCCTCACAGATTATAGAAAGCACTCATCAAGTACATGGGTCCTGTAATTTGAAATAAACTGCCTTCGGAAGTACGCAGCTTGTTAACTGTGTCTTCCTTTAAAAGATCATTACGAATGTATTTAATGGACCATTAACGGAAATGCACTGAGGTTCTCCAAGTCATTTTTCAGTTATCTTTTCTTTTTTTTTTTTTTTTTTCTTCTTTTTTTCTCTCTCTTATTTTATCTCCTCATTGATCATATATTTAGTTAATTCAACCAGTACTGTATTAATGATGATCCTAATGGTTTTGGTACTTAAGAATTTTGGAGTCTGGCTCCTTGCAATGACAGTATCAATCTACCTGAATCGTCATGAACTGTTTCTGATGACGTTACTTGAGGGCAGCGGCGTAACTTTGGTCTAAAAAGTGGGGGGTACCAATTTCTTGCACACACGAAGCAAGGCGGAGACTGCGATCTCTGGAAAGGCACAATAATAAAATATTGATTGACACTGTTCAAAAAGTGGGGGGTACGGTACCCCCAGTCCAAAAAGTGGGGCTACGGGTACCCCTCGTACCCCCACAAATTACGCCTATCATCAGCGCGGGGACCAATTACAAGTAGCCTACTTTATTGTAGGCCCCTACTTGAAGTAGGGGCCTACAATAAAGTTTTCAATGTACTTCCGAAAATGCGGCCCCTCAAAACTGCGGGCCCGGGTGCTACAGCACCCTTAATTCGCATCCCCCTTAATTCGGGCCTGACTGGCAAACATAATACGATGGTGTCTGCTTACAGGGAAGATAAGTATCCGTGGTTTGAATAAAAAATACAAGTCTTTTAACTGAGTTCACTGACCGCTGTAGGCCCCTATGTACTACGACCTACTTTGCCAGCGCATAACTTCTGCTCAAACTTTGTCATCGTACGTCTTCTGAATTGAGAAGACAAACGCTAAAATCGCCCCCATGGCAACGTATTGTGTTCGAAGCTGTGCTGTGATTGGCTGAGGACGGTTTCTTTAGGGCCGAAAGTGCTTAAAAGCGACCGCTTTGAATATTGGTTACCATGGCAACGCATTGTGTTCGGAGCTGTGCTGTGATTGGTTTCTCTTGGACGGAAGCCCATAAAGGGGACCGAGTCGAGTAAGTCGCTCAGTTCCATCAACGCTGCAAGAAGATCGGAAGAACAACAAGATGGAGGACTACGAAGATCTCGAATTGGTAAGTTTGACTTTATGCTAGCCGAAGACGAGCTTTCTTTGGCAAGCATAAGGGTCAAACTTACAAGAGAGCTGGGCAATCCTAGGTTTTAGGTTAAAGTATTTAGATTTGATTTATACTGTTGTTATTATTATTAAAGCAAATTTTATATAGCGCCTCTTCTAGATTGCCTACCATGGAGCACTGATATTAATTATATTAGATTAATAAATATCAGATTAATTAGATTGAAATAGGATTTGCTTACATTTATTTGAGATTAGCCTACTAATCCTGTAGGCCTATGTCTAATCAGATTAGCTGAGACACTGGCCTGCAATGATTTATATTTGGGTGTAAGCATAGAGGTAACTTATATTATAAACTTATATTATATCTCATTGGGTGTAAGTCCCTATTATGGCTTTCTCTTAGGGAAGGGTTTTGGTTTGTTGTTGGGTGAACAGGAAGAAGAACTGGGAGATGACGTCGCAGTGAGAGGAAGGTCGAGGTCTCGCAGCGCTCGGCCGAGAGCATCGGCAGCAGCAGCGGCGACCAAGGACGATGACGAGGGAGCGACGACTCCTTCGCGACGAAGACGGAGACGCCGCGGACGAGGAAGCCGCCGCCGCCGCCGACGCAGCCGCCGTCGACGAAGCCACGGACGCCGCCGCCGACGACGACGACGCCACTAGACGCCAAAGGGCCTACGTCGGATCCATCCGTCCGTCCATCGTTCGGCTGGAGATAGAGAAGATCCGAGCGACCGCTGAAGATGAACTTTCGTCTGCGGTCTATTAATTAGATCGATGAAGTCTATTGTTCGATCAATAAAAGTTGAAAAAGAAAATGAATTGTCTTATTCGTTCTAGGCTATAGATAGGGTTTTTTGTCATCTTAGGCTTTCCTGGATTTTAGGCTATCCAGTAGATTAGGCCTATAGGCTATAGGCTTCACGAAGCGTTCAAGAAATGTTTGATACTGAGTTCCCCTAATCTGATCAGTTAATTAGCCTATGCCTTCCAGAAGTTTAGACTTAGGTATCCCTGGATAATTTGACTTAATTATGGCCTGATTAATTATAAGTAAGCAGAGGCGTAACTTTGGTCTAAAAAGTGGAGGGTACCAATTTCTTACATACACGAAGCAAGGCGGAGACTGCGATCTCTGGGAAGGCACAATAATAAAATATTGATTGGCATTGTTCAATAAGTGGGGGGTACGGTACCCTCCAGTCCAAAAAGTGGGGGGTACGGGTACCCCTCGTACCCCCCACAAATTACGCCTATGCTTGAGGGTTCCTACTTAGCAGGACATTAGTACCTTTTGGATCTCCCAGTTGTGTCCCATCCGGCTGATACATGCACCCAACCTATTTAAGCTCGATCATCACTTCCTCTTTGCATTTTATTTTTCTGTATCTAATGACATGTGATGAGATACTGTACAATAAAGAACTATGATATGTTATGTTATATGGGTAAGATATTTAGAGTAATGTTAAGTGAGGTAAATTAAAGTAAGGTAAGTAAGGGAATGTTTAATGAAGCAACTTACGTAAGGTCAACGAATTAAGGTAAAACTGGGTAACTTAAGATGAGGTACGTACGATTGTAATTGTACGTAATATGATGTAATTGGTGGTATGGTAAAGTTGACAAGGTATTTAAAGTGGACTAAAACAAGGTTATGATGAACTGAGGTAAGATAAGGGTTGGTACGTCAAAGTAAAGCAAGAAAAATTTTATGTACAATAAGTAAGTTCATATATGTAAAGCAAAGTAAGAAAAGGCAAAGTAAGGTGAAGTAAACAATGTAATTGTAGATTTATATAGCGCCGTTCAAAGAGTGGTAATCGTTCTTTCCTTTCGCGCCTTAATAAATTTTAAGAAGTCGTCCAGGGGCGTTTTCATAATGCCATATCTATCGACGTGACAACCAGGACCATTAGATATACAGTTTGATGTGAAACTCCTGGATTCGATGCTGGGAAGAATGTGCAGAGGTTCAATAGCGATGGTGTAGCAGTCAGCGACCAGATCGTGCAACCTTGAACGAATTACACGACGTCGCAGGAAGGCTGGCGAGCAGAGAGATCATTAAGGCCTTATTAGTTAATATGACTTTCCTATACCTGCGTGCGTCAGAATGATTTACTGAGTCCAGATGTCCGTGCGACTTCGCATTAGGCTTAGACTGTGAACGCAGTTGGCTAATTGGCTGAGAGCAGAGAGATCCGACAACGAGAAGTTTGGCGACAGAAGGGTCAGCCCAGATCGTGACGAGTGATATTTGAGGGTGCTCTCATTTGCTAAGGAATTATACATGGAACAATGTCATCAGACACGCGCCGATAGCATAAGGACCTGGAGGCTGAGAAAGAGATGGCCTGGGAGGAGGAGGAGGAGGAGAAAAGGAGGGGATGAAGAAGAAAAAAGGAGAACGAGAAGAAGTAGAGAGAGAAAAGAAGAGGAAATAATATTTTTAGGAGCATGAAGAGGAGAATGAAAAGTATTAGAAGAAGCAAGGGAAGGAAGACTAGGAGAAGAAGAAAGAGAAGAAAGGGGAGGAGAGGAAGGAGGTGCAGGAGTATTAAGTGGAGGACAAGAGGAACGATTAAGAAGAGAAGAATGAAAACCAGACAAAGGAGCTAACAGTCTGGAGAAGGAGTTTTACAAAATGTGTAAAATATACTTTCCATTCTCCCTCATCTTTTACTTACAAACTACTTTGTGTCCTAATGACACACACCTAATTTTATCCTACTTTCTATAACCTAATTAAATACATTGTTTCAGCCTATGTTAAAACCTGCCTCTTTTTTCACTATAAAATAATTCTGTTTCTAGTCTATTGAAATCTACTTCTGTTTCTAACCTACTAAAAGTATACTTCTGTTTCTAGCCTTCTGAAACCTACTTCTGTTTCAAGCCTATTGAAACATAGACCCTATTTCTGTTTCTATCCTATTGAAATCCACTTCCGTTTCTAGCCTACTGAAATACTTGTTTCTAGCCTGCTGAAAACCTAGGCCTACTTATGTTTTAGCCCACTGAAACCTACTTCTGTTTCTAGCCTACTGAAACTCACTTATGTTTCCAGCCTAATGAAACCTACTGCTATTTCTAGCCAAATGAAACCTCTTTCTGTTTCTAGCTTACTGAAAAATACTTCTGTTTCTACCCTATTGAAACCTACCTTGTGGAATCGGCTGAAATGTTATCGACGAAGACAGCCAGCCAAATCATCAGGAGAACTACGACGCCTGCCATCATCTGCATACACAATGCAAATGCCGTTTGTGTTACGATATTAATATAAATAAATATTCAAAATAATTGCATAAATTCATAAATACATGCATGCATTAAATTATGTGCGTGCTGGTTATAATTATGTCGTGGTCTACGCGGGTGCATGCATTAAGGGAAGAAAACCGACGCGTCAACAAGCTTGTTTACAACGCACGGAAAATTCTGCAGCAAGCTGTCAACATTAATTCGCTGCATGCAACAAGGATATACGTGTTCAGTAGGACTTTCCAGGGAAAAGTACAGTGACGTCACAGAACGTTCTGGAATCCGGGAGAACTCTATATAAGATAGACCTGCTGTACATTAAGGGCCTTTTGACGAAGATTTGTAAACGTTGAAACATTGATCGTATAACGTTCAATCGAGACCAGCCAACCTGTGTGCTGTCTACGATTGTGATATTTGATAGACGAGTTGACTTACTCTACACTTAATCGACTTTATTTTTAAATAAAGATCTTTTAATAGTTCCTTCGTTGGTTCGTCGTTGCGATCGAAGGAGTCGACCGCGACATTATTGGTGTCAGAAGTGGGATCATCGGTGTTGGATCCGGTGAAGAAGACGCGAGCCGGCGGAGGAAGGAGTCAACCCGGAGGATCAAGAGACGGTCTGTTCCAGACAGCGAGCGGATCGAGACGCCTTTCTACCGTGGGAGACGGGTGAATCGGCATACGACAGTCGGACGGACGAAGTGCGTCGTTCGGCTGAGACAGCAGAAGACAGCAGTCAACATACGGGTAAGATCCTAGGTGTTGTCGTGGCTGAGAAGGAGAAAAGAGAGTGGAGTTGCAGCCGAGTGGGAGGCAGCCATTATTTCTCTTTCAATATCTGCTGATTATTTCTTTGAAATTTGATCCATTGTTGTGATCGAGGCCAGACTTGCGTGAGCTTGTATAGTTTTTGCGTACTTGGCGAGTGTACTTCTTTGGATACTGAATAGTTGCACTTTGGGTTGTGGAATTTTCCTTTTGTGTGGCGGGTTTGCCGCGTGGTGTCTGTTGATTGTTGTTGACTGACTGTTTGTAAAAATGGAAGCGTTGACAACAGAGATGCAAGCGAATATTCGCAAAATGTCGTCTGAGCGCCTTAGGGTGTATCTTATGAAGGCAGGAAGGGACGAAGATGATGTTATGTCATGGGATCGAAATCAATTAATGGAAGAATGGGCCATGGAGATTGGAAAAGAGGAAGAGGAATTTAAGGGTAGTCCAATATCTCCAACAGGAGTGGATTACGAGCTGCAGAAGCGCCGTCTGGAGTTCGAAATCCGTAAATATGAAGAACAAAAGAAAGAACAAAGGGAGAAGGAAGAAAGAGAAAGGGAGGAACGGAAGGAGAAGGAAGAAAGAGAAAGGGAGGAACGGAAGGAGAAGGAAGAAAGAGAAAGGGAGGAACGGAAGGAGAAGGAAGAAAGAGAGAGGGAGGAACGGAAGGAGAAGGAAGAAAGGGAGGAAAAGAGGAGAGAGGAAGAAAAGAAGGAACGGAAAGAGAAAGAAGAAAGAGGAAAGAAGGAACGGAAAGAGAAAGAAGAAAGGGAGAGGAAGGAAAAGCAGGAAGAACGAAATGTTAGAGATTCTTTAGCAAGTCGTACTAAGCGTTATAGTGATGCCCTTAAGAATATTCTTTGGAAATTTCCTTCCGACCCTATAGAAATTCCAGGTTTCTTTGATCACTTGGATGGTTTGTTTAATGTGTATGAGGTGGATGAAGATGTTAGAGCAAAATTATTGCTAGCCATTTTAAGTGAAAGAGCTAAGGCATTAACCATGCGCCTTACTGAGGCACAGCTCCATGACTACAAATTCCTGAAGGAGTTTTTGCTACGGGAGTTTAAGATAAGCCCTTCAAATCTTAGAGCCCGATTTTGGTCGTTGCACAAAGCATCGGACGAATCATTTACGATCTATTCATCCAAATTGCGTGTGGCTCTTATGTATTATTTGAAAAGTAGAAAGATAACTGATGAGTTTGATAAACTTGTAAGTTTATTGGTTGCGGATCGGCTTAAGGAGTCCTTGTCGAAGGCTTGTTTAGATTATATCTTGGCCCAAGAAAAAGAGGAGTGGTTGAGCTGTGAAGACATAGCTAATGCGGCTGACATTTATGTAGCGTCGCATGATGGTGGGAATGACTTAGTATGCCGTAGTCATCCGACACCGAAGTATAACAATTGGATGAGAGGTCAACCACATGTTCAAGTCAATAACCAGACAGCTCAACCCAAGTCTCCCAAACCGGAAATAAGGGGTGAAGCCAAGATAGGTGCGAGGGTGTCTCAGGAGGAGGCCAAGGTAAAGGGTCTCTGTTTCCTATGTCATCAGAAGGGTCATAGGGCAAGGGAGTGCCAGACCAAACCAAGTTCTAAAAAGGTGAGTACTTGTATATTTGGGAACCCAACTGAAGAAGTGATCGACTTAGTTGTTGAGAAGGTCAACGTGTTGCATGAGATACCTGAACAGGTAAAGCAAGGGAATTTATTGGATAATTCTAAACCAATAGGGTTGGAAACTGCTGTAAGGGTATACGAGAATAGTATTGATGGATTACACGAGAGGTCGTATATCAATGTACAGATTGAAGATCTCCCTTCTCAGCCAGCATTATCTGATTCAGGAGCAGAAATTTGTTGTATTGATAAGAAATTAATTGAGTCACTAAACTTACCCGTGATTAAACGGATTAATATAATTGGTTTTCATGGAGAAGAATGTAAGGCAGATGTAGTATACCTACAAATGAAATTAGCTAATTCAATGGAAGGAACGACAAACATTGCGCCATCTTTGTGCGTCATGTTCGCCGCAGTCCCTGAACTAAATGAACGGGTTATTTTGACACCCCATGTTGTGGACCTATTAAGGGATAGTTCGCAATATGTAGTGATGGTAGCTGGCGTAGATCGATGTGTACAAATAAATAAAGGGGCAGAAGAAGATAACTTAGAAGTTAATATCGAGAAAAGTAACAGCAACGAATCCTTGCCGTCAGAAGTGAATGAATATTCTCAGGAGCAACTAGTTGATGATTCAGATAATTTTCTTGATGTTGAGTCAACAGAGTTCAAGTCTGATGAGGGAGTAGCGAATAATGATACTTTATTGCGTGAGCAACAGAATTGTCACAATCTTATATCTTGCTGGCAACAAGCGAGACAGAATAAAAATAATTTCTTTATAGATAATAACCTCCTGTACCACAAAGGGGAAATTATGGGACATAAGGTTAATCAATTATGTTTACCGGAAGATAGAATCGAGGTTGTCTTGCGAGTAGCACACGATGCCCCATGTGCTGGGCACATGGCTTTTAAGGCAACGAGAGCCAGGATCAAATTAAACTTTTGGTTTCCAAGAATGGATGAGAGGATTCGCGAATATTGTGCGTCTTGTCAAATTTGTCAACTAAGAACTCCAGTTAAAGTGGCAGATCGAGTCCCGATCACTCCTATTCCGAGGGCGGATGAACTCTGTTTTAACCATCTAAATATGGATTGTATTGGCCCTATGGTAGTGACTGGAGAATCCAACAAATCGAAACCCCAGTACAATTATGCTCTGGTTCTGGTGGACAAATTTTCTCGTTGGCCGATGGCGTATCCTCTTAGATCGCTGAATGCAAAGGGAGTTTGTGAAGCTCTGTTGCAAGTTTTTACAACTTTTTCTATTCCAAGGATCATCAGTTCTGATTGTGGTACCAACTTTACCAGTCGTTTGACGAAAGAATTCTTGCGGCGAATGGGTTGTAGTCCCAGATTTAATACCCCTGGACATCCTGAGGCAGCTGGATTGGTTGAAAGATGCAACCAAAGCTTGAAAACCATGATCTTTAAGCTTGCTCAATCTGATCCTCGTGGATGGCACCAATTGTTACCGTTTGTTCTGTGGAGCCTTAGAGAAAAACCTTCAGGCACGACTCATATTTCGCCATTCACTATGGTTTATGGAACTCTTCCTCGGGGTCCACTTAGTGTGTTGAAGGAATCGTGGGCTGGCGAACGAAAAGTACCTCTTAACTTAGGTAAATCACCCGAAGAGTATCTCCAATCACTGAAGGAAAACCTCGAATTCGCGAAAGTTTATGCAGATTACTATAGTGATATAGAAACAAAGCGGTATGCAGATTATTATAACTTGCGTAGTACTGACAGAAAATACGAAGTTGGAGATAAAGTAGCAGTATTAGCACCAGATTTTGGTAGTTCTAAATTTTATAGTCGATGGCAAGGACCTGCTACCGTAGTCAAGGTTAAATCCCCATATTCTTATATAGTAGAAATAGAGGGAAAACAAAGACATTTACACGCAAATAAGATCAAGCGATACCATGAACGACTCGAACAAGCGATGATCAACAGCTGTTCAGTAATTGTTGATCAAGATGAAGAATTTGGTATAGTAGAGGTTGTAGATCAGGAAGAACGTGAACAAATAAGCCCGAGTAAGCGAATTGATCCTCTGATTATAGCGCATCTTTCGCAAGAGGAACAGAAGCAACTTTTTGAAGTTTTGGATCGGCACACGGCAGTATTTGTGGATAAACCTGGGTATTGTCCAGTATTAGAACATGAAATTAAGATAACTCATGATTTCACTCCTAAGCGTTTAAGGGCATATAAAGTACCTGAGCTACTTAAACCTGAAGTACAACGCCAGATAGAAGAAATGTTGGCATTAGACATCATTCGACCATCGAAAAGTGAAATGGCCAGTCCGGTAGTTTGCGTTTTAAAGGGACCCAAAGGTCAAAATGGCGTTCGATTGGCAATTGATTATCGCCATGTTAACAAATATTCTCTAGGTGATTGTTACCCGACCCCAGACATTGCTGACGTCTTACAAAAGGTGGGACGGGCAAAGTTTATTAGTGTTTTCGACGCGAAATCGGGGTATTGGCAAATTCCAGTTCGGAAAGAACATCGATGGCTTACGGCATTCGTATGTGATGCAGGACTTTTTGAGTTCACAAGGATGCCGTTTGGACTCAAGTCCGCTAGCAATACCTTTATTCGTGCTATGACCCAAGTTTTACATCCAGTGCGAAGTTTTACCGAACCATTCGTCGATGATATGGCAGTGGTTTCAATGAATTGGAATGACCATTTAGAACATCTAGAGAAATTCTTGCAAACTATTGAGGAAGCAGGACTCACTTTGAATTTAAGAAAATGTAATTTTGCACAAAACAAAATAAAGTTTGTTGGCCATATAGTAGGGTCAGGTTGTATTGAACCTGATCCAGGTAAGATCGCTACGATCAATGATATCCATCCTCCAACAACAAAGAAAGAAGTTAGAAAGGTTATGGGTTTTTTCAGTTACTTTCGAAATTTTATACCTGCTTTAGCTGAAAAAGCACGGGTAATAACTGATTTGACACGAGATAACATACCTACGAAGGTGCCTTGGGAGCAAAAGCATCAAGAAGCACTAGATAAGTTAAAGGATGATCTCAGTAAAGCTACACAGTTACATACCATTGATTTCACTAAGGAATTTGGTTTAAGTGTTGACGCAAGTGCCACCGCGGTCGGGTGTTGCTTGTTTCAGTGGACCGAAGAAGGTCAAGAAAAACCAATTGCTTTTGCTAGTCTTAAACTTACAGATACACAGATGCATTGGTCTACAATTGAGAGAGAGGCTTTCGCAGTAATTTGGGCACTTAAACGATTCAAGTCATGGATATTCTTATCAAAGATAATCATTTATTCAGATCATAATCCTTTGTCTTATCTCACAGATGCAAGCCCTAAGAGTGCGAAACTGACTCGTTGGGCGTTAGCATTGCAAGAGTTTAACGTGGACTTTCGATATCGTCCTGGACGTCAGAACACGGTGGCTGATTTCCTCTCTCGGTTGTGACTCGGATGGTGAAGGGGGGAAATGGCCCGACACACAAGGATCGAGCCCGCAAATTGTGTGGATAAGTTGACTAACTGATGTGTTTTGTTTTGGTTGTATATGCTGTATCGAGATGGAGTCTGGAGGCCCGGCTTGATCGTGATGACCCGTTCGGGATGGTGCTGAAGACGTGTCATCATCTGAGGGCGGAGGGAATGTCGTGGTCTACGCGGGTGCATGCATTAAGGGAAGAAAACCGACGCGTCAACAAGCTTGTTTACAACGCACGGAAAATTCTGCAGCAAGCTGTCAACATTAATTCGCTGCATGCAACAAGGATATACGTGTTCAGTAGGACTTTCCAGGGAAAAGTACAGTGACGTCACAGAACGTTCTGGAATCCGGGAGAACTCTATATAAGATAGACCTGCTGTACATTAAGGGCCTTTTGACGAAGATTTGTAAACGTTGAAACATTGATCGTATAACGTTCAATCGAGACCAGCCAACCTGTGTGCTGTCTACGATTGTGATATTTGATAGACGAGTTGACTTACTCTACACTTAATCGACTTTATTTTTAAATAAAGATCTTTTAATAGTTCCTTCGTTGGTTCGTCGTTGCGATCGAAGGAGTCGACCGCGACAAATTATATAAAAGTATTCGCAAGATATATATATATATATATATATAGTATTTACATATATTCATAAACATATCTATCGTAGATTGTTTCAGATAGCAACTGGTTCGGGCAACTGCTACATACAATTTTAATACAGATCATGTCTACTTGTATTGTATAATAAATTGCAATTCGAAAATTTTATGGCACTCCTTCAAGGGAAATTAAACTTTGAGTAGCATAGAGGCGCTCGCTACATTACTCAGAAAGTCCTAACTGTTGCTAAGAATAGGAGGAATTCATCATGTAGGAAGCAATGCTCAGATAGCTAAAAAGTAACCAGTGGTTTGCTACTTCACACTCGCAAAGCCTATCCAGCGGAATGATAAATGGCTCCGGCGACCTAGATGGCAATGTATTTTCATTTTGTCTCCAAGAGTTAGGTGTGTGTCCCCGTGTCTTCGAGAGTATTTCTTGCAAACGCATTCGTCTCCAGTAACCTAGATTATTGCAATTCGCTTCTTGTTGGTATCAATAAGCCAAACATGCTGAAACTCCAACGAGTTCAGACCTTTATGACTATGCGTCAATACGAACATTTTAGGCTGCGCTTATTTCCCAGACTTATCATTATTCAACTGGCTCATCTATTAATCTTTCTGTGGTCATACCTAAAACTAGAATTGTTTTTGGTGTCATATGACTTTGACACCTAGATTTTGGAACTCTCTCCCGACATATCCGCTATCTGCTCAGTCGCTTGCGTCATTTCGTTCTTAACTTAATACTTACTTGTTTCAAACTGCGCATTATTCACCAATCACCATGGACCTCTGTGTCTTGGTGAACTGATCTTCTAGATATCGTCTCAACTATGATCTGGCTTTGGTGCGTCATCGGTTAATCGTTAATGATTTTACATCAAACACCGGCGCATTAAAAGTTGCTCTAGCTAATTGCAACTATAATTACAAACAAATAAGCAATGCAATTAGGTATCTTCCTAAATGCAATAGCATCGATCAACTATTCAGTGTTTGTAACTAGAACAGGTTTGTGCGTGTGCGATATTGATTTTAACAATCCACTAGCAATTACTTTTGACGCATATTAATTACGAACAATAATTTACTCTGCAATACCATATTAGGCCTACATGAGATCGAATTGCATCGCATTACATTCAGTAAGAGCTACTATTACGTTGTAGTTATTCCAGTGGCGCTATAGAAAGTCTCATAATAGAAATCATCAGAATACCTGATATCACGTCGCAGTTATATATGACGTATTGATTAGACTCACAGTTGAAACAACGTCTGTGTAAGCCGACCACCACGAAGTTCCTTCTCCGATATTTCTTTTTCTCTTTCTGTCACCACGCTGACTCTCAGTCCATCAACAAAATGGACATTCCCCTCACAGTAGTAGCAATTAGTAGTATTCTCGGTAACTTAAACCAAGACAACAATATATCTCTGTATTAACGACGTGATGGTCAGAGTCAGCGTATTAATATAATTGAGGGAGCTGCTTTAGCTCGCTCAATGCGCGTGCGCTGCTATGGAGCACCGATATCACATCGAGCGGCTGTGGAACGCCGTGGGTGTCATATCGAACCCCGGAGGTTTCATAGATCGAAGAGCCCTAGCACACCAGATGCGTCTAAATATTAGAGCACGCGTTCTGGCTATTTTTAACGCGCGTTCAATGCGCGTGCGCCGTAATGGAGCGCCGATATATCACAGCGAGAGCCGTTGGTTTTATTATAAACCAATTGCGTCTCGTGCAAGGCCAGATGCATCGTATTACACGTGCGCTGCAGTTCAGTCTTATCAGAGGAAGATGCCTTCGACATTGTTGACCATGACATTCTGGTGGGGGACCTTAATAGATGGTTTGGCGTAATGGGTTTCCATCTCTCGTGGCTGCATTCAGTTCTCCCTGGGCGCGCTCAGCCATTTTTGGTTTTACACGGTTCATGGTTCATGGTCACCCTTGGTCTTTCACAGGGTTCCACTTAAGGACCGCCTTGGTCTTTTACAGGGTTCCACTTAAGGACGCGTATTGAGCGTACTCCATAAAATCAACGCCACTGATTTTAACTTAGTCTTCTTCTTTGGGATTTGCAGCTCATCTGTACGCTGATGATACTAATGTCTACGGCCTCACTGGAACAGTAGAAGTCATGCTCTTAGCAGAGAAAATGTTTCAGGCATCGAGGGTGCTTGGAGCCTGTATACTGTTGTCCAACCATCTCCGACTGAATTCAAGGAAAGCCCAGTTTATCTGGTTTGGTCTCTCTTTGTGCCGTCGGCTCTAGGAGCCCTAGCGATCGTCATGCCACACAGTCTCCGTTGCCGTCTTGCTACTTCTCCCAGTAGCCCTTGAGTCGCGCTTTGGCCTGGGAGTCCCACCTCAGCGCTCCGGCCTGGGAGTCCCTCCATCCGCGACCATCGGCGTGGTTTGGTGTGTGGCATGACGATTTTCTTGGCATGATTAACAGGGGTGGTTTGCCATTGCCTTCCCCTGGTTTTGCCTGCCGTGCCCGTTCGTTCCCCCTCCTAGGAAGAGTACTTCCTAGGAAGGGTACTAACGGTCCGCACCACGAGAAGGTGGGCACGGAGGACTTTGGTTCACCAGCCCAGGTCGGATCCGAGTCTACGCTCATCAGAGTCGTCGGTCAGGTCGCCTCCCTGCTTTACTCTGTACCAGAGTGACTGGTGAACCTTTGCTGGTTTGGTAGCCTTGAGTAAATTCCAAATTCGACTTACATGCTGCAGCATTGCTTACACGATGTCTCTTACTCCACTACTGTGTGAGATATGGGTGTTACCTTTGACCAGAGATTGACCTCCTCTAAGCAAGTGAAGAATGTATGTTTTTATCCCCATACGTCAATTTCGCATGATTCGACGTTTGTACGCTCAAACCGCAAATACGATGATGCATAAATTCATATGAACCGAGGTTAACGACGCCTTTTGTACAAGTATAACTCATTTCTGTACTAATCAGGTTCATTAAATTTTAAATGCTGTGACTCGGTTGATTGGCAGAATACCTTGGTTTGGTCATATATCCAGTTTCATGTGAGAAGAACTGCACTGGTTACCAGTCCAACACCGCAATGAGTTCAAGATATTGATTTTCATGCGTTATGGTCAAGCAGGCTGCGTTACATCTTATCTTAAGGAGCTTTTAGTCTTGATCTCTTACATCCCTGATGACAGATTGTGTCACTCTGATGCGCAAGTTGGAAGTTCCACAGTCCACAATAGATGTTTTGCTGTCGTTTGCCCATCCTCCTGGAATAAGTTGCTTACCATCTTGCGACATGAACTCCTCAACCTCTCTTTTCCTCTTTTCCGCAAGCGCTTGAAGACCATTTCTGCGCTCACGATCTCATTGTGGTAGGTCGGAAGCGCATCTATGAGCCTCTCTCTCTGGAGGTGGCGCTATATAAATAAGGAATTATATTTTCGATTGCGATTAGCGATTTCCATTGTACTTCGCAATGAAAGATGATCTGAGGACATCAAGGGATGACGGTTCTGAGAAGGCATCTATTGATTGAGTAGGGGATAAGTTGCTGGGCGGGAGGGCCATGAACAGTGGCCTGAACATCATCAGCATACAGGTTGCACCCTCGCCGAGTGTTTAGGAAAGAGGGAGGGAAGGTCAGCGATAAATATGATATACAGAAGTGGACCAAACAGGGATCCCCGAGAGACCCCAAATTTAACGGAACTCTCAGGGTTCTGGAGCACCAAGAACGACCATTTGGGAGCGATCCGACAGGTAGGAGCGAAACCAGTGGAGACCACTGAGGCCAAGGGAAAGTTCAAGATGGTGTAGGACGATATCGTGGTTGACAATATCGAAATCAGCGGAAGATTTCAAAAAGAGTCAGAAGGGAGACATGAGATTGATCGGCAGCAGAGTTGCTCTTAGCGAGGCAGAAGTCCACCCAGCTGACACCATCCGCAACCTTGGAGTCCAGTTTTACGGCTATAATATATGACCAATGACCATGTCAACCAATATGAGTCAATTCGTTCGAGGCTGTCCTTCATTGGCTTCCAATTCGCCTACGTATTGACTATAGGATAGCGGCTTTAGTGTGGCGATGTCGTCAGGGCCCTGCCTCTGCCTATACCTTAGAGACCTTTGTGGCCGAAGGTCGTCGCCACTCCGCTCTGCAGAAAAAAGGGGATTCTTTAAGTTTCCTTCGCTCGTACCACAACTATGCAGAGTCGAGCATTCTCTGTTGTGGGCCTGGTGGTTTGGAACAGGCTACCGCTAGAGCTCGGCCTGCATTCTGGGGCCTCTGGCCTGTTTCTTATTAACCTTAAGACTGTTCTTTTTGAACGCGCTGTGAGTAGTTCCTTGAAGGGGCGCCATATATAAATTCTCAAATGAATGAATGAGAATCTAACAGAAAATTTTGTCCGTTTGCTGCACATATTTTATGTGCAGGCATGGTTAGCATGACCAGTGGCTAATGATGCTCTTGTAAATGATTTGCTTCTTTTGAAGAGAATCTAACAGCACACCATGATGAACAACGCTGTTCTCTGGCTGATATATGAAGAAACTGCAAAGCCATCTATGGAATCTTGGATCAGAGCTAGTTCCACTGTCTCAATTTTCCAACACGATTTCTGATGATGAGAAGAGATTGATTGCAGAAGCAATGATTCTGTGTGTAGATGCCTGGAGTGTTCGATGGATCAAATGTTCAGAGGCAGAGATTGAATATCTACACAACAGGCAGCTTCATGAACTGGTTACGGACATCCTCATCAACAGCAGCTCTGCGCTTACTCGGGCTAGAAATTGCTGTCTTGTCAGGATATATATATATATATATATATATATATATATATATATATATATATATATATATATATATATATATATATTGTTAGATATTCCTACTTAAGGTTTACTGAACGATGTAGAACATTGTACTCTGTAGGATGGTTGAGATGGAACATTCTCGTTTAGTTCTGCTTGACTAGTTTTCACTGAGTCTAACGCCATCTGGCGGTCATATGAATTGTATAAAAGAGACCGTCGGAGGATTGTCGGGGAGCTTGGTATTAGGATCTGACGAGATCACTTATTTGTTAGGAAACCAAGTCTCACTTGTTTAGATAAGAGTAAGCCCCTTTGCAGGTTACTTCTTTTAGGATTTCTCTTTAATGCCTGTGACCATATTGTTAAGGTGCAGAGCAAGTGTTAGTATGTTTGTTTCTACCGAGTCGTTCTACTGTTGAAGACTATTGGTTTTGTTCGCTCTGGCTTCGAGCAGGTATACCTGTACGTTATCGTGTAAATATTAAAATACTTATATCATACCCTAGTGAGCCTTTCTAGTCATACTTGTCAGGATACATTTAGGGGGGACCTTGTAACAATATATATATATATATATATATTTATATATTCCCATGTTCCTGGAATATATATATATCCAGGAACATGGGATTATATTGTGCAATATAAGGAAGCCGAATATGTCATCAAATCACTCAGGGTTGTCAATGTTGTGGCTGAACATTCAGTTGTTCTACAATTGAGTCCTTTCAATGAGTCCATAACAAGAAAAGAATCTGAAAATGTTGAAACTAAATCAGATAATTGAAGATAATCGCAAACTTTTAGTTTGATTGAGCAATCCCTCAATATTACTAAATCACATGAAATTTTGGAGGTAAGATTATTTCCAACAATAGAACAATATTAGATCCTGTGCAAAGTCAATTTAAAAACATTTTTTGGACCGCCCTATTATGTAATGTATGCATACATGAATGCATTGATGTATATACAAGATCTTTGACAGGCTTTAAAAGGCGCTATATAAATATTGCGGTGCCATTTTACACCAAAGCAACTGCTTGATTCTGGTCTAAAGAAGTTTCAAGAGCTGAACATTTCAAACGAGTTTGACGATGCCTTCCTAGATTCATTGAACGATTCATTTTAATAAACGTTCTCTAAATAATTCATTAGCGATTTCTAAGACCATTAAGATTTATTAAACTATTCCCAAGGTCATTCATTTCACAGTTTTATTATCCTTACAACGATTCCATTGCGATTGCTTACACGATTCATTAAACAATCACTTTTTGTCATTCCTAAAGCGAGTACTGTAACTGTTTTTATTTCCGGGCTCCTTCGTGGATTTAAGACAGAAATTTATTTAAATATGAACACAGTTACATACGGAATTGTCTTTATACTGTATTATACATACAAGATTTGTGAAAAGGTGACCATAATTATGTGTGTGTTTCACTTTATCTTTGTATTTGTCTGATTATTTCACTAGCCTATATCTTATTACCGCTTGTCTGTGGGCGGCCCACCGAATGTACACAATGTCATGTATTTACTACTAGGCCTATATAGTTTCGCTAACTAAAAGCCGCTTTCCTAAGTGTTTTGGGATGTCTTCAGCTCCTAATCAAAATCTCACCAAGACTAGACTTTTGCTATAGGTTGACCCTACCGTGTGGCAATCCGACCCGTTAAGCAACCCTGCCCGTGGAAAAACCCAACCTGTGGGGAAGCACGACCCGCGGAACGACCCGTACCGTGGAAAATGCGAACCCTGGGTCGACCTGACCTGTACCATTTGTGGGAAAACACGAAACATATCTCAGTCCATCTGGTAGAATCGACCCGTGAGTCGACCCAACTTGTGGGGGAAACACGAAACGTGTGGGTCGAATCGACCCGTGGATCTCCACAACCCGTGGGTAGACACGAAACGTATGCCAACTCGTCTGGTCGACCCGTCCTGTGGGTCGAAACGACGCGTAGGTCGACCAAACCCATGGGTGGACTGGATCTTGGGTCGGGCGTTCAGAGGAGATAATAGGGCCAGTAGATGAGGTTGAAGATGACGAAGGTGAGTGGAAAGAGAATTCTGGATGAGACTTCGACCGTCGTAGCTGGATCATCGGTGAAGTTGAAGCGAGTCAGGCAGAGTCCACCAAGCCCTCTGGCGGTCGTCGTCGACTTCTCCATCTCTGCAGCCGATGTAACCGTACTCTCGGTGTCCGATTTACTGCTCAGAGTCTCGGCTTCCTGATTTAAAAATATTCCATTAACTTATATAGCGCCATACATTACAAATTTTATGCAACTATGTACTTAGCGCTGTTGACCTATGCATTATATTCCAATTATGCATATAGGTGTATATAATCATTTATATAAACTATATAAACTGCATATTATGAGAAGTAATTAAATTTATGGTTATGGTTATGGTTTTATATATATATGTATGCGTGCGTTGCGTCATGCCACAAGGCTATACGATAGACTTATTATATACACACACATATTAATTATTTTATTTAGATAATAAAATAACGCCGCAGTGAACTTCGTTTATCTGAATAACCAGCTGAGCGGTCAGAGTAAGCAGGTTAGAAGTAATTTGGTAAGTAATTTGGTAAGCAAAGACTGTACAAATTTTTATGGAGTAAAATATGGCGGTCGGACGCTTAGATTTACCAAGAATCATTATAGGAGAGCGCATGGCATAATAGTTTGATCACCATGGAGAAATGGCAAACCGGAAGAAACGAATTAGATTTGCCATCAAAACAAATTTCGCATTGTTAGTAGATTAGACCTTCCTCGGCGAAGGGCTACCTGGCTGATCTGCCCAAGCATTAACAGATTAAACTAGCGTGCTCAGAATTTGGTGGCTCTGGAAACTCTCACTGCACAGTGTTTAACCGTATGAACTCACAATGACCTTTAGCCTGTGTTTAAACTAATGAAATAATATAGAACAATACGCTGCTTAACCTCATAATCTAATATTAAACTTTACCATTTGTATAACCTTATGAACTCACAATAACATTTACCCTGTGTTTAACATTGGAAACTCGTACTGCCCTTTGCCCTCCAGTGTTTAATCTTATGATATCACGCGTCTAGGACTATAGCTGATAACACGATCGCTCATGGGACCAGAGGATCCAGGGGGGCCAATCCGGCCATGGCCCCCCATTTGAAAGTTTTATTTATTTACACAGGCGTTTTATGGGCGTTTTAAGATGTGTACACAGGTGTGCCCCCCCCCCGTAGGCGTGGACGAGTCAAATGTACACAGGACGTGGGTCCCGTAGATGTAGATTGAAGACATTAGAAAGGTTAATGACTAAAAAAAAGTCATCAACTTTTTTGGGAGATGCATGTCTAACCTTTTTGCCCCCCCCCTTACAGACCTTCTGGATCCGCCCCTGCATGGGACTATCGCTCGACAAACACATTGATTATTAAATTTCTCAGATCATATAGGAAGCAAGGAAACGTTCTGTCGACTTAATGATGTATCGAGGTTTAATGTCTTTTTGCAACAAAGGATCCATGAAACAAACATTGGCGTCTATTTTTTTATTAGCAACTTTACGATTTGCTATAATTGATCGCGGTGTATGAGAAATAGTCGTATGAGCGAAAGGACGTATGAGCGATCGTCCATATGAGCGATAGTCCTATGAGCGAAAGGCCCTATGAGTGATCGTCCTTGTAAGCGAGTCCTTTGAGCGATAGTCCTATGAGCGATCGCCTTATGAGCGATAGTCCGTATACCGATATCAAACTGACCGTTGCCGTGGATTCTGACATATTAGAAACTTACGTTCATCTTCACCGCCCTTTGCTTGCGAACCAAGGTGTTGACGACTGAGAATTCAATGAACGCTCCGAAGACAAAGACGAGACAGGTGGCCATCCAGACGTCAATGGCTTTCGTGATGGAACCAGATGGCATACTGCGCATCAGTCCAGAGCTCTGTGTTGTGATCGTCAGGACGGTCAGGATGCTGAGGGAGGTTCTGGCCGGAACAGACTCTGGGTCGATCCAGAAGGACAGCCAGGACAGAAGGACTACTAGGAACTGAGGAAGGTAAGTGTTAAGGAGATAAGCACGGAGTCGCCGACTCAAGTGGAAACAGGCTCTCAGACAAGGTTTCTGCCCTACGACACAACGATCGAAAGGAATCATAATCAACACATTTCTTCAGCTACCAACTAATCTAAATTCACAGACACACAAAATCGATGAAGCAGCTATGGCCAGGTTCGGTTCTATGTCCTGATCCAAAGGCCAGATAGGCCAAACAGGCAGAGGGCTACGGTGTATGACGCTGACAGTTTGGCTGATCGCGAACAGGCAGTTTGGTCAGCCCGTGAATTGATTTTTCTCACAATTGCGCTTCGCCTTAAAGATCCTTCCACCTCAGTACCACGTCTCTCAGTCTCACGTGCTTACCATACCACACCTCACTTTAACTTAGCCTATGGAGTCTCATGTTAGTAAAGGCATTGAATTGATGTACAATTACTGGCCTTGACCAAACGCGCCTTATCTTGTCTTACCGCACGTAATTTTGATTTTTGAGGATTAATGTTTATAGAAGAAAATTCCTTACCTTAACTGGGGCACTGTAGTCGATATAGTGAGCTTGGCCTGTAAGGCGGAGAGCACGGATTCGAGCCTCCACTCAGGCAGTCGATGTGTAGGGCAGAGGTAACGAATCTTTTTAAGGGTGCGTGCCAAAAGTGCCGCTAAATCATTAAAAAAAATCCCTCGCGCGCCCCTCGGAAATTTGAATAGTATATAATTATTTTATCATGTAGGTTTTAATTGACAAAACGTAAAATTATAAAATAAAACACATTATTTCAACAAAGATAATTTTAGAAAGGTGTTAAAGAAATGTGGATTTCTAGATTGATAATTTCAAATTTTGAGGGACGCTTTGAATTTCGCGTGCCCAACATTTTTCTACGCGTGTCACTTTTGGCCCGCGTGCCATGGGTTCGCCATCCCTGGTGTAGGGAGTAAGAACCTTAGGCAAGTCCTTCAGACACGCAATTGCGCAGTGCCATCGATTTTCTGTCGTATACTCGTGTGTGCACGTCTGGACATTGGAAGGAGGGCTACTCTAAACTACAGGTGTATTGTATTATTGGACTTTACTTAAATGACCTACCTTACCTTACCCTGCCATATCTTATTTTGTCATGTGAGGATTATTCTCGATAGAGTCATACAACCCTGACTTTACTTTTCATGACCTTACACTGCATTACCTTCACTTGATCTCATCTGCCGTTACCTTCACGTGACCTCATCTGCCCTTAACCGCTACACATCTCGCTTCATCTGCGTGCCGACAAGAGGTGAGTCTCGCTTACCGACGCCAAGGTTGGTCCTGCTGCAAACCATGACTGTTATTTCGGTGATGGTGTATTCGGGAAGGTTGATTACCGGATCCAGTTCAACAGGATTCACATCCGGTCTCCATCGGAAGACGAGCTCGTCCGTCGTGTAGGCGTCTGCAGCCAACCAGGTTAACAGTCAATAATGGATTATACATTGCGCAGAATAAATATGCGGCTGAATTAGAGTGTTACTGTCAATGGTAAGGATAGTATTAGTGTCAATGTTAGGGTTAGTGTTTGTGACAAAATAACCCGAGTTTGTGAGGCCTTACCTGAGGACCAGGGACAGGAAGTCTTCGGTTTAGTTTTGGATGATTGTAACGGATTCGGGACTTTGTAAAATACCATTTTCAAATGAGAAATTTAGTTTTCTTTCCAGGTGTCTGTTCTTAAGAAACAATTTATTAGGCGGACTCGCGACAGTGTTAGTGTTAATGTTAGAGATAGTGCTAGTGTCAATGTTAGGGTCGAACGCTAATGTTCTTACGTTAGTGTTAATATCAGCAATAGGCCTATGAAGATCGTGCATTAGCAGCGTAACTGTTTTAGCATCAGTAACAGTAACATGGTAATAGTTAGGGTATTAGTATTAGTAACAGTAACAGTTTCATTATCAGTTTTACTACTAGCAGGCCAGTACTAGAGACCGTATACTCACGCGTAAAATATTTGTATTTACCTCTAATTTGTGTCGGAAAACTAACCGGTAGCGTATATACTCACCTCTAATTTCAGCACTACAGCCCTGCACCTGAATAGTCCTCGGCGCCGCCGCCATCCGCCGCCGCCGCTAAGCCCTCAAGTCGAAACCAGTCGATAAGCTATCGACTGCTAGCGACTTCGTTCACTTAATATTTTCTTGTTGTTTTAATCGCGGGTCCAAGTTTCGATTTGACGAGGACATCAGCAGCAGGACATGAAGAACACTTACAATACGACACAATACAATATGTGTTTGTTGGGGAAAACAAGCTGACATGCCGCAACTTGGTACATTATAAGAGAGTTTGATCTATTAGTAAGAGTTCTTACAGAGAATACGGGAGATATAGTTGTTGTTGTCTCTTTATGGTAAAGTGGATTTATGCATTCTATTACGAAGATGGCGTTGATGATTAGGAAGAGGGGGAATAAGCAGGGTGAGAATTGTCTGGGGTTGAGGTTCAACCCCTAGTCTTTCTTAAGACTTCCACAGTTACGTCTTCATTGCACACCCCAGTGGGTTGTTTCCAACTCCCTCAGTTGTGCTGATGTGATTTAACCATTATTTGACTATGAATCTCTGGAAACGAGAAGACATTTCCATAGTGTATCATGCATGAATTTTAATTTTCTCAACAAAGGAATTGATTTTGATTCGAATCTGTCTTGTAAAACTGCTAGCGTTGAAATCTGCTGCTTTCAAATTCCGCTTACATCATTTTTCAAAATATGAATAATATATTCAACTCCACGTGGATTAAAGTCTAACCCACCACCAGTCTTTTTTCTACAATTCTCATACTGGGAATAAGTGCCAAAGTACATAATTCTCGTTCTCTACTATGCTGCCTGAAAGAGGCACGCACCAGCAGTTTTGGCTAAAATGGTTGGCCGTAAGATCGGGTACTGCTATAAATCCTTCTCACTTCATTCCATTTATCAAGCGCTCAATTTCACGAATTCACATTAACATTAATTTTCACAGTCATCGGTCTTTCCCCTGTCAGCATGCCCACATGGAGCGGAGCCCATTTCCCCTTATAGGACCCGTATTGGCCCATATGGGTTCCATGAACTTCCATCTAATGCCCATAGAAATAAGGTATAGCATGCGGTAAATTGCGTTATATTGTTAGATAATCAGCTATGTCCAATAGACATACCTGATTACCTGAGAAGTCGATAGCAAGTCGCTAAGTCAGTTGATAAGTCTAATCGACTTAGTCAGTCGTTAAGCATGCGACTTATTCGACTGAGTCGCTAAGTCAGTCGCTAACTCATCAAGTCAGTCGGTAAATCCTTAGCGACTGACTCCGGGGACTACTGTGACCTGAATGTACAGGAATGACATCAGAGGCGATGAACAGTTGAACACAAAGCCTCCTTCTATCACATAGTCACACAATACAATCTAATTATCTGACTGTAAATGAATGGCATCAGAAGCCATTGGTGAACAGGTCGTTCTAGAATCAGATTACAACTCACAGCTGCCGAGTTCAATGTAACAAGTCTGGTTGTCCATCGGATAGCGATCGAGCTGCATGCTACAGAACAGCGTCACGGTCAGCCGCTGGCTGAAGAAGATCTTTCCATCTGGAGAGAGACGCAGAAGGCGGTTGGGAACGGTCAAGGTGTGAAGAACGCCTGATTTGAGATTCCTGATGAAGATGTCGGGCGACCACAGTCTGTCGTAATCGCTGTAGCTCAGAGTTATGCTGAAAATATTCACTCAACAGAATTCATTCGTTAATTCATCTTTGCTTGTTGACATCAGAAATCGACAAAAGAAAGTACAAGTCTAACATGAGTATTAATAAACAGGTTATTGGAGACCCAGAAAGGAACCTAGTCCCTGTTAATTGTGGCAACCAATTAACAATTAAATACCGATGGCGACGAAGAACTTCAGTTTATGTTACTATACATAAATAATTGGGTCATATATAAAATGCCACGCAACAAGAATTGTGCGCACGATTTAACACCTGTAAAATTTATTGTGTATCGCTGGAAATGTATTACGCTATAGGTGCCGCTAGTTTGAGCGCTCTTTGAAATTCACAATTTCTTAGGACTTCAGAATCAATCATATATTTGTGATGCATGGTGAGGTAGACCTGCTTCTTCTGCCTACGGTCTTGCTCTTCTACCTTATAGCAGAAATGTGTTGGTATTTCTATTATTAATTTAAATCAGTGCTTTTTTCTAGAAAGAAAGGTTCCGGAACTGAACTATGATGGAAGGACTAAAATCCCAAGAAAAACGGGATTGGGGGCTGATAGGGGTCTCAACAAACGCTGAACACATTTCACAACACTGAAATCAAATTAAAATAACAGAATTATTATTATAATCTTCTTTATTGATTCAAACCGACAATTACACAGTAAGATTACATTGAAACATGACAGTGCAATCAAGATTATAATAATAATATGATCCCTCAGGTAGTCAAAACTGTTCCGGAGATATGGTGTCATTCTGGAACGGCTTCTCCCTCATCAAGATTTTGTTGGGCAAAGGTTCCTCGACAGGCAATCGCATTAAATTATTGTTTTATTATTAAAATAAATAAATAATTTTTAGTTGCTGAAAAAGGTACCGGTTTCGGAGCGTTCCGGCTGAAACAAGCACTGATTTAAATGATATTTAATAGGATAGGAGGTCGTTGTGTTGGATCTGACCTGCGATTGAGCTCTGTGTATGCTAGGCGGTCGTCCTTCCAAATCTGACGTAAGTAGAACGTCATCGAATACTCCTGCAACAGATTTCCTAGAAAAGTCTAATCAAATCTTCGAGCTTCTATATTTTCTTCGTCTTCAAGTTTTCTTCCCTTGGACTTCTCCCTTCAGTTTTCTGTAGCCATGTGTCATCACCCAGTCTAGCTGATTGAAATTCCATAGCGCCATTATAATGATATAATGTAATCCAATCCAACCTAATCTAATCTATGACTTCTATAGCGCCGTTGTCATAATGTCCAAGACATCAAATGAGTCAAATCCCAATCAAAAGGCTTAATACGTGGAATCCAAAACACAATCGAAATACCGTTAATTTCAAGGGTCATTCAGACAGAGAAGCAGCCTAAGGAGGTTATTGGTTGTCTCAAATGTACCGGCTTAGCGTAGACATTTGCCTGGGCACAGATAAAGTACAGCATATATGCAAAAGGGCTATACTGGCATATCATCGTCCTACTGAACTGACATATTTTGTGAACTTCACATAGAGGTTGTTCTGCTTTGGCGCTATATAAATAAACATTCGCTTGCATGCATACATATATTCATAGATACAAACATACATTAATACATAAAACCATGCATACATGCATACATTCATATATACATAGTATTACATACAGTCATACACACATACGTATATGCAAACATATACTTATATACGAGTACATAGTATTACATACATATATATGAACATACATATATATTAACACATTCATACATATATATATATATATACATAAAACATACGTAGATATATGTTCACACACATATGCATAAATAAATACATTCTACATATATACATGTTTTGTACATACATACACATACATTCCTACGAACGTATAGATAGGCTTCGTATTATAGGCTGTCAAAATTACCTAGAGTTGAATTACAGTTTTAAAGTTTCCATTTAATCTCTTCAATTAAAATTAAATATGAAGGAAATTGTATACCATGTCAACTTCACTAATGGAGCTGATATCGTTTACGTTCATGTTGATAAGAATATCCAGCGGATCTAAAACCGGACAAAATGGAACGAGCAATTCAGGCTAACAATACACTTATATTTTCAAACACATGGCGCCATAGATGTCATGATTAGCTCTATATAACTATTTCTATAGCACCTTTCCACGACTGAGTCTGAAGTAACATTAGTTGACTGACTGACTGATTGACTATAGCGTACTCACAGACAGACTGAATATGAGCATGCAGGGTTATGCTTAGCCTTCCCTTGGCCGTGTTCCGTTCTAATTTGGCTGCTCACCACTTCCTTCCTTCCTTCCTTCCTTCCTTCCTTCCTTCCTTCCTTCCTTCCTTCCTTCCATCCTTCCTTCCTTCCTTCCTTCCTTCCTTCCTTCCTTCCTTCCTTCCTTCCTTCCTTCCTTCCATCCTTCCTTCCTTCCTTCCTTCCTTCCTTCCTTCCTTCCTTCCTTCCTTCCTTCCTTCCTTCCTTCCTTCCTTCCTTCCTTCCTTCCTTCCTTCCTTCCTTCCTTCCTTCCTTCCTTCCTTCCTTCCTTCCTTCCTTCCTTCCTTCCTTCCTTCCTTCCTTCCTTCCTTCCCCATTCCCAACCAATTTTTATTCACTCAAAGCAGTAGTTACATAACCCTGATGGTATGCGGACGTTTGGTCAAAGGACGGTTGGTCAACGGACGGTTGATCACGGACGATTGGTCAAAGGACGATTGGTCAAGCGGACTGTTCGTCAAGGGGACTATTGATCAAGGGTCCTTTCGTCAAGAGGACGGTTGATCAAAAATCGTCAATAATTGAAAATAAATTATGAAATAGATAGGCATTGTTATTCCTCAAAATAATACACTTTAATGTAGTAGTTTTTGTATCAAATGTAGTCAAATAGTTAAAACACGAAGGTACCTACTTAATTGTGAGACAAATGTTATATATTTATAGCACGTTCGCTCTTCCATATCCCTCTGACTTTTTCGACCAAGTCACGGTATTTCTTTGTACTAATTTCCTGGACTCCAGTTGTGCCTTGCGAGAACGCCCCCTTCTGCTTTCTCCAGCCCTTCGATCAACAACCTCATCATTGGACCACATCGTTGGATGACTGCACAATGTGCACATGAGCAGCGATTGGATTCCGCGGTTAGTCTGTCTAAGGATAATAATTAGTGGTCGTCGATTTCAAAGGCTTATCGTATATCTGTGCCAGTGCAGTTGTTTGTACTGATAAGAGAAGTGACATATTTTAAAAGCGTCTCCAATATCTAAAATTACAATTTCTGATCAACCGTCCTCTTGACGAAAGAACCCTTGATCAACAGTCCCCTTGACGAACAGTCCGCTTGACCAATCGTCCGTTGATCAATCGTCCCTGACCAATCGTCCGTTGACAAATCGTCCGTTGACCAAACGTCCTAGAACCAAGCCTGATTTGTATGCATCAGGATAATTGTGTAGCTCTGTGAACATTAATTTCCAACTTGTCGGTAGGGGCCTAATAAGCCCCTTTTTGCCGTAGGTTATGGATCGTATTGGAGCATAATCAATGAAACAAGTTAAACAAAGAAATCTCAGCCTCGAATTCTGCGGTCCCCTAAATCGACTTAAATGTCCAGCCGAACAATTAGAAGAATCCGGCTATGTTAACATGAGTTACTACTATTTTAAGCCCATACGTAGTTCTGAAGAGATTTCTTAGTGTGACGCTATACAAATTCTAAAGTCTTAAATAAGTATCTCAGAGTTTGACCTCCTTGATCCGCTCCTGGCCTCACGCGACTGCTGTACGTTGTTGATCCCAGACGCTGTTCGATCAGAGCCGCAATCAACCTGTGACAATAAGACTACCACGGTAAACGGTAACGGTAATGATTACTGCAAAGGTAACGGTGAATTTATAATAACGATAAAGATCACGATGAATTAAGTTGAAAGGTATTTAACAGTAAATAAAGCTATGCTACATGTTATGCTAAAGATAACGGCACAGGCTATCGTGAGCTCAAGTATGCACTATCCACCAACAGGGTGCCTTTGTAACTTTTTGGTTGACATTGATGTCCATACACTTCTCCCGTAGGGATGGCGAACTGAGTTAGCCCAGCTGGTAGCCATCCCTCAACTAGTTAACAGCGTATGACGTTGGTTAACTTCAATGTGCTTGCCAGCTGCACATCCAAGTCGTCAAGTTGTAGATACGATGCTGGCTATTTAATGTAATTCAATATTATGTGACCTGAAGTGCAACACAGAAATTGTGTCATGTAGGCCAACGTTTTCATCATCATCGTCATCATCATCTTCGTCGTCGTCGTCGTCATCAATTTCGTCGTCGTCATCAAAGTCGTCGTCATTAAAGTGTGCATCAGTTCATCGCAATGTTATCGCAATTGTATTTTTATACTTCCGCACGTACGATATGCTATCGTTTTGATAGTACTTATTGTCGTGATCGTCATCGTCATCGTCGCCGTCGTCATCATCGCCATCGTCATTGTCATCATCATTGTCATTATCACATGTGCAAGCATCAAGAGTATCATCAGCATCATCATCATCGTCGTCGTTGTTGTCATCATCGTCATCATTGTCGTCACCGGCTGCAGCAGCAAGAGTATCATCACCATCGTCGTCACTCGTCATCATCATCATCATCATCATCGTCATCATCATCATTGTCATCATCATTTGCAACGGTGGCAAAAGTAACATCATCATCTTCCTCATCATCATCATTGTCATCATCACCTGCGACGTCATCATCACCATTGTCATCATCACCTTCTCTATTACCCTTTTTTTCTAAGCTATTTGAAAGGTTATGTATGATAGACTGTCCTCTTATCTTAAGTAAAGGAACATCTTATATGTTCACCAGCATGGCTTTCAATCTGGCCATTATATACCCTTATGTCTTTACTCGATATGCAAGACAAAATTTCGCAGGCCATTGATAACAACGAATATTCCCTGGGTATCTTCCTTGATCTTGCAAAAGCTTTTGACATGGTCGACCATAAATACCCCTATCAAAACTGGAACGCTATGGAATCACAGGAGAAGCTTTCCGTTGGTTTAAAGGCTATTCCGAAAACCGCTTGCAGCAAGTTATATGTACCGTAATGGTAAATTGTCGAAACTCAGACTAATAATGTATGGGGTGTCCCATGGGTCAATTCTCGGGCCCCTTCTATTTCTGTTGTACACCAACGACCTACCTAGTTCATCAACCATTCTACATTATATTTTGTTTGCTGGTGACTCTAATGTATTCATCGCGCACTCTTCTTATGACCACCTGTTCCAATTAGCAAATGCTGAACTAGCATCAGCAAGTGACTGGTTCAAGGCCAACAAACTTTCGCTTAGTCTTGTATTGCAGGCTGTCTGTTCTGTTAGTAGTTAAGGTTTATCGCATAACATGTACATGTACAGCGCAGTGCGTTTGCAGGCGCTTAATTAAAGAATAATAATAATAATAATAATAATAATAATAATTATTATTATTATTATTATTATTATTATTATTATTATTATTTTTTTTTAATTTTTTTATTTTTTTTATGCCCTGAGGTACTTCGTTCCCTCAGGGTCTTAGAGATTAAATTAATTATTTTTTTCCGGAACGGTTAACCCTCGTCCAGATATTATTATTATTATTATTATTATTATTATTATTATTATTATTATTATTATTATTATTATTATTATTATTATTATTATTATTATTATTATTATTATTATTATTATTATTATTATTATTATTATTATTATTATTATTATTATTATTATTATTATTATTATTATTATTATTATTATTATTATTATTATTATTATTATTATTATTATTATTATTATTAGTCTCTCCAAGACAAATTACATCTTATTTAGATCACACAAAAAGCCAACATCGGACAACGCGGCTAAAATAATTATTGATAATAATTAAGGCTGTTTAACGATTAAAAATTTTAATCGCGATTAATCTTGCGATTAAAATAAATAATCGCGATTAATCTTGCGATTAATCGCATCATGAGCAAAACTTTGTCTTTGTTTACAGATAGTAAACAGCAGTGAATTTAAAGAAAAACTTGTCAATGTTGTCCATTTGTTATTAACATATTATGTAGAATTTCGAAGTTAAGCCATTTTCTGTTTTTGATAAGTCCTGTTTCAGCCAGTTGTTGAGACAAATTAACTTGTTCACATTGTCAGGTGAGAGTGCTGAACGTTTCTTATTAAGAATGTTTCCAACAGCAGAAAACAGTCTTTCGCACGGAACAGTAGTTGTTGGCGACCCTACATATTTCTGTGCTAACTTTGCACGTGTCTTAGGTGCACCATCGTAACTGCCGTTTTAAATATAAACTGGCCGTTCATTAGGCCTATAGATAGTTCCACTTCCTTCTCGCTCTTTTTCTCCGACACTTTATGGATGATTAATAACCCGCTAGAAGATATAATACGAACGAAGATTAAACTACATGCATAGAAACTTTCATAGAAAGGACGAATTTGGATAACTAGTGTACACCGCCATTAACAGGAAATTGTTTTGGTTGCCTATGAGTTCGCCCAACACAACTGAGTGAATTAAGCCCAATCTCGACCAAAGACTGTTGGCTTCGGCAGTACCTCACGCATTGCAGTGTTCGGTCAATTCCTATTCAAAACTGTCTGTTTGCGATTAAAATTTAATCGCGATTAATTTTTTTAATCGCGTTAATCGTCCAGAAAATTTAACGCGTTAATCGCGCGCGTTAACTGCGATTAATCAACAGCCCTAATAATAATAAGTCTATCCCTCAAGTAGCTAGGACAAAATTCCTTGTGGTCCATATCGACACCTAAAATGGAAGGCTCATATCAATAAATTATGATTTCTAACAAAATAGCTAAAAAACATTGGTATAATTAGACGTATTACCTCCTTAATACCTGCAAGAATACTTATAAGTCTGTACTTCACACTTATTTATCCTTACATCACATACTGTAATATTATCTGGTCCTCTGCCTACAATGCACACATACGAAAATTGCAAATACTGCAGAAGAAAGCCATACTGGTCATAACGAAATCCCATAGGCCTACAATTCACATACCAAACCTATCTTTCTTCAGCACGAATTCCTAAATATCACACAAATTAAATACAAACAAACTTGCGAATTTATGTATCAGTACAGCAATAGTCTTCTCCCATCCTCCTTTGACTTTGACTTTTGCCCAGCATGGAATATAGGGGCCTACACACTCATGACACTAGACACAATGACGATTTTAGGGAAATCTTCGCTCGCACGAACACCCTCAAAATTTCTATCAAATAGGCCTATCAAGGTCCAAAAGCATGGAACAGCTTGCCTAGACTTTTTATCCATTCAGGGATCCTATTGTTTCCCTACTTTGTCTAAGCACTAAACTTTGTTCCGGTACACATAATAAGCGACCAGGTAAATGATCTGTTTAATTTTATTCACTTAACTATAACAAAGGTTTAACCCGTTTTAGCCCGAATTTTTTTTCCGAATTTTTTTTCTTTTACACTATTGCTTTAGTGACAAAATGAAGAGGAGAAATATTCTGTGAAATTTAATTATATTTTTTCCATAGAAATTTGCACAAAATATGTTTGTTCCAGAAGTGGAACTGTGGGAATGTCAGGTACATGAACATTGTTGTAAGATAATTTCTTATTCAGTTTTGATGAAGTTTCTAGTGAAGCTAAACAGCAAAAAATTCACAGCTTGCATGTCTAGTGGGTTTTGTGAAAGTGTGGGAAGCAACTTTCATGGAGATTAATGTTGCACTTCGCACACTTCTTTTTCGTATTCTTCTTGCAGTTAGCACAACGGTTTTGCTTCGAAGCTGCTACAAGGTAGTGTGACTTGCTATCGAAACGAATCCCTCGTAACACTTTCTTTGAAAATGTTTTGTGACTGCTTGATTCCGCCGGCCGTCCGGAAGTTGTAGGTTCAACTCCGTATTTCTGCAAATAGGTCAACACAATGTGTCGTCTGAACTTCAGTAAATCCAATGACATTTCTTTTCCTTCAGTACTTTCACAATACAATTGCCATGCATTGTGGACGCTAGTTTCCAAACAAAACACAAACACAGCCCACCACCACTTCTTAGATCTCATAGCAACTCTATAATTGCCAATGTTTTGATCCATGCGATCCACACCGCCCATGTAAGTGTTGTACATAGACACAAGAAATGGCATGTCGATCGGAATT
The DNA here is from genome assembly GCA_963556255.1 of Allolobophora icterica. Taxonomy (NCBI): domain Eukaryota; kingdom Metazoa; phylum Annelida; class Clitellata; order Crassiclitellata; family Lumbricidae; genus Allolobophora; species Allolobophora icterica. The sequence continues at coordinate 61,148,037 of OY744603.1, forward strand.
TTCTTTTTCTCAGATTTGTTCCATCGAAGACAAGATTTAATTGGATTGACTCCGTAAACATTGCTCAGTATGTGAACTGGGGAGTGGTCATTCCATGCAACCACTAGGCTGTCAGTGTTGACGTCAGTTCTGTAATCCATCGATCCTCGCGTTGATTTCTTTGGAAGACTGACAGGGCATTTTTCTGTTCTGTTGACCATGACAGTACCCGTATAGCCAAAACCTCTTTTCAGAAGATGATGTAGAAGTTTCGGTGAACTGAAGTACCTGTCACCAAATATTTTGAAAGGAACATCACTCGGCAATTCAGATACCAAATCTAGGACAACACTTGCACCCAGACCAATATTCTTGTCAAAAGCGGGACCGCTCGCACCTTGGTACGGATCAAATTGAATTAGATAGCCGAACCGGTCACAGAGACACCAGAACTTGAAGCCAAACTTCACAGGTTTACCATGGATGTACTGTTTCGATCCATGTTTACCGTAATATGGCGCCATACTCTCATCAACACAGACGTGTTCTTTCAGATTTGCAAAGTTCAGATAGCGTTCATTCAGCATCGTCATGAGAGATCTCATCTTGCCAAATTTGTCATTTTCTGGGAGATGGCTGTTATCTGAACAGTGAAGGTAACGCTTGATTGTGTCAAAACGGTTGCGCCGCATTGCACGTGCAACTGCGGAATTGAACGTTTCAGTGTCCACCTCCCAAAACATTCTCCATCTCGGCACATCGACATATCCAGATAACAGAAGAATGGCCAAGAAACATCTTATTTCTTCAGCATCCGTCTCAAAAGCATGGTCATGCTTTACCTCTCTTCCGTACAGTGTTGTCATCTCAGCCAAAAAGGTGCAAATGTCATCGTCAAAGAAAAATTCAAATGTTGTCACTGGATCCAATGGAATTGTGAATGATTTTTCTGGAATGTTGAAGTCCGGCCAGTTTGGTTGGATGTCTTTTTTTACCCATTTGCGTGGAATCAACGTTTTCCGTTTTGTGGTTGTGATTGCTTTCGCAGCAGAATCAGCGACTTCACTTACATCGTCACATTCCAAGGGATCACCACTAGATTCGTCGTCACCAGTTGCCAAATCTTCACCTCCCATTTCAACGATTTCATTACTTCTGGTTCGCAATCTTCCTTGGCAGGTGCTGATGAGTTGAGGGCCACTTAGGTTATTCATGTTACCTCCTTCATCTTCGTCTCCACTGTCTTCTTCACTTTCAACTCCATCTCTAGGAGGATCAATAAAAATGTCTGCACTTCCGAAATCTGCTTCATCTTCAAGTGCGTCCAACACTTCCTTTACCGTATATTTTCTGTACAGTGTGCATAAACAGGACATATCATTATTACTGCTGTTATATAGTTGCCAATAGAAGGATACAAAGTCTTGATACATATGTCCCCTTCCATAACTATTATTCCATTTGCAGTTAGTATGTACATTATTGAGCGTTTTCATTGCATAGAGTACAGAAAGCAAAAATACAAATTTTAATTAGCCATGGTGCTGCTGTTTCCCACAGTTCCACATATGGAACATAAAGTTCAAATTACTAAATTCCTTAGGATAATTTTTTTAACACAATCTCTATGTATTACACAAGTTTCTATACAGTATTTCCCGTTGAAATTAGTTATGAAATTAAAATTTGAAATAAGTAATGACATTGTAATAATTACCTTCTTCTGGACATTTCCAATGGTAACAGGAAATAACTAATGTAAAAAGTAAAAATATTGTAATTGATTAATTACAAAGAATTTCAATGAAGTTTCACCAAAAATTGATGTATTGTTTATTGCTAAGCACTTCCTGTCCATTACTTCCGGTGGGAAGTTCAAAGTACGTAACCCGTGAAATTTTATCCCCCTTGTTCCAGAAGTGGAACTGCGGGCTAAAATGGGTTAATACTTTCCTTCTAAACTGTATGTACATAATTAGTGACCATGTAATGGTCTGTTTCACTTTGTTAGCATAACTGTAATAAAGGTTTAATACTTTCTTTCTAAATTTGTGTACATAACAAGTTACCATGTAATGGTCTGCTTAATTTTACTGCAATAACTGTAACAAATGTTTGATACACTCCTTCATGGGAGCAGTAAATTGATTTGATTTGATATGATCATCATTATTGTCTAGATCACCTGCGACGGCAGCAAGAGTATCATTAACATCGTCATCATCATCATCATCATCATCATCATCATCATCATCATCATCATCATCATCATCATCATCGTCATCGTCATCGTCATCGTCATCGTCATCGTCATCGTCATCGTCATCGTCATCGTCATCGTCATCGTCATCGTCATCGTCATCGTCATCGTCATCGTCATCGTCATCGTCATCGTCATCGTCATCGTCATCGTCATCATCAGCATCATCAGCATCATCGTCATCGTCATCGTCATCGTCATCGTCATCGTCATCGTCATCGTCATCGTCATCGTCATCGTCATCGTCATCGTCATCGTCATCGTCATCGTCATCGTCATCGTCATCGTCATCGTCATCATCAGCATCATCATCATCATCATCATCATCATCATCATCATCATCGTCATCATCATCGTCATCATCATCATCATCATCATCATCATCATCATCACCATCATCATCATCATCATCATCATCATCATCATCATCATCATCATCATCATCATCATCATTGTCGTCGTCATCAGCATTGTCATCATGACCTGCAGCAGTAACCTGAGTGCTATCAGCATCAACAAAACAATCCACATTATCACTGTGTTACTACTTAACGCTGATGAAGCAATGTGTACTCAGCCACTTTCACTACGACTATTGCTTTTACTTTGCAAGGTTTTAACGGTCTTTGAAGTAAATTATCTCACGGAGTGGAAGCTTCAAAATAGCAGACGGCAAATGGGTCGATTCCAAGAAACAGTAAAGAATTAATTTCGTTGTTCACTAGTCTCGGTCTGCTTTTTCAGAGAATTTCTTTTAATGCTTCCTGCTTCGGTTGTATTATGACGTGTTTTAACGTCTTCCTACCTCACCAAAGGGCTATATATATATCGGCCAAATCATTTGATTATAAAAATAAAATGCAGCCCAAAGTCACGAACTTTATGCGTGTCTTCAACATACAATTAATCAGTCATATCAGTCTGATAGACACATACATTTCATTTGAATATATATATCTGCGCAAGATCTTTTGTATACTTTGGGCATTATATCAAGGTGAAACTGATGCTTTTATTCGTACCATTATCTCGCTAAGCAGTTCATTCAAGTACTTTCCTCGAATTAGCTTTGCGTTTCGTCAGCTAATGAAAAGTCATCGATTGTACGTCATCTTTACGTCTTGCTGTCAATTATAGGCGTGTCACGCACACACAAATTCTGTGCTGTCATGGAGATGATGGTGATGGTGATTTTTCGTGTTAATCATCTCGTTCGACATTCCCGTTCTCGGTTTTTGAATGACGTAGCTTTTATGTAAGTGACGTAATGACTATTCTTTAACTGACGTTGCCTAATTATTCCGTAAAGAATGTTTTCTCAATCGTTAAGTGATGATGTTTACGTGTTTCGTAGAGAACATTATTTTTTATGGAGTATAGTAGCTACTGCCTGAATATTCTGATTTAATGACGTAGAATTGCTCATCAAATGACATGTCTGCTTTTTATTAACCAACTGGTAGTGTAAGCGACGTAATTTTGCTCATTAAATGGCGTAGATTTTCATTTCATTTTATTTTTCATTTCATTTTCATTTCATTTTTTATTCGGAAACCATCCAGAGAAAAACAATGATACCCAACGAAGCAGTATGTTCTGGGTTACTCTGGAGACCACGAAGTGCTGAAATACATGCATCATTTTGTTAAAATCATAAGACTATTTTCCGAATGACGTATCTTTGCTCATTATGCGGCTAAATGAGGTAGTTTTTGTTGAGTCACGAAACTGCTTTTTAAATTACGGAACTTTGTTCCTCAAGAAACGTTGGCGCCGTTTGAATGAAATAACTGCGTTGTAAATTATTATTATTATCATTATTATTATTATTATTATTATTATTATTTTTTTTTGCCCTGAGGTACTTCGTTCCCTCAGGGTCTTAGAGATTAAATTAGTTGTTTTTCTGGAACGGTTATCCCTCATCTAAGTCAGCTTGGGCTGTAACCATCGAGCCGCTGAAGGCTACCGCGTTAAACCGTTGGATAGTGATCGATATTCTCTGATGTAAAAAACTTGTCTCCCTTGGTTCGCCCGTGGTACTAGCAAGATGACGTCCAAGCTCTGTGATAAAATCAAGACCCTTGTCGTTGATTGGGCCCAAAGTCTCCAGTGCAAGCGGTTTATTATTATTATTATTATTATTATTATTATTATTATTATTATTATTATTATTATTATTATTATTATTATTATTGTTATTGTTGTTGTTGTTGTTGTTGTTGTTTATTAATTAATTTATTTATTGATTAATAAATGACGTGAATTTGTTCATAAATTGACGTAGCTCTTGTTTCACCATAAAACTGGCAACTGCATTGTAAATGCGGACAGCTACAGGGCGAGAGTTAAGGACATAGAAGGAGAGACTTACGGACAGATACAAGGAGAGAGAGTTACGGACAGATACTGGGAGAAAGTTACGGACCGATACAAAAAGACAGTTACGGACAGATACAGAGAGAGAGAGAGAGAGAGAGAGAGAGAGAGAGAGAGAGAGAGAGAGAGAGAGAGAGAGAGAGAGAGAGAGAGAGAGAGAGAGAGAGAGAGAGAGAGAGAGAGAGAGAGAGGAAGGGAGGGAGAAAGAGAGAGAGAGGGAGAGAGAGGGAGGGAGGGAGGAAGGGAGGGAGAAAGAGAGAGAGAGAGCGAGAGAGAGAGAGGACATATCTGCACCCATTAAATGATAAAGGTCTGACTTCTTTATTTCAGTGACGAAGGGTTCTCTTAGAAAACATCGGAGTTTAGGATCACGAAGCAATGACATTGTAATAATATTGTTATGAACTTAGTTTATTTTCTGTTCAAGGTAACTAGACTTTAATTGACAGTTCGGTCTGGAAGTTAATTAACTTCCAATCAATTGCAAAGCTGCAAGCATAGGCCTATACGCTGACGAAAAACGAACAGATTTAGCGAACTTGGCATTGGTACTTTTGTACGAACGTTTATTCCGGAAACAATTACAAATTTCTTGCTGGGTACCGAGACAAACAATCAGACACGCAGACATACATACATACATACATACATACATACATACATACATACATACATACATACATACATACATACATCAATCAATCAATCAATCAAAATCATTTATTGTCATCAACGACAGTATTTCATCATGTACTGTAAATGTTTAACATAAGAACTCAATAGTATATGCCGAGTAACATTATCAAGCAAACAAGAATGCATTAAAAATAAGTAATTTACTAATTAGCATTTAGAATTGTTGCGAGTACTTTAAACATGTCACATACTGAAATCTTTAGCATCTGTTTAATGAAACTTAGAACTGTCATCGACAGCAAATGGCATCCCTTAAGGGATATAAGTCCCACTAAGGCAGGGATGCCTATATGACAATAGGCCTATATGTTTCTCAAATTGATGCAGTAGGACTGTAGTATCTTTGTCGTTACATACTACATAATCAAGTAAGTTGTACGTAAAGAGTGGATCTTATCTATCTTAACTATCCTTAACTAACGTTTCCATCTCCAGTGTGACGTTCGTTCAGTTTGGATGATCATATTAAATAGTCATGCCCCGAGGCTCTCAATTCATATCTGAGGATAAGAGGAAGCATCGCAGTCTTTTTTTAAAGAGTAACATACTATTACTTGTTCTGATGTCAAAAGGCAATGAGTTCCAAATGGATGGACCCGTAGATTTTATGGAAAATAATCTAATGTTAGTGCGTGCTTTGACAGGCCGATATAAGGAGGCTGACCTTGTGTTGTGTTCATGCACCGTGGAAGCCAGAGCAAAGTAACCAGCAAATGAATTTGGAAGTATGTTATTTATATATTTATAGAATAGTACTCCAATTTGAAAGATCTTTATTTGTTTTAAATTAAGGAGATTGAGGTCTTTAAATATGGGTAAAGAATGGGATCTATATGGGGAGTTAGTAATCATTCTTATCGCTTTTTTTTTGCAATATGTGTAATTTGTAAAGGCGTGATTCATAGTTTGCAGCCCATATAATGTTGCAATAACTTAAATAGGGAAATATCAAAGAGTAGTAGAGATTTAATTTAATATCCTTTGGAAGAACCCTGGCGACTCTAGAAATTATTCCAATATTTTTCGCCACCTTTGAAGCAATGTAACTAATGTGAGATTTCCAAGTAAGATGCTGATCAATTACCACACCCAGAAACTTTACAGATTCAACCCTCGTAACAGGAACCCCATCCAGTGTAATATTGCCTATTGTCGGTTTAATTTTCCTGTGTGATTTAAAATTAATGAAGTTCGTTTTGTCTACATTAAGAGTTAATTTATTTGCTAGAAACCATTTATTGACTTTAGACAGTTCCCCATTTATTGTTTCTACAAGGGAGTCCCATGAGCTATTTGAATAGTAGATAGTCGTGTCGTCTGCAAATAATATGAAATGAATCGTAGAGGAGACTCTAGCAAGGTCATTAATGAATAGTAAAAAGAGGAGTGGTCCAAGGTTCGACCCTTGGGGGACCCCCGAGGTAATAAGGCCTGAGTCCGATAATACATCATTGCAACTTACTCTCTGTTTACGTCCCTCTAAATAACTTTTGAACCATTTTAATTGAATTCCTCGAATTCCATAATTTTCTAGCTTACTTAATAATATTTTATGGTCGACAGTGTCGAATGCTTTGGCCAAGTCTATAAAAATGCCTACTGAGTAATCATTGTTATCTAGTGCTTTCGAAATTTTATCTTCCATATCTATCAATGCCATATACGTAGAGTGGCCAGCCTGGAAGCCATGCTGAGAGGGATGGATCAAATTTAGAGTTGTTATAAATGAATTAAGTCTGGAATACATTATCTTTTCTAAGAATTTGGCAAAAAAAGGAAGTATAGAAATTGGTCTGTAATTGGAGAGCTGTTGTGCATCTCCCTTTTTAAAAATAGGAATTACTTTGGCTTCCTTCAACAAGTCTGGGACAATCCCACTACTTAGCGAGCAATTTATGATTTCAGACAGAGGATGAGCAACTTGTGGAATATAGGGCAGAGCTAGGTACGGATCAATGCCATCCAGTCCCTTTGTATGAGTTTTTTTAATGGTTTTCCCAATATTTATTATTTCCTCTGGGGAGGTCAGTAAAATACCTAATGAAGATACATTAGGTGGGGGTAGATACACATCATGTGTACAGGAAGAAGTGGGTAAATTTTCTGCTAGGTCCCCAGGTATTTTAATAAAATAATTATTAAACTCATTCGCCATAATTTCAGGGTCTTCTATCATCGCACCATCAATTATTAGTTGATTAATTTTGCTGGAATTACCCTCTGTTTGTAGCGCTGACCTAATTAACTTCCATGTAGATTTAAGGTCTCCATGGTGTTTAAAAAATTCATTCGTATAGTATAGTTTTTCAGCCTGAATCCTTAATGATTTAAATTTATTTCGATAATTAACGAATTTACTTTTATTAATGAGGCTAGGATTTTTCAGGTATTTAATATATAACTGATTTTTTTTCCTACATGATTTTAACAGACCCAATGTCATCCATGGCTTATTATTCTTAGCCTTTTTCCTTTTGGTGTCAACTTTTAAAGGAAAGGCATCTGTATAGGCCTTCGTATAATTTAGAATAAAGCTTCCATAGGCATCATTAACCCTACCATGTTGGCAATGCTGATGCACGAGATTCCAATTTTCGTCTATCAGACTCTGTGAAAATTTTTCAAGGCCTTCTGGTGTGATAGTTCTATTCTGCGAATACTTTGTTTCCATTGGGAGTTTGCTACTATAGTAGAACTGGGCTAACACCGGCAGGTGGTCTGAGAGATCGGATAAAATAATAGTAGCAGTCTGGAGCGTGGACCATGCTGTACAGAATATGTTATCTAACAGAGTTTTAGTGTAGGGTGTGATTCTAGTTGGCCTGGTGATTACGCAGGTATTGGTAAGATATTAGACTATTGTAAAATAAGCTTGTCTCTTTTTGCAAATCAGTCTACATACATACATACATGCATGCATGCATACATACATACATACATAAATACATTCAATTCAATTCAATTCAATTCAATCAATCTTTATTGATATTCACGACAAGTACAGTATGTTATGAGCATCCGATAGACGTGAAGTGCCTAGTACAATTACACATTGGTATGAAACAATTTAACAGTGAAAGCACTTAGTAGCCTTTAGTAAAAATAGACAATTTCATATCACGTATTGCCATATAAATTTAACATACAGTATACTTAGCAGGTTATTAGTCGCGAATAGCAAAGGGTAACCCTAAAGGGATGGGAGTCCCGCTATCCAGGGAAGCCCTGCTATTTCTATTGCAAATTAAATGATGGCAGCTGAAAAGATCCAATATCGGATACATGATTTGGTAAACATCAGTTATATGTAAACTGCATGGGTACTTTTTAGGTCTTAACTAAGTCTAACTAATAACGCTTAACTAATAAGGCTTACAGTATATAAAACAAGTATATAAACCAAAAAGAAGCCCAACAAAATTGGCTTCCACGGGTCCAGACTAAGACTATACATACTCATTTGTTGGCAACAGCAGTTAAAGGAACAAAAGAAAATAAGAACACAACTCTTACATTTGACTCCGCCGTGGTTAGGCCTAGTTGTCCACAAACAGGATATGTACTAGCACAGGGATGCAGAAGTCTCAGGATAATTATTCATTAATTAAAAACAATCTTAGGTTCTTTTTGAAGGTGAACTTGTTTTTCACATTTCTGATTTCCAGTGGTATAGAATTCCAAATTCGCGGACCGGCTGACTTGATGCTAAATTTTCTCAGATTAGTTCGAGCTTTGGTTGGTCGATAGAGTGCAGCACCTCTAGTATAGTGATCGTGTATCTCTGAATTTAAGATGAAATACCCATCAAAGGAGGCTGGTAGCAGTTTCTGATTGTAGGCATATAGCAGCTGGGCAATTTGTAGTGTCTTAATTTGATTGAGGTTTAGAAGGTTAAAGTCTTTGAATATTGGTTTAGAATGAACTGATCGACCCGCCCCCACTATCATTCGAACTGCTCTTTTCTGCAATATTACCAGTCGTTGTAGAGGAGAATCGTAATTTGAGGCCCATATTAAGTTGGAATATGAGAGATAAGGAAGGATTAGGGAGTTATATAGGCACAGTCTGATATTTATAGGAAGCATTTTAGAAACTCTAGAAATTATTCCTATATTTTTGGCGATTTTTAAGGATACATAGTTAATATGATCCTTCCAACTTAGATGATTGTCAATGAAGACACCCAGAAACTTTATAGAGTCCACTTTGGTAATAGGTTCATTATTAATGGATAGTTCACCAATTATGGGCTTAATTTTCCTGTAAGATTTAAAAACTATGTAATTTGTCTTTTTTATGTTGAGTGTTAATTTGTTAGCGACAAACCAATCATTAACTTTGCTAAGCTCCGCATTGACAGAATTAATAAGGGTAGCCCAAGATGTACCAGATTGAAAAATGCTGGTATCATCTGCAAAGAGAACAAAATAGAGAGAAGTGGAAATCTGTGCGAGGTCATTTATATATAATAAGAATAAAAGAGGTCCCAGGTTGGATCCCTGGGGCACCCCCGAGGAAATTATTCCCGGTTGTGAGTAAGCTCCATTGCAACTTACTATTTGGGTTCGTGATTCTAAGTAGCTTTTGAACCATTTAATCAAAATCCCCCTAATTCCCAAATTAATCATTTTTTTAATTAGTATGTTATGGTCTACAGAATCGAATGCCTTAGCTACATCGATAAATATCCCTACTGCATATTCGTTATTATCAAGGGCTTTAGAAATTTTATCCTCCATGTCGATCAGCGCCATGAAGGTAGAGTGTCCAGACCGGAACCCATGCTGAGAGGGATGGAGAGTTTTAGTTTTATTAATGAAGGAGCTAAGCCTATCGTGCATTACCTTTTCCAAAAATTTAGCAAAAAAAGGTAATATGGATATTGGTCGGTAGTTCTCACAATTTTGCTTATCACCTTTTTTAAATACTGGTATGACCTTGGCCGCTTTTAACTGATCCGGTACAATTCCATTTAGCAAAGAGGAGTTGATGAAGAGCATTAGTGGATATACAATTAAGTGCAGGTTAGGTAATGCTATATATGGGTCAATGTCATCCAATCCTTTTGAGTGGGTTTTTTTCATACCAAGTCCAATATTCAGTATTTCCTCTTGTGAGGTAGGGAGAAGTCCCATAGATGATTGGGTGGAAGCAGGCAAGTAATCCTCAAACGTGGTCAATGCAGCAGGTAATTTGCTAGCCAGATCTCTCGGTATATTAATAAAGTATTCATTAAATGAATTTGCTATTATCTCAGAGATACATACATACATACATATATATATACATACATACATGCATACATACAGACATTCATACATATACAGACAGGCAGACAGACAGGCATGAGAGACAGGCACATAGACTGATAGACAGACAGACACGCATGATGACAGACAGACAAGCAGACAGACACACGCACATAGACATACAGACAGACAGGCGCCGGCGCCTCATTGTGAAATCATTAGTTGTGGACATTTTTGTGGTACCACTGATTTGCAAATGAATCATTTGGAATCCCTGTTCTCTACGTTGATTCATAGCCTGACTGTATTATATGTTTCCTTCGTCGGGTCTGCACGCAGTAGCAACACAGCCTGAAACCTGCTTCCTGTTTACTTAATACAATGCATGCTTTAAGAAGCACCATTGTCTGTTAGATAATTATGCTCGTGTCTACACGAGATATCGATGTATTCCTGAACGATGTGTTTCACCGGATTCGGCTGAATATAGAAACTATGTAGAGCAGCGGCATCGTTAGACTTTGAGAGTTCACGATTTCGAACAGAGATTGAACTGTATCGAGTTAGGGTTTGGCAGGGTTCAACCCCCAATTCAGTTTTCGACTCCGATTAATTCCCAAAAATTACCTTGCAAGGGGTTTAAGGTAAACCCCCAGCACAACTTTCAGTGATTCACTATATTTTCATTTTTCGCATGCATGCATCCATCGATTTTCAACATGTGCGAGACTCAGAACAAAGAATATGAAAGTAACTATGCAATGAGAGTAATGAAGGTATAGCTGTTCGACACGTACCCGCTACTGTCTGACGAAGATGCGACTGAGACGAGAAGAAACGAAACGAAGATAAACAGCCACGAAGACATCTTCACTTCCCGACCTGTGCGTGCAATCACGTGCATCAGTCGCTGAACTGGCGATGCGTGACTGACTGATTGTTTGACTTGCTTCCTTATTGGCTAGTTGGCTGCTTGGCTGACTGACTGACTGACTCGACGGAGAACGGAGGACTGACTGGTTAGCAGTCTAGCTCACTGACTCACGGTCTTACTGAGTGAATAATTGGCTGGCTTCACTTCACTTCCCGCCAGCATGTATGTTTGCCAGTTGGCTTAAGTAACTGAATAAGCAGGTATATTCTTTATTACTACCAACTGCTTATACCGCACTTTGGTTTACGTATAGTTTACACAATATAGAGCATTCTTGTCATTCTTGAATCATTGAATCATATGTCACGTATGTATGCATTCTTGTCACTCTCCTCAGTCTAACCGGCTGTGTGAGGACTCAGTCAGTGGGTGACTGACTTACCAACTGCCAGGTCGGCTGGTTGACGGGTGGACTGACTGACTGACTGATTTACATGATAAAGTAGCCTGTTTTCTTGCTATTAACGATTTCGACTATGGAGAGTGTTAATCTGGACAAGAGGAAGTCCTTTCAGATCCGGGGTCAGAGGTCAATGAGAGGTCAATGAGAGGTCAATGAGAGGCGGAACCGAGGCATCGCACAGAAGTAGACTGGCGGAGGAAGGACGTTATACGAAGTCACACCGTTGCTCAAGTTACCTTATTATTGTGTATGTATGCAGGTGTGTACGTACGCATTTATCCTAAGACTAAATATAGCGTATTTTTTAACCCAAAAAATGGCATGATTGTATACCAGATTCAGATTTGCGTTTCTTAACTGTGCTTTGATCAATTTCTCTTACCTGGATTTTGAATCTTTAATAAAGAAAGAAACGTATTGTGAAAGAAACGGTTCTCAGCTCCGAGCACAGTGACGTTCGGTCAGTCAGCGATTCAGTCCTCAATCGATCTTGAGCACTGCCACAGCAGAGACAATTATGCCGCCTTAAAAGGCACAAGATATGCGCCTCCACGACCGAGATATGCTGCTAGATGTATGTTTGTAGGTATGTGTGCATGTATTTGTGTGTAAGTATATGTATATATGAGTGCATGTATGTATGTTTGCATGCATGAATGTTCGGATGCGTGTATTTCTGAATGTATACATGTATGCATGTATGCAGGGGCGTCTATCCCCCCGAAGTCATTGGAGCAACTTACTTTGCCTGCCTCCTATTCCCCTCCCCTTCCTTCCCCCGTCATTGATGGCACAAGCATGTCCCCCTATTTCTTGGATGGAGCATTTGCTTTAAGGTTTCCATGGTGTAGACGCCCCTGCATGTATGCGTGCATGTATAGTAAATCTAGTTTCATAAATGACACTTACTTGTGTATATATGTATGTAATATATGTGTGTGTACGTACGTATCAAGACACTTTATATACAGTGGTGTAGTCGAGGGTATACGCGGATATACAGCGTGTACTCACCTCTAGAGACCGTATACTCACCTCACAAAATATTTATATTTATTTCTATTAAAATACTGTAGCGTGTACTCAGAAAATACTGTAGCATATACTCACCTCTAATTTGTTTCGGAAAACTAAACGGTAGTGTGTACTCACCTGTAATTTTACCACTACAGCCCTGTTTATATAGCGCCTCAATATTCCTCAAATAGCGTATGGACGACGCATGTCTTCCAGTCATTTCTTCAGAGAGCGGAAAGTGATAATCGACCGCACAGAAAGATGGAAGCACATGATTGGGACAGAACCATGATCATGACCATGACACGAAGAGCATGATCTTCAACTGATCATGATCGTACACATCACCATCATCGCGATCGTAATGCCACGATCAAAACAACATGATGTTTATCGCATGAACATGACCTTGATGATGACGCAATGAATGAATTAATGAATGCTCAATACGAAAGTTACCTGCCAGACCGCCAATACCTCTGAATCAGAGGAATGGTCAGTGGCTAAGGGAAATGGAGATGGGCAGCTGAGGATGGCAGCTGAGTGACCGACGGATTCACGAAATAGAAAGTTGTAAGTTGTCACTTGAGGAATTAGATTGTTGGGCCTGACCTTATAAGTATAGGCATTTCATTCCCGGCAGTGGGTGAGGCGGGGATAAAAGCACGTGCACCGATAGCCTTACAAACAAAGGTCAAAGGTTGACGAAGCTTAAGAAGATCACTCGATCTTGTAATTTTTTATACGAACAGAGGCACGATTATTAATTCTGGGTCTGATGTAAGCAGCTTGCTGAGTGTGAAGGAGTTTATAGGTGATGGTAGTCATTGTAAAAACATTACAGCTTCAGATAGGGAACCAGTGGAATTGTGACAGAAAACCAGCAAATGGGAGTTTGCTACCCTGACAAATGGGATATGCCGCCAAGTTCTACATCCTTGGTTATCTTTTGATTTTGTGAGAAGAGGTGTGATAAAGAACGGAATTAGCATAATCCAGGTGGCCATGGATATCGCCAACGAGAACAGGTCGTATTTGCCTCGAGCCTCGAGGCACATACGACCTGGTGAGCAATAGTATCAAGAGGGTAAGAACTGCATTTGACTGACCGAATCAGTGCATATTTAAACAGACTTACACTACTGGGACAAAGTCTGGCGCCTGGTTGATAACCTTTTTTGGGAATTCATCTCCCAAAAAGTTCATGACCTTTTTTAGGAATTCATTCTTGGGAAGCGGCAATGCATTTTACAGTTAAAATATATCCTGAACCGAATAGAACAGTTTCAGAGAGACCTTATAAATAGGATGTGAGCCAGCTCAGGGCCGTTCCAGATATACTGTGATCAACATAACACCATGATCGTAATATCATGATCATAAGCATAAAATCATGATCCCAGACCCTTAGGTATGACCTTAACACTATTACCATAAAACAGTGACGGAAAGTGAGTGTATGGTTTTCGCTGCCGTCACGGATAATGTAGGTAGGTTGGAACGGGTGGTTAGGAAAAGTATGATGGTACAAGTCCAAACGGACCCAAATTATATCTCACATATGGTTACTGCCTACTCAGCAGTCAAGGGGAACCGTCTTACTCAGGAGGAGCGACACTTCAGGGTGTACCATCGAAAAGTTCAGGTCTAGAGATTCCGGTTGTAGACGTAGTGAACTGCTCAGCTACGGCCTTCATATAAAGAAACTGGATTACGATCGGATTTGAGGTGGAGGCTTATTGGCAACGAAACCCGGTCGTCTTCACCCGGGTTTCTACTTCAACACGTAACCTCTGCTTCGTCGGTGACTGAGAGGGAAGGGCTAAGTCAGGCCCAATGGTTTTGAAGTCACAGAACGAGGCTCCTTTGGTTAGGATTAACGTGTTTTCTTGGCAATTTCAGCAAAAACCAAATACGAATGAACCTATTGATAGTAATAGCCTGTGACCTCAGTTAGCCTGCATAATTATTTTTAAAAGAAACTCATCTGGGTCTCCAGGGTCTGTGATTCAACAAACCTACTTATCGAACATGTAAGGAAGTTGGAAATTTATAAAAGTAAAATTAATGTAATCACCTTAACGGAATTTAGAGGATGTTGTACTACATTTAGAAAAAACATAACATTTTAATTAAGACGATATAAAGGTAATTCTAAATAATTGTTTTGAAGGATTTAATGGTAACTCGAAAATGAATCAGCAATAAATTACTGAGCGAAGTAATAAATGAAAAATCACAGCATTTTAAATTCACACAAGAACTCTGACATCTTAGTGCAAGAACAACGTGTTGACATCTTAGTGCAAGAACAACATGTTGACCTAGCGTCATACGAAGATACAATCAGACATTTTGTTAGTACTAAATCTTTATTAACATTATATAAATAAAAGTCTCGCTCAAAAACGCTAGCAGAATCTTTCAGCCATCCTGAAAGATTTTGATAAATAACTTATTCTAAGTCGTCCAATTTATTATTTTGCAATTTCCGGAAGATTTTCATTCATTCACTCATTCGAGAATTTATATAGCACCTCTTCAAGGGGTTACCCAGAGGTGTTCCCGACTCTTATTAAATATGACAATGACTGAGTCTTCTTGCATAGTCAGTCAACCTTGTCCTTCAACTAGACATCTCACTCGTGACGCCGAAGGTCACCTTGAGGTGACCTTCGCTTATTCGACGAGGTAAACCGACCAGTAGAAGACACAGAAGATGAAGAAGGTGAAGGGGAACAAAATGCGGGAAACGATTTCCAAGGTCATCGCTGGATCTTCTTTGTAATCGAAGTAAGACCAAAAGTCTCCACGACGACCACAGAAACTTTTCTCGTCCATCGATCCATCCACGCCTTTGCCACCATTCGCTTTACGGGAAACATCTCCCACCTTCTGGAATGAAGCCGTGAAACAACACAGTTTATTCACTTTTAATTAAATGTAATCGGTGACAATTCAACGATTCCTTTAAAGCAGCGATTCTCATTTCACGTTGTTGCAGTAGGCCTAATAGTATTTTTGTAACTGCAAAATATGACGCAGCCATGCTTGGTAACGACAGCCGTAAAAGGCTGTCGTTACCAAGCACGGCTGCGTCATGTTTCACTTCTCACTCCAACAGCTTAAGAAAAGTTTAACAGCAGTAGCAGCAGCAATAACAACAATGGCAGCAACAACAGCAGCAGCAACAATAATGGTAATAATAATGAGCCCACGAGGGATCATATGTACGTTGGGGCCTAAACAAATAAATACTAAAAATTATTACATATTTCAGAGCCATATATAGGCCTAATGGCCCCGTATTTGTGGACATTAACATTTACTGCGAATCCCTCACTCGCCCTGGTATAATTTTCGGATGTTATGTCAACTAAAGATTAAAACATTTTATTCTCTAAGAAGTTTTTATATCTAATCTCAGCAGCTTGGTTTTGCATCACTTTAGACCTACGATTAAAGTTTTTTTTTATTTTAAGACTCGCAATAGATGTATCAGATTCAAACAATTACTTTAAAACGTTTAACTGCTTTCATTTTCCTTTGACATTATTTCGCTGAGATAAAAAAAAAGCGCCGCTACCTTCTTGTCCCTCCTACGTGTCAAGACGTGAACGGCTGCATATTCAATGAATGCTCCGAAGACAAAGACGAGACAGGTGTCCATCCAGATGTCACTGGCTTTCGTGGAACCAGTCGGCATACTGCGCATCAGTCCAGAGTTCTGTGTTGTGATGGCTAAGATCGTAACGACGCCGAGAGAGGTTCTGGCTGGAGCCGATTCTTGGTCGATATAGAAGGACAACCAGGATAGAAGGACGAGGAGGAGGCTGGGAAGATAGGTGTTGAGCATGTACATCTTCAGTCCACGACTCAAGTGGAAGTATGCTCTCAGACATGGAAGGACACCTGCACAGTTAATTAGAAACAACAGTAGCTTTAGTTTTACGATGTACTTACAAATATATATTTTATTAAATGCTCTCGAAATTTTAGATTTCTGCTCTCACTCAGCAGTTCTTCAAAAGTCTAAAGTTTATCATTATCACATGCAATATCCGTATGTATATGAAAAATTAAAAAGGGAAAAGAAAAAGTAGTAAGAACAAAAGAAAGAGAAATATTTAAAGAAAGAAAATAAAGCAAAGAAAACACGAAGAGAGATTAACAATGGCCACACAGACCTAACCTAAGTTTTATTTCTATCGAGAATCGGTAAAAAAACAACGCAAAACATAACGAAACAAAATTAAATTCCAAAACATAATTGAAGAATGAGAAAGAGAAGAAATCAAGACAAAATGAAGAAAATTAAGAAAGAAATAGTTAACGAGAGTTTCATGTTACAGGAAGCTAAAACGTCTTTCGATTGTAAACTTTAGACTCACCTTCAACTCGTTTACCCACCGCAGCCTGTTTCTCTGGCTTCCTGAACAACTGGATTTCGATTGTGCTTCTCTAACGGATTATTTTATCAACTACACTTTTATTTCACTTGAAGCTAACATCGAATGAGTCCCTGTGCATCAAGATAACGGCGCTATAGAAGTCATTTCGATTAGATTAGGTTAATTGGATGAGATTGGATTAGATTAGAGGCTTGCAAATAGAAAGGCGGGTAGAGCGGCAGGGAAGCATGCACGTAGACACATATAGACAGGCTATTACACACGAATCCAAACTATATCACAGAGACATCGAAAGAGATTTGAATGTCTGCCTGGAGTTGACGGAGTGCAGTCGGTGCTAGTGATGTTCGTAATCGTATACGCTGATAGACTGACTCGGAGCATCTCCACTGCCGCGGCATCCAGTCTCCAATGGAGCATCACATCATCAGTCGTGTAGGCATCTGTCACAATTGCAAGACAATAGGCTAAGGTATTGCAATCTGTGAAGTCTTAACTACTTTATTAATAGGCCACTCGGTGCAGAGCAGAAGAAAATGGTGCTCACCGCACACAAATCAGTAAAGACCACAAACCAGTTAGGGCTGACCACAAGCAATTCAATGCAGGGGATAGTAATACGGATATTCTGAGAGCATACCGCCACAAAACAACTCATACCTTTTCATAGAATATTCTGCCACTCCTGCACACAGTTCTACGACCTTTACCAGTCTCCGCTTTCACCGTAAAACGAATTGACAACATATTGAAAATGCATTTATTGTTGCCTATGAAGCAGTCACTATATTAGTCAAAGTTGAAACTTTTGAGAGAAAAGAAACTTAAAAACATCGTTTACGAAAATGAAACAGAGGCCAAGAAGCTAAAAAAAATTTTTTACTTAAGGAGAACATGGGTTCATAATTATTATCATAAGTGAGAGTGAACTTGAAACTACAGCTGAAGACGAAACCGAAATACTCGATTCTTCAAAACACAATCGTAGGCCTACACGTAACAAAGGTAATAGAAATCAAAACAAGTTACACCTAAATGGGAACCCAAAGTAAAACAACAACGGAAACCGAGGGCGAAAATAACAGTGCATAAAATGAAATACTCACAGCTGCTGAACTCAACAAAACACGTCTGATTGTCCATTGGAAAGCGGTCAAGCTTCATGTTACAGAATAGAGTGACGGTCAAACGCTGACTGTAATAAATGTCGCCTTTTGGAGAAAATTTCATCCTTCGATTAGGAACCGTTATATTGTGGAACAGACCGGACTTGAGGTTCCTAATGTACACATCAGGAACCCAGATCCGCTCATACTGGTTGTAATTCAGCGTGATGCTGTAATCGGCATATGTTATTTGTTATTGTTTTAACACCCAAAAGTGCAATGCATAGTAAAAAATTTGTTCATGCATGAGAAAGTGCAGCTCTGGAATAATAACATTTAGTATCGCTTACTATAGCTTCAACCAATAATTACTGTGAATTACTTTACCGTGAACATTGACAATGACATTAAGATTAATGTCAGCATTAACATCACCAGTAGAATAATAATAGTATTACTATTATAATTATATAGGTCTAATTATTATCTATTACATAATATATATTATTAATAAATATTACTAATATATATTATTATACTGATGTTTTAAAAAGTCAGTTTACAAATAGCCGTATAGGGCCTATACATACATTAAAGTCTTCCTTTCATTCTGAACATTAATCATAAGTGAAACTGACAAGCAGTACAGAAGCAAATACCAACTTGAGATTATAGCCCGTATCAGCGTATGCCAGTCGCTCATCTTTCCAAATTTGACGTAAAAATAACGTCAGTGAAAATTCCTAAAACGCATTGAGGCACTTATAAACAAAAAAGGTTTATAGGTGTGTACATATATATATGTATTCACAATACTAATAAAAATCTACGGATAGATACTAAAAGCAGCTGGGGTGAAAGAAAGAGAAGTAATTAAATCTACTGAGTATAAAGTAGTAAATTTGATATGGTAGAACATGATATTATCCTTCAGCGTCTTGAGACTTCATGGGTTGCAGGGTCTCTGTCTTTGCTGGTTTCGATAATATTTGTCTGGACGAATCCACATGATTATATCGGGCGACTCTAGAACAAAATGGATTCACATTAAGCTGGGCGTTCCCCCAAGGCTCTATACTTGGTCCTCTACTCTTTATTTTCTACACGGCTGACATTCCTTCTCTTTTCCCACTCTCGGGAGCTGCTGGTCATCTCTTTGCGGATGATGTGCAATCATTTGTCCATGGTTCTCCTTCATCCCAATTGCACTTATTTCAGCTTACAGTCTCTATCAAAGTCTCTCCATTCCTGGATGTCCTCAAATCGTCTCTGTCTTAATGCCTCCAAAACCCAGTCCATTTGGTTTTGCTTCTCTCAACAGTTGCTGAAGATTGATTTTGCCTTCCTCTCGGAAATCTTTCCACACTACTCCTTTACATGTACGTGACCTGGGTGTTACGCTTGATAGCTCTCTCTCTCTCTCTCTCTCTCTCTCTCTCTCTCTCTCTCTCTCTCTCTCTCTCTCTCTCTCTCTCTCTCTCTCTCTCTCTCTCTTTCTCTCTCTCTCTCTCTCTTTCACTCTCTCTCTCTTTCACTCTCTCTCTCTCTCTCTCTCTCTCTCTCTCTCTCTCTCTCTCTCTCTCTCTCTTCTCTCTCTCTCTCTCTCTCTCTCTCTCTCTCTCTCCTCCAAAGATCACATCTCTAACCTCACACGTGTTTCCTACTTCCACTTAAGGCGTCTCAGGGCTGTTCCACGATCTGTCTCATCCTCTGTTTTCACAACGCTGGTTCATGCTTTCATTTGCTCCAGAATCGACTACTGCAATTCGCTTCTAATCGGTCTTCCTAAGGTCCATCTCATGCCTCTGCAGTCAGTCCTAAATGCAGCGGCGAGATTAATAGCACGTCTGCCACACTACTCACGCATTTCATCCTTCATGTTTGAGCAACTGCACTGGCTTCCTCTCCCTGCACGTATTAAGTCCAAAATCCTTAATCTGGTGTCCAAGACACAGCGGGGTCTGGCCCCCAAATATTTTATTGATGTAATTCACCGGCCTCTTTCTGTTTCCTCGCATCGTCCACTTCGCTCCTTGAACAGATTTAATCTATCAGTTTCTTATACTAGAACAGCTATGGCGCAGTCCCGATCATTTGCCTCAATTGGTCCCTCTCTGCAGTGGCGTAGAAAGGTGTTTGGGAGCCCTTGTACAGAGCTTCATGATGGACCCATTGAGCGCCCTTCGATTTGAACAATAAAAACGCTGTGCAATAAACACTTGGCGCTTTTGCGATATTTGCATATTTCGCACCTTGAGAAAATGTGCAAATATCATAAATCGCACCCCAATTAAATAATAATTAAATAATCACATTTTAATTATTTTCTCCGATTTATTTTTATAAAACATTTTTTTATTTCTCTAGGCTAGCATAAAAAAATTAACTAGAGATAACTAATCTAAAACACATTGTTCCATCTGCTATGACTGCTAAAATATGAATTATCCACACTTAGATTCTGTCAAATTGTGAAAGGGTAAGCGAGAGTTAATAATTCATGAGTTAATTCATAAGCATTTTTCTCTTCGCTCTCATCCTCTTCAAACTTTGTGCGACATATATGGGGTTGGTTGATAAAAATAACGAAATTATTTAGCAAATTAGACAAGTGTTTAGTCTACGATAGTCTAAAAGGAAGAATCCGAAAATTCCGAAATGTTAAAACGTTCGTTTGCGCGCCTTCTCTTGCGCCAAAATATCAACCACTTTTGAAGTGTCAAGCTTTCTGGCATGTTCATTTTCTATTGACAACATTGCCAAGTCGCTCAGCCGCTCTTCTGGCAGTGTACTTCGTAGTTTTTGATTAGCTTCATTTTCGAAAATGATCGTTCACATCAAGCACATGTCGCAACAGTCACAGGCATTTGAGTGTGTAGTACTGTGTACGATGCGATGTTGCCAATTTGCTGTACATGTAGATTTACTTTAGGCAAAAAATGACTCTACTCGCTGCCAAGGGCCTTTCTGACCGCCGGGAGCCCTTGTGTATTGCACAATCCGCCACAACACATTGCTACGCCATTGCCTCTATGTGGAATACACTGTCTCCTTCTACTCGCTCTCAAATAATAGGTAACCCCTCGTCTTCTTTTACTTTCCTCAAGACTTTTTGTCTCTTGGCCTTGCGCACTGGGAGCGCCTCTGAATGGTTGACCCTACTAGAGGCGCTTTATGAATGTTTAAATAAAAAAATAAGTGAATAAAATCTTTGATGATGATGATGATGATGATGATGATGATGATGATGATGATGATGATGATGATGATGATGATGATAATAATAATAATAATAATAATAATAATAATAATAATAATAATAATAATAATAAATTCATTTTCTGAGATTGGTGGAATATTCTGTAATGGCCTTTCCATCAAGGTGGAGTCCTGATGTTCGTTTACAGCCTAAAGTAATTATTGGCAGTGTAGTAACCAGTGTTCTACAGTAGCGAAGTAAAAGTAACGCTCTACTGTACTCAAGTAATAGTTTCAGCACTTTTACTTGGAAAGAATAATCACAAAAGGAAATACTTTTACTCTTAGCGAAGTAAAATTTTATCCATTTAAAGTACTTTTCCTTAGTTTCAATTTACGTAATAGGGCCTACTGCAGTGTTTACTCTAGACGTCTTTGGGGGAATGTCCCCCCAGGATTGATGTTTCCCCCCAGAGGCCAGCAATATTACAATGTAGAGACCTTAAGGGGAGGAAAATTCCCCCCCACGATACATGTGGATACATGGTTCCCCTCCCCAGAGAGATGAATTCCTAAAAAAGGTCATCAACCTTTCTGAGAGAGTAATTGCTGTAGAAAAAGGTAACAATCGGACGTAGGACTAAAAAAAAGGTCATCAACTTTTTTTGAAGATGAAAGTAGAAAAAGTCTGAAACTTTTTAAAGATGGACGAAAGAAATCTTGTGTAAATTCTTAGCTCCCCAGAAACCTTGTTTCCCCTCCCAGAAACCTTGTTTCCCCTCCCACTAGATTAGACACTGGGCCTACTCGTTTTAATGTTCGTTGCTAAAAATTGCGCTAAAATATATTTTTAGAAAGGGCGAATCCGAAGGATTCAATATGAATTTGTATGCAGCGCGCGATTGAAAATCTATTTATAGACTATTAATTTCCAACTGTGACTAATAAAAAGGCTTAACTCAAAATCACGTGACTCATGATGGTCATTCCTGCGTAGCTAGGAAAACAAGTGCGAAATTTTTCTTAAATATAAGCCACGCCAGCAGTCGAACGCCTTTTTCGCTGTAGGCCTACCGGTTTAACAACGAACCATAAACGCTCTCGATATAATTACAAGCACTTTTAGAATTTCGTGTTCTTGAAAGTGAATAAGTGGACCGAACTATAGACACCAGACTTAGTACTTTTACTTGTTACTTTAAAAGTATTATTTGGAAGAATACATTTTTACTTTTACTGAAGTAAAATTTGTGATTAGTACTTTTACTTTTACTTAAGCACGCAAAGTTATATTTACTTTTACTTCTACTTAAGCACATTCGCCCGATACTTTAAACAACACTAGTAGTAACCTACACTTCACAGAAACTACACGCCAAGTTTGAACCCGGTGTTTCATTATTTAACCGGTCTCATAGGACAGCTTCAACTTTTCGGCCACGGTCCATTTTTCAGACCGTTAACCAGACCACAGAGCTATGTAGCGCATGCAGTGCCACCAGTTGACTTCAGCTGACCGGCGGCCTGGTTCACAGGCACGACCCTTTTGAGAACTTCCGCTCCGGTTCAACCAGTCCCCTCTTTGTGAGAACAATGCACGCGCATTGCATCATGGCAAGGTATAACGCAAACTGCTCTTCCTTCTCCGTGCTTTCCTATACCTCTGAATGTGACTCATCTTTGACGTCATGGCGGCTAAAAAAACTGCACAATGGGGCTAGGGCAGCAGAACTTTGCAAACTTAACGATTACTACACCTGCTTGATACCACCGGGCAGAAGAGGCAACCTGCGCAGCCCTATCCGACATTACAACGAACAGAAGAGAGACTTCTTACCATCTCCGTTTCGTTGATGTAACTGATGTCGTTCACGTTGATGTTGATGTAAACATCGAGAGGCCCTACAATTATACCTTCATTTTTATTTTAATAATTTAACAACTTGCTTATATTAAAATATAATAGGTTATTGAAAAAATGATATGATCTATTGTAACCTGGTCTAGTCAGAATTATATTTTATGCAATAAGGTTTGGTTACCACGTCCATCGCTTCCAGGTCTCATGCGATTGTTGTAGTTGGACGAATTCATTCGTTCCTCC
This sequence comes from Allolobophora icterica, assembly GCA_963556255.1. NCBI lineage: Eukaryota > Metazoa > Annelida > Clitellata > Crassiclitellata > Lumbricidae > Allolobophora > Allolobophora icterica. The sequence continues at coordinate 61,171,774 of OY744603.1, forward strand.
AAGATTTTAGCCACAATTCTGTATGGACAATAAAAGCCTTGTCACAAAAAGCAGTTAAAGCATTGTCTGTAATCAAATCCATTCTAATCAATTCTAATCTAGTCTAACCTTTAATGATATTACAGTTATAATGATGTATAAATTATAGTAATAAGAAGTAATAATTATTGTAATAATGGTAGTAATATTAGTAACTGGAGCCTACATAAGTGCTGTGTAATCCTGTCGCGTTTGTGTCGACGGGAATTTCCGCAATAAACGAATATTTGATTTGATACTATTAATACTAATGATAATGGCGATAACTATGGTAATTGTATGAAATTATTAGCAATAGTAGCAATATAGTACTAGCAATAACAATAGCAATAGTAATAATACTAAAAGTTGGCCTTATGGCAATATTAAGTAATAGTGGTCAATTCATAGAAAAATATTAATAGTAATAGCATCAGTAATTGAAGAGCAACACTGCAACAGCAACAATAAAATTATTAATATTACAATTACAAAAAAACTCGAATTTCTGGGGATGCGAGAGAAACTATTCATCTGTTTGAGCGTCTTAAAAAAAGTATTCAGCTTTTGAACGCCGTTGTTTCTGGTAATACCTTCCACTCGCCAGAATTGGATTAGACTTAACCTTTCAATATGTCACCGGAGAATTTTTCTATATACTGTGAGATTGCACTTACCTCGGATACAAAACATAATAGAAAAATTATAATAGAACTAAATAAAAAAAATTGGAACAAAAGAAGGTTATAGTTATTTTTATTTATTTCGGATATTTCTATAGCGCCTCTTGAAGTCAACTACTACTCAGAGGCGCTCCCGACTACAGCATGTGCCGGAATTTTCACGCCGAAGCGCCACGAGCAATTGCGAGTGAAGGACTTGCCCAAGGTCCGTACGCAGCGGCTAGAGTGGGATTCGAACCTGCAACCCTCTGGTCACAAGGCGCCGAACTTACCACTGAGCCACCACGCCCAGTTATGCTGAGGCAATGCACGAAGAAGAGATGGCGAAGCAAGGAAAAGCAAGAATAATTTCTCCGCTTCTGGAAAATGTGCAAAAGTGTACGTTTTTGTTCGTCTTTCACTCCTTTTGTTTACCTGAGGCCTACTTCTTATTTATTATGCTTGAAACTACTTTTTATTTAGCCTACTGAAACCTACTGTGCAGTATTGGGTGTCGCAGTTTTTGGTTGGGAAGTAGTGGGTGGCAAAGTTGTGGGTGGCAAAGTTGTGGGTGGGGAGGTTGTGGGTGATGGAGTAGCTTCGATGCAGACTACCATCCAAGCAATCAGGAGGACTACTACTCCTGCCATCACCTGAAAACACAATACAATTTGACTAACGATTACACTTATTGCGATCTAAACACGCATAAATAACATGCTCACCAAACAAAGCAATATTACAATGATTGTTGATATAGATTTTAGTGGTGCGAGAATATATAAATAAACACCAATCCACAGGAACTCTGCTTCTCCCTCTTTCTCCTCGTCTCTCTACCTTTCTTCTCTTTCTCCCTCTCCTTCTGTGTCACTCTGTCTGTCTGTCTGTCTGCCTGTCTGTCTGTCTGTCTCTTTCTTTCTCTGTCTCACGGACTCACTCTCTTCTCTCTCCTACTTCTTCTCTCCTGTCTGCGTATGTCTCACTACCACGCGATCTCTCTGTCTCTGTCGCTGTTTCCATCAATGCTTCTTTCTCTCTCCGTCTCTTAAACTCATAATGAATTCGGCTGAACGCATCAGGGTCCACTATCTAAGTCCAAGAATTTCTACTGTGGCCTTCCTCCATGCTGTATTGATGTCCACATCTAAACCACCACATCTCTAGTCCACGTTGTTCTAGATCAATAGCGCTGGTCATCGTCAGTCACTCTTAAGCTTTTTCGGTGTGACTCACCCAGGTCTTTAGCATAGAGATGAGAACCACCTGAAAAGAGGTCTAATACAGAAAAATAATTCCTCTTGTTCTCTTCTAGATCTCTCTTGCTCTTTTCCATATCTCTGTTGCTGGCTTTCATTTCTCTGGTTCTCGTTAATTTTTACCCTGTTCTGTTCCATTTGTCTTGTTCTGTTTCATCTTTCTCTTGTTCTCTTTCATCTTTCAATTGTATCCTTTCATCTATCTCCTGTTCTCTTTCACCTCTCTCTTGTTCCATTTCCTATCTCTTGTTTTCTTCCATCCATCTATCTCTTTCTCTCTTGCTATCTTCCACATTCTCGTGATAGTCAGCCTTGGGAGCGTTTTTTATATATATATATATAAATATTAGTATGTGATGTGCGGCTTATTTCGCTCAATAATTCTTTAGTTACTCTTTGCCTGGAAATTGACATACAATAAACTAATCATGATGTGACAGCGGAATAACCAAACAGACCATGTCAAATATGGTAGGCAATGAAAGTTAGATTAGATAGTTCACTTTTCCCCATGTTCTTTTTCCAGATTCAGTTTGTGTAACTTGTGATTCTATTTCATTTTCAATCTCTTCATTACTCTTTTTCTTTCTTCCTCTACCTAATTTTTTTCTTGTAAAACAATTCGCATGTCGAGGAGGGCTACTAAACGAATATAAGTTAAGTTAACTATATTTCTGTAGCAGTCTTTATCTATGATCATCCAGCGTTTCATCAACATCACTGAAGAAAATTCATCACAGTAAAAAGCTTTTCTTAATTTCACAATCACATTGTACTTCGGGTAAAGAGACTAAATAAACTTAATATCAATGATAATGATAATGATTACAATAAAACAATAGCAATAACAGTTGTAATAACAAGGATAATATGATGACATTCCACAGACTGTCCAACTGAAAATATTTATGTTACAAGGGAGCTATCTGAAATTACAACCTTGATCGGCGCCAGGTCTGATGCGATTGTTGTAATTTACGGAACCAAGACGTGTCTTTAACAGGTTCGCCACGACCCTGAATCAATGCAATGCACTGTACAAAGAATTGATATACACTGAAATATCATCTCAATTATATTTCACTTTCTCTACTTTAAGTGGATGCAGAACTCAAAGTTCGTGTTTAACCTCAACCTGATGACAAGCATCTTTGAAACTCTTATCACGCCAGCCACCTGTGCCTGGAGACATGAATGTGGAAAATCGATTGATTAATAGTCGCCTCCACAACTGATTCGTGACTTCTAAGCCTCGTTTGTAACAAACAACTCCAACCTCTAATTAATTATCACTGTTATTAAAATATGCTTATACACGGCATGATTCCTGTCCATCTGTCGCAGACTTCCGATCACATTAGGTATCGATTATAATTTAATCCATATTTCGAGGTGAGTGACCAGACAAACAGATCGATTGACCAGGTCAGGAAGGAGGATTATGGTATGCTTGGGAAACTTAATATGTAGTAAACAGAACAAGACTAAAGTTAGATGAAATCATGAAACTGAGGCAAGCACAAAAGACACGGAAGGGCAAACTATGCTTCTGGTATGTATCCTCACACCTTTAAGTATCTCACAAAAGCGCTAAGGTAAGTAATGTACCTTAATACGAGGTATTTACGAGGTATGTGTAATATGAGGTATTTGTATGGGTAAGATATTTAAGGTAATGTTAGGTGAGGGAAGGGGTGCTCGATAATGTAGTGGTTAGCACGCTGGACTGTCATTCGAGAGATCGGGGTTCAAATCCCCTCCAGGTCTGAAATTTTGATCGCAATTTTCGCTTCACCTGCGCCCCACAGCCAACTCAGGTATATTGAGTACCATAGGCGTAGACTCGGGGAGGCAGCCTGGACACTTGCCCCTAATAATTGAGATGGAATGTACACCCAATGCAACAAGTGTAGAATGAATAACCAACTGCCCCACCCCCGAATATTTTGGACAAGTTTACGCCAGTGTTGAGTACTACAAATAGAAGAAGATGAAAAGTAATATGTTGAGGAACAGGAAGAAGAAAATGATTCAGAGGAGGTTAAGAAATTAATTAGAAGTATTAAAAGAAGCAATTAAAGGAAGAAGGAAAGAAGAAGGAAGAGAAGAAGGTGCAGGAGACAGGAGGAGACAGAAGCAGGACAGGAAGAAGGATCAGGAAGAGAAGAGTAAAAAAACAGAACAATTACTTAACGACCTGCATAAGGAATTTTACACTTTTTGAGGAAGAATGCTCAAAATTGTGGCAATTTTGCTCCATCTTTTACTTGAAAATACTTGTGTCTCCTAATGACACCTAATTTTTAGTCTGCCGCAACCTGCTGAAGCCTACTTCTGTTTCTAGCCTCCTGAAACCTACTACTGCTTGTAGCCTACTGAAACTTACTTCTGTTTTAGCCTGCTGAAGCCTACTTCTGTTTCTAGCCAAGTGAGACCTACTTCTGTTTCTAGCCTGCTGAAACCTACTTCTGCTTTAGCCTACTGAAGCCTAGTTCTGATTCTAGCCTCCTGAAACCTACTTCCGCTTTTAGCCTGCTGAAACCTACTTCTGCTTTAGCCTACTGAAGCCTAGTTCTGCTTCTAGCCAGCTGAAGCCTGGTTCTGCTTCTATCCAGCTGAAGCCTTCTTCTATTTCTAGCCTGCTGAAGCCTACTTCTGTTTTAGCCTGCTGAAGCCTACTTCTGTTTTAGCCTACTGAAGCCTACTTCTGTTTCTAGTCTGCTGAAACCTACTTCTGTTTTAGCCAGGTTTTTAATAGTGAGAGGGTGGTCCCAGACATACTGCTCATGGGAGAGGGTTTCTTCGGAGAATAGAGCACTCGATTCAGTTAGCCACTGTTCTTGGGCCATTACGAGAGCTCGATGTAGAAGCACATCCGAGTTGTACAAGATGGAGGCTTGCCATGCCGCGGTGCCTGCGGCTGAAGCTACTGCTGGCGTCGTTTGGCATCAAAGTGCGCAAACGCTTTTGCTCTCTCTCGTCTGTCCAAGTATTTTGCACCTTTGGTGTGGGTACGTCGGGAGGCTGTGAGATATTTTTACAATACAGTCATCATAGGTGCGCTATAGAAATTCTCATATAAGAATTAATCAGAATACCTGATATCACGTCGCAGTTATATGACGTATTGATTCAACTTACGATTGAAACAATGTCTGTGTAAGCCGACTAACACAGTGTTTCTTCTCCGATATTTCTGTTTCTATCAACACACTGACTCTCAGTCCATCTACAAAATGGACAATCTCCTCACAGAAACAACAATCAGTTATATTCTCGGTAACTTAAATCAAGACGACAATTTATATCTGTGTTAACGACTTGTAGGCCAGAGCCAACATTATATAGGCTACGTAACTGATGAGTCGCTTGCGGCAGCTTTAACATGCGCTCGGTGCGCGTGCACTGCTATGGAGCGCCGATATCACATCGAGCGGCCGTGGCGCGCCGGGGGTGTCATATCGAACGCTGAAGGTTAGATCGAAGCGTCTAGCACTGGTCAGATACCCGGTACGTCTATAGAATAGAATACTCGCTTTTAGCTATTTTTAACGCGCCTTCAATGCGCGTGCGCCGTTATGTAGCGCATATATCACATCGAGCGCCGTAGGTTTCATGAATCAATTACGCCTCATGCAAAGCCAGATGCATCGTATTACACGCGCCGTGCAGCTGATTCTTATCAGAGGAAGATACCTTCGACATTGTTGACCATGGCATGCATTCTGCTGGGATGCCTATAAAGATCGTTCGGCGTCGTGGGTCGCCCTCTGTCCTGGCTGCATGCAGTCCTCTCTGGTAGCAATCAGGTGGTGATTGTTTGTTTCTCTGACTGGTCCACCTTGGTCTTTCACATGGTTCCACTTTAGGACCCATTTGGTCTTCCACAGGGTTCTACTTTAGGAGTAGGACCCCTTTGGTCTTCCACGGGGTTCCACTTTAGGACCCCTTTGGTCTTCCACAGGGTTCCACTTTAGGAGTAGGACCCCTTTGGTCAGGGCATATTTTAAGGGATATGGATTACTGGGACAAAATTGGCCACGGCAGTGCATTTTAGAGCATTTGCTGCCAAATGGAGTCCGTTTTAGCTACTTTACCTGGGATAAATCACCCAAACTACTGGGACAGATCCTAAAACTACTGGGACATTTGTCCCACTAGTTATACAGTTAAAATATGCACTGCCTTTGGTCTTCCACGGGGTTCCACTTTAGGACCCCTTTGGTCTTCCACAGGGTTCCACTTTTGGACCCCTTTGGTCTTTCACAGGGTTCCACTTAAGGACCCGTACTGAGCGTACTCTATATCATCTGCACCGCTGAGTTGAACCTAGTCTTTTCTTCTTTGGGATTTGCAACTCATCAGTAAGCTTACGACATTAATGCCTCGCTGTAGAAGCCATGTTTTAAGAGAAAATGCTTCAGGAATCGAAGGTGCTTAGAGCCTATATAAACTTACTTTTTGTCCAATTGTGTCGACTGAACTCAAGGAAAGACCAGTTTATCTGGCTTGGTAGCCTAGAGTAAATTTCCAATTTCGACGTTGCTTACGTGATGTCTTTTACTCCACTACTGTGTGAGATCTGGGAATTACCTTCACCAGAGATTGACCATCTCGGAACAAGTGAAGAATATATGTTTTTACCCCCTACGCCAGGTTCGCGCAAGACGCCGTTGGTACAGTCAAATGCCATGGTGCATGAATTCTTATGAACCAAGGTTAACGATGCCTTTTATACAAGCTTAACTGTATTAATCAGGTGCATTAAATTTGAAATGCTGTGACTCGGTTGTGACTCGGTTGATTGGCGGCATATCTTGGTGTGGTCATATGTAGGCCTACAGTTTCATGTGAGAGGAACTGCAATGGTTACCAGTTCAACACCGTATTGACTTAAAGATATAGATACTCATGCGTAACTGTCATGTGCAGACTGCGTTATCTCTTATCTTAAGGAGGTTTTAGTCTCGGTCTCTTACATTCCTGATCACAGAGCAGACGGCGTTATTCTTGCATCTGATGCGCAAGATGTCCACCGGCCAGAACTTCCACGGTCCAGAATAGAGGTTTCTCTGTGTTCGACCCGTCCTCCTGGAATAAACTGCCTAACAATATGCGACATGAACTCCTCAGCCTCTATTTGCCTCTTTTCCGCATTCTGTTGATCTCATTGTGTTAGGTAAGGTCGGGAGCGCCTCTGATGAGTCTCTCTTGAAATGGCGCTATAGAAATGTGCAATTATATATTTACGATTGCGATTAGTGATTTCGTTGGTACTTGGCAATGCGTGCATCATCGTAATCGTGAAATCTTAATTTTCAAAGCGTTATACTTGCAAGGCTTTTAAGCTGACTGAGTGGAAGCTTCAAAATAACAGACGGCAAATGGGTCGATTCCAAGAAACAATCAAGAATATTAATCTCCTTCAGTTGTCTCGGTCTGCTTTTTCAGAGAATTTCTTTTAATGCTTCGCTGCCTCGGTTATATTACGACGAGCCATAACGGCTTCTTACCTCATCAATTGGTGACATAGGGCCTATCGTCCAAATCATTTGATTATAAAACTATAATGCAGCCGTAAGTCACGAACTTTATGCGTGACTTCAACATACAATTCATCGGAAATATCAGCCTAATAGACCCATACATTTAATTTGAATATAAAATAATAATCTTTGTCTGCATTAATTCAAACTGATAAACACATTAAGATTACATTGAGACATGACAGTACAATTATCAATATATTAACTAAACACACGTTATGGCAGCCATGCAAGGCGCTCGCCCGAGAGGGTTGCGGGAATCGAACCGCGCACTGCTGCTGTCCTGGCCATGAGTGCTACCACATACTCTATGCCCCCTCCCACATAAATTATATGTCATATATATTTCTGCGCAAGATCGTTTGTATACTTATGGGCATTCTAATAATTATTATCTAGTTTAAACTTCTGCGTTTTTTCCTACAATTCTCCCGCTAAGCAGTTCATTAAAGTACTTTCCTCAGAATAGCATTGGCGTTTTCGTCAGTTAATGAAAAGTCATCGATTGTATGTCATCTTTACTTCATATTGTCAAATATAGGAACGTCATGCACACACAGGTTCTGCGCTGTCATGGTGATGATGGTGATGGTGATTTTTCGTGTTAAGCATCTTGTTCGACATTCCCTAATTACGTAAGTCTGGGTTTTGAATGACGTATCTTTTATGTAAATGTTCATCAAATGACGTAATGACTATTCTTCAACTGACGTTGCCTAATTGTTCCATAAAGGAAATTTTCTCAATCGCTTTGTGACGATGTTACATGATATAAATGTTTTGTAAATGGCATTAATTTTCATTGAGTAACATAGCTACTGCCTGAATATAATTTGCTCATCATATCAGATTTATGCTTTTTTGACTAAATTGTAGTCTAAGCGATTAAATTTTGCTTATTAAAAGATGTAGCTTTGCTCATTAAATGAGGTTGCTGTTGTTTGCATCACGAGACTATTTTCTAACTTTGTTCATTAAATGACTTAGTTTTTGTTTAGCCATGAAACTGCTTTTAAATTATGAAACTTTGTTCCTCAAGCGACGTAGGTGTCGGTTGAATGAAATAATTGTTTTATTGGCGCTGTGTTGTATATGACGTGAATTTGCTCTTCGAATGACGTAGCTTTTGTTTTAGTTATGAAACTCCTTTGTAAATTATGTATTTGCGCCCATTAAACGACAAAGGTCTGACGTCTTATTTTAGTGACGAAGCATTTCTTTCAGAAAACGTAGGAGTTTAGGAACACTACGCAAAGATGTTGTAATTTTACTGTTATAAGTTTAGTTCGTTCATTTTCTCTTCAGTGTAGCTAGACTATAAGTGACAGTTCCGTCTGGAAGTTACTTAACTTCTAATCAATTGCAAATCTACAAGCATATTATACGCTGACTACAAAACGACGGTCCCATGAACAGATTTAACGAACTTGGCATTGGTTCTTTTGTCCGAACGTTAATTCCGGAATGAAGTTAGGAATTTCTTGAGAGAGAGATACATACCCACATACAGACATACAGACAGGCACAGAGACAAACACATAGACTGGTAGACAGACAGATATACATGATGACATTTTTGGAGTACAAGGCGATAGAAGATTAAAAAATGTGTACATTGGCAACAAAGGGAGACCCAAAAGGGGATAATGATCCCGCTTAGCAGGGCCATCTAGGTTATCATTCAATTGTAATGGAAGCAAATGGCAGCACAATCTAGGTGTTTCTTTAAGCGAACATGGGATACAGCAATGTTTTGTACCGGAATAGACGAATATACATACATACATACATACATACATACATACATACATACATACATACATACATACATACATACATACATACATACATACATACATACATACATACATGCATGCATGCATACATACATACATACATACATACATACATACATACATACATACAATACATACATACATACATACATACATACATTCATACATACATACATACATTCATACATGCATACATACATACATACATACATACATACATACATACATACATACATACATAATCCATACTGATAAAAATAACGATCAACTATATGTTCAAAAGGTAAAAAAGAAACAATAATAAAAATATTAATTATAGAACTTGACTATTAGTACACATGGATTCCAGCTAAAGTAAACAGACCAATTTTCATTAGTTGAGAAGGTGCGTAGCGATACATACAATACATACATACATACATACATACATACATACATACATTCATACATACATACATACATTCATACATGCATACATACATACATACATACATACATACATACATAATCCATACTGATAAAAAATAACGATCAACTATATGTTCAAAAGGTAAAAAAAGAAACAATAATAAAAATCTTAATTATAGAACTTGACTATTAGTACACATGGATTCCAGCTAAAGTAAACAGACCAATTTTCATTAGTTGAGAAGCTGCGTAGCGATTGTTTAAAGCTCAGCAGGTGAGGAGTCTGACGAATGCTTAGGGGAATACATAGGGTGATCAGCTCCGATCACCCTATGTACGATCATTCCTAGATTCTCGTGGAGTATGAGTGAATGTTACAGCCTAATTGGAAGTAATCCTTAAAAGTTTCTGGTTGCAAGCCGTGCGCACAACGAAACATAAATTCGCTTGTTTGGAAAGTTAGATCTGTCTATTGCAAATATTTTAAATTTCGCAAATATGGGTCTAGTATGGATGAGACATTGGGTAAGTCATTTATGTAAATAAGGAAGAGCAAAGAGCCGAGGTTAGGTCCTTGCTGGACTCCATTATCCATACTATAATTAGGCCTAATTGCTTTTAATTTAGAGGAGCTCCGTTGCAGAAGACGCGCTGCTGACGATTTTCAAAATAAACGTGTGTCTCTGATTCCACAAGTCTCCAGCTTTTTAGTAGGATATTATGTTTAGAAAGCTTTTGCTAAGTAAAAATACCCACTGAGTATTCTTTATTTTCAAAACCATTAGACATTTTGCCTTGTATGCTAAGCAGGAACATAAATGGGGATCGACCCGGATGAAGATAGAAAGTATGTAGAGCATAACGTCAAGATCTAAAACCTAATTATGACCAGAAAACTATCATCATCAAACGATGACTATGACAACTCACGACAGTAAACACCTCTGACCAGTTTGCTCTGAAATGGCGCTATAAATAATTACTCAAAAATAAGCTTCATCACGGTTACTAAGTTCATCTGTAAACTACTGCACCGACTTAACTGGGTCTGTGATTCAACAAACCTACTTATGGAGCATGTAAAGACGTTAGAAAATAATTGTAAAATTAATAAATCTTAATAATTAATCACCTGAACATAATTAAATCGATTTTAAACCATATTTAGATAAATTCAAAAATTTTAATTAAGACTATTATAAAGCTAATTCTAAATACTTGTTTTGAATGATTTAATAGTAATTATAAAAATGAAGCAACAATCACTAAGCGAAGTTAGGAATTAAAAGTCACATTACTTTAAAATAAAACAAGAACTCTGACATTTTTAGTGCAAGAACAACTTGATGATTTAGAGGCAAGGAAGATAAAGACTGATGTTTTGTTAGTAGTTTGTCTTTACTAACATTACGTAAATAAAAGTCTCGCTCAAAATCGTTAGCAGAATCTTTCAGTCGTCTTGATAGATTTTGATAAAGAACTTATTCTAAGCCCTCGAATTTATAATTTTCAACTTCCGAAAGGTTTCGTTAATGAATTACTTAATTAAATTTTGACACTGACTGAGCGAGACTTCTTCCATAGTCAGTCAACCTTTTCGTTCAACTAGACATCACACTCGAGACCCGGAAGGTCACCTTGTTTAACCGACGAGGTAAACCGACCAGTAGAAGACACAGAAGATGAAGAAGGTCAAGGGGAACAAAATGCGGGAAACCATTTCCAAGGCCATCGCTGGATCTTTTTTGTAATCGAAGAGAGACCAAAAGCCTCCACGACGACCACATGAACTTTTTTCATCCATCGATCCATCCACGCCTTTGCCTTCGTTCGCTTTATGGAAAACATCTCCCACCTTCTGGAATGAAGCCATGAAACAACACAGTTTATTCATTTTTAATTAAATGAAATTAGTGACAATTCAACGATTCTCATAAAGCAGCGATTCTCATTGCACGTCGTTGCCTAATGGTATTTTTAATACTACGAAATATGACGCAGTCATGTTTGGTTCACGACAGCCCATGCATATTCTCCCTTCTCATTCCAGCAGTTTAGGAACAGTTTAACAGCAGCAACAAGAACGGCAATAACAACAGTACCAGCAGCAGCAGCAACAACAACAACAAAGGCAACACGACAGCAACAACAACAATGGTAATAATAGTGAGTCCTCGAGGGATCATGTGTATACTATACATTGGGTCTTAAAACAAATAATACTAAATACTCTTAATATATTTCAGTGGTAGGCTATATATATGGCCCGTGTTTTTAGACACAAACATTTACTGCGAATCTCTTACTCGCCCTAGTAGAATTTCTGCTGTTATATCGATTAGAGAATAAATAAACTTAATTCTGTAAGAAGTTATAATCATCTCGACAATGGTTTAACATCACCTTAGGCCTATGCTCACAGATTTTTCAAATTTAAGACTTGCAGCATATATTTCTTAATTACTAAATATTGTTAAAATGTTGTTCTATATCTTAATAACTCAATATTGTTAAAACGAAATTAAATAAATTATCTTATGATAATTAAACAAAATGTTTTCGATTCTAATATTGTTGAATCTCACTTCAAGTTTTCAGATTCAAAACAATTACTTTAAAACGTTTTACTGCTTTCATTATTAGTCTGTTGACTTTTTCATTGAGATAAAAGAAACTGCGCTTACCCTCCTCCTCCTCCTACGTGTCAAGATGTCAACGGCTGCATATTCAATGAATGCTCCGAAGACAAAGACGAGACAGGTGGCCATCCAGATGTCACTGGCCTTCGTGATGGAGCCAGACGGCATGTCGTCCACCAGTCCAGAATTCTGTGTTGTGATCACCAAGATCGTAATGACGCCGAGAGAGGTTCTGGCTGGAGTAGATTCTGCATCGATATAGAAGGACAGCCAGGACAGAAGGACGATGAGAAAGCTGGGAAAATAGATGCTGAAGATGTACCGTTTCAGATGACGACTAAGGAGAAAGCATGCTCTCAGACATGGAAAGACACCTGCACAGTTAATTTAAAAAGTAACTGTTAGTTATACGATGTATTTGCAAATATATATTTCATTAAAGGCTTTGGAAATTTTAGATTTATGCTCTCACTCAGTAGTTCTTCAAAAGTATAAAGTTTATTATAACCACATGGAATATGCACATATAATATCATATGAAAATTGAAATAGTAAAGAAGTGGCAAGAGAAAATAGAATAAAATGAAAGAAAGAAGCACCCTACTCCTGCTTCCATACCTAAACCTAGTACTCATTCCACCTTTCAAACCAGGGAGGCAGATGTACTAGCTTGTATCCGGACTTTCCTGCAGGCTCCTCGGGGGGCCTGATGGTCTTCGTCCCCAACACCTTCTCGAACTGGTTAATTGTGCTGAAACCGCCCTGAACTGATCTCTGCAATAACAGCCCTGGTCAACCTTCTTTAGGCAGGAAATTGTCCTAATGAAGTTCATGCCACTCTGTTTGAGGCACCCTGTTTGCCCTACGCAAGAGTACGGTGGGGGGGGGGGTCTACGTCCGATTGTGATCAGATACTTCTGGCGCAGATTAGCTTAAAAATGCGCCAACGCTTTTGCTGTTCCCATGGTAACAGCATATATGTCACTCCGGCAGGTGGGTGCAGGCGTGCCCGGTGGAAGTAAGGCGGGAGCTCACTCGGCTAGGCATTTGCTCAGTGACATGAAAGAGAGGGTCAGTCCTGGTTAAACTTGACTTTTCCAATGCCTTTAATTGCCTTTTGAGAGATCTTATGCTCTCTTCAACCTGTGCAATCTTGCCAGACTGCACCTGTTCGCCACCTAGCTTGTTCTGGGCCATCTAATTTGAAATATCTCAATTTTAGTCTCCAGTCTCAGGTTGGCCCTCATAAAGGAGACCCTCTGAGCCCGTTGCTCTTCTGCCTCCAACTCCAGCCAGTTCTTGCCTAAATGTCATCTTCCCTCACTCTTGGCTCCTTGGATGACCTTACCCTTGGCGGGTGAGGCGTAGACAGTTGCCGCAGATGTGGTATTACTCGACCAAATATGCAGTGAGCTTGGTTTACACCTAAATCGCTCTAAATGCGAGGTGATATCGCACGACTCTAACCTGGTTACCACATATAGTCCTCTCAGTCAGTTTTCTAACACAAAACCTGAAACTTCCACATGTCTATGAGCCCTCTATCTGCCAACGAAGCCCTTGTGACCTTCCTTGAAGCTCGCAGCCATGAACTATCTCTGAGCCATAGAAATACTGGGAAACATCCCTAGACACGATGCTCTATCAATACTCATAAGATGCTCGCTAAGTTCCTCTAAATTCCTTTGCAAATTACTTTGCTTTCCATACGCTGGCCATCCGTATCTTGAGCGATTCCAAACTTGTCTCTGTCAGAGAGTTAGTGGCTCCAACTTTCACTTCCCATCAGAGCTGGTGGACTGAGCATTCGTTTTATTTGGCTGCCTCGCTTGCACTTCCCGCCTGTTTGGCCTCAGCTGCAGGCACCCAATCGCTCCAGTCCTCCGTACTGGGGGGGCCACACTCACTATTGACGCACAGTATGAGGTTGACGCACAGTATGAGGTTGACGCACAGTATGAGGCCATGTTTGCCCGCTGGCAGGCTGAAAGTTTGATTCAGCACCCATACAGCAGTCTTATCCACAAACAATCTTACTGGGATAACCCATTAATCGAGGGAGTTGTTTCTAAGCTGAACACGTTGCTTTCAGATCCTCTCCACCAAGTACTGTTCAGAGCAGTTTCTGCCCCACATGCTGGCGACTGGCTGTAAACATTACCAATTGCGGCGTGCGGACTGAGACTTGATTACGAGGCAGATAGAATGGCTGTTGGCCTCCGCCTTGGCACCACGCTTTGCGAACCGCATGGGTGCATCTGCAGCTCTTTAGTCACGGCTGACGAGACACAAGGGCTATCCTGCAACCTGGGCCCCAGCCGCTCGTCTCGAAATGCCACTTTAAACGATCTGATATACCGAAGCCTGGTCCGCGCTGACTACCCTTCCATCAAGAAACCAGTTGGATTGTTTAGAACTGATGGCAAGAGACCACTTATACCATGACATGGCGTGCGGGACGAAGCCTTATTTGGAATGCTACGGTGCCGTGTCCTAGCACATCACCGACCGCGGATGCTGTGGCTGAGATGGCAGCTATTCGTAAAACCGCGAAATACAATCAGCTCATCGCTACGTACCACTTTGTCCCATTGGCCTTCGAAACCATGGGGCCAATAAATAACGATGGCCTGGCCTTCATCAGGGCGCTGGGACAAAATCTCAGCATCAGGGCGCTGGGACCAGTGGCGTCACTAGGGGGGTGCGGGGGGTGCGGGCCGCACCGGGTGACACTCTTAGAGGGGGTGACACCAAAATGACAAAATGACTGTCTACAAATTTTATTGCAGATTTTCAGCAGACATTTATTAGTTTAAAATTAACAATAACAGATAACAACAACAAATTTTTCGTAAGCCCACTTAGCCCAGCTTACATGTAGGCCCTACTGTATAAGTATTAATGTACCTACAGATGAAACTCTATGCTAATTTACTTTTTTGAACCTTCTAGTGCGCTCCGCTCAGTGCCGGACAGAGCTGAGTTGGCGAAAGGCATTGATTTCGATGAAGTGATTGACAAGTTCGCGCAGCTTTGAAAGACAGGAAAGTTCTGATTTAGTCAAGATGTTCCCCAAGTTATTAAATGCTTGCGTATTTGTTAGTAGGCCTACAGGAGTGTTTTTTGTATTATTTCATTTATGAATATGGGTCGACTCCATCAAAATTCCTAGAAAAAATTACCATAAAATTATATTACTAATTGGCTATAGTGGTAAAATTACAGGTGAGTAGGCCTACACGCTAGCGGTTAGGTTTCCGAGACAAATTAGAGGTGAGTATGCGCTACTGGTTAGTTTTCCAAAACAAATGGAGATGAGTACAAATATTTTGTGAGGTGACTATACGGTCTATAGAGGTGTACACGCTGTATACCCGCGTATGCCCTCGACTACAGCCCTGCTAATTGCTAGCCTGATTTTAATTGATATTATTACTATATTACAATGTTTTAAGAAATAATCAGCCAAATTTCCAATCATGGGCATCCGGAGGGGGCAAGGGGGCATTTGTTCCATGGATTTTCGAAAGTTGTCACATTTTCTGTGTTCATGAATGCAAAAACGTCATTTCCTCCCAGAAAAATAGAAGAAGTTTGTCCCCCCCCCAAAATTCCTGCAGACTCCCATGTTTCCAATTATTCTTACTCATTATATAAAATTTGTATTCTTTGAACATTATTTTATAATGAGGCCTACAAGTATACGCTGCAGGCACCTTCATTACTCTCCATAGTTCAAACATTACAGTAATATTTGCAAATTTGATTTTTAATGATGTAATTGCTGATCTGATGGTAAATGATCAAAATAAAAAATAAAATAAAAATACGCATTTGTAATTTTAATTCTGCTAGTTTTTTATGTCACTAATATTACATTCAGTGATTTACAGGAATTACCATTTACGAGTAACATTAGAACAAAAAAAACATTACTAAGGATACTGTGTGGTTTGGTAAGGTAATAAGGGAGGAGGTCAATGGGGGTGACACCATTACTGACCGCACCGGGTGACACCAACCCTAGTGACGCCACTGGCTGGGACAAAGCCTCAGTACCATCTCTGGTGATGTACGAGAGACATCATACCTCTTCCAACGCCTGGCGTTGACAATCCAACGCTTCAACGCATTTCCTTTTCCTTCTATCTGAACCTGACGAATAGTGGCCGTTCCAGATGTTTCTATCTCTGTTAATTAATATTTAAGTCTCAGAGAAATCATATATCGCTTGGCATAAAGAAATGAAAGAAAGAGAAATGAGAAATATAAAGAAAATAAAAGCAAAGAAGAAACGGAGAAAGACTAACAATGGCTGAACAGACCAAACCTAAGTTGTATTTCCTTTCGAGAAATCGGTTTAAAAAACAACGATGCTAAACATAGCTGAACAAAATAGCGAACAGAAGAAAACAAGACATAAGGAATAAAACGTACAAAGAAATAGTCAACGAGAGTTTTGCGTTACAGGAAGCAAAAACGTCTTTGGAGTCTAAACTTTAGACACACTTTTCAACCTGTTTAAAAACCGCAGCCTGTTTCTCTGGCTTCCTGACCAATTGGATTTCGATCGTGCTTCTCCAACGGATTACTTTATCGACTACGATTTCACTTGAAGCTTACATCCAATGAGTCCTTGTGCATTAAGAAAAGGGCGCTATAGAAGTCATTTTGATTAAACTAGATTAGATTTATTGGATGAGATTGGATTAGATTAGAGGCTTGGAAATAGATAGGCGGGTAGACAAGCAGGGAAGCATACACTTTGACATATATAGACAGTATTAGACAGGCTGTTATACACCCATCCAAACAATATCACACAGAGATCAAAAGAGATTTGAATATTTGCCTGAGGTTGCCGCACTGCAGATGCTGATAGTGATGTTCGTGATCGTATACTCCGAGAGACTGAAACCGCTCATCTCTACTGCCGCCGGATCAAGACTCCAATAAAACCTCAAATCATCAATCGTGTAGGCATCTGTCACAAGTGCAAGACAATAGGCTAATGTATTGTAAGCTGTGTAGTTTTAACTACTTTATTAATAGGTCATTCGGTGCAGACCAGATCAAAATAGTGATCAGCACACACTAATCGGGAAAGAACACAAACCAATAAGTGCTGACCACAGCCTATTATAGTACTAGGGATAATAGTATGGATATTCTGAAAATATACCGCCATAAAACAACCCATGACTTTTTAGTAGAATATTCTGCCACTCCTGCCCACAGCACTGTGACTATTACCAGTCTCTGCTCTCACCGTGACATTCATTGAAAACACATCAAAAATACATTTCTTGTTGCAATAGAGAAAGTGTTTTCTCAAGCAGAACATGGGTCTATATCATAATCGAGAGCGAACCTGAAACTACAGCTGAAGACGAAAGCGAAATACTCGATGCTTCAAAACACAATCGTACACGCAGCAAATAAAATAGAAATCAAAAGTCGCACCTAAATGGGAACACAAAGTAAAACGTCAATGGAAAACAAAAGTGAAAATTACAGTAACAAACTGAAATCCTATACTCACAGCTGCTAAACTCAATAAAGCACGTCTGATTATCCATTGGAAAGCGTGCAGGCTCCATATCGAAGTACAGAGTGACGGTGAGACGCTGGCTGTAATAAACGTCGCCATTCGGAGAAAGGCGTATCATTCGATTAGGAACCGTTGTGTCGTGGAACAGACCGGACTTGAGGTTGATAATGTACAGATCCGGGCTCCAAATCCGGTCAAACTGGTTGTAGTCTAGGATAATGCTGTAATCGAAAAATTATTGTTATTGTTATAACAACCCAAAGGATACAATCCAGAGTGAGTTTAAAAAAATTAGTCCATGCACTGGAAAGTGCAGCTCTGGAATTATCCCTTAGTATACTTTCAACCAATAATTACTGTGAGTTACTTTACCGTGAAAATTAACACTGACATTGCCATTAACGTTTACGTTAGCATTAACAACAGTAGTAGTATAATAATGGTATTGCTGTTAGAATTATATAAGTCTTATTATTATCTAGGCTACCAGTTGTTTGTCCGTCCTGAGATAGCTAAAAAAAGTGAAAAATTTATAGTGACCTTCATAGTTTAAGAATTTGTGAAAATATCATTGCAAACAATGTTTTCCGTTGAAACTGGTTCGTTGTTTGAAGTTTTCATTGAAAATTGGCCTATTTGACAAAAGCTGCTAACTCGTGTGGATTCTTAGAGCTTGATATAGCAAAGTCTTCCTGAGCTAATTCGCCGATTAAAGAGATCGTGAATGGCCGTTTGGGCTGCTGCATATTGCAAATTAATGACTGTTGTCGGAGTTCTATTTGTTGCACTCCATTTTGGATAGTAGATTGTTCAATTTCTTCAAACATTTGGTAAGTTCTGCAGACTCTGTTGTGAAGTCAATACCCGTTTTGAAAAACGGCTAATCAGGCGATTGAAATTAAAGTAGGCTAATTTTTCGGTATGCGCGGCCTAAGTGAGTTGGCCCAATTTAACTCGTTAAGCTCGTTCGTTTCAGCCTGTTCGCCACGTAAGAAAATTAGTTTGAGTCCGCTTTAAGCCGTTAGTTTAAAAGAGCAGCCCTTTACGGAATATTTAACTTTACGTTGAATTAAGCGTGAAACGAACGTCCTTTGTAATCTATCCATTTGTAAACAGTTACGTCATTGGTCATGAATATTCATTAGTTCGGCGATTAAAATGAAAGCAAGTTTTCTGGATGAGCAGCCTAAGCAAATTGGCCCGTTTAAACCCTTTAGCTCGTTCGCTTCAGCCTGTTCGAGACCTAAGAAATAAGTTTAAGCCAGTTTTAAGCCGTTATTTTTTAAAAAGCAACACTTTACGGTTTATTTAAATTTACGTTGAATTAAGTATGAGACGAAAGTCACCATTTGTAAAGAGTGACGTCATTGGTCATGAATATTCATTAGTTGGAAGCGGCCCAAATGAAAGGAACGTAACGTATTCATTAGTTGGAAGCGGCCAGTGAGAGGAGAGTAACATGCAACTGTTAACGTCATGAGTGATTTCATGACATTTGTGTTCGTTTATATTATTAATAATATATCATATATATATTATAAATACACATTAGTAATATATATAAGGTTCTAAAAAGACGCTTTACAAATAACCATATAACGCCTAAACATGCATACAAAGGTATTCTCTATGCTGCGCATTTGTTTCATACGTGAAACTGAAAAACGGTACAGAAGCAGATACCAACTCGCGATCGTAGTTCGTATCTTCGTAAACTAGTCGCTCATCTTTCCAAAGTTGATCTAGATTGAACGTCATTGTATATTCCTAAAAAGCATAAAGCACTTGTAGACAAAAATGGTTTACAAGCATATATTTACAGTAATAATACTTATCAAATCAAAAAAAAGTCAAAAAGTCTTTAAATCAAATCAAATCAAAAAATCAAATCAAATCAAATCAAATCAAAAAGTCTTTATTGCAACCATCTACAGATAGATACTAAAAAGCAACTAGGGTAACAAAAATAAGCAGAAGTCATTACATTTATTAAGTAAAAAGTACTAACCGAATAACTAAATAAATCTATGATGATGATAACGATGGTAATAATAATTATAATTATCATTATTATAATCTAAGATTGAAGGAATATTCTGTAATGGCCTTTCGATGGAGTCCTGATATTCATTGAAACCCGTAAGGAATTATTGGCAGTGTTGTAACCAGGGTTCTGCAGTAATTAAGTAAAAGTAACGTGCTACTGTACTTAAGTAAAAGTTTCAGTACCTTTACTTAGAAAGAAGTATCTCAAAACGGAAATACTTTTACTTTTAACGAAGTAAAATTTCACCCATTTTCAGTAGGTCTACTATTACTTACTTTCACTTTACGTAATATTCGTTTCAATGTTTGTTGCTAAAAATTGACTATAGCATTTTGTTAGAAAGGGCGAAGCTGAAGGAGCTAATGTGAATTTGTGCACAGCGCCATTGGAAATCTAGCCTATTTATAGACTGGTAATTTCCAACTGTGCCAAAAAGAAAGGTTTCACCCAAAACACGTGACTCGTGGCGGTTGGAAAATAAAGCAAAATGTTCTTAAATATAAGCCACGACCCTTTGGAGAACTCCCTCTGCGGTTCCACCAGGCCCACTGTCTGTGAAATCAAGGCACGCTCATCCGATTGGCTTTCCTCCCCTAAGTTTCCTCACCAATTCCATCGCCCACTGCATCATGGTCTAACGCGAACTACTCATTTACTATTTATTTATTTATTACAACTCTTCCTTCTCCGTTCTTTTCCCCACCTCTGAATGCGGCGCACCTTGACAATATATATATATATATATATATATATATATATATATATATATATAGGCCTATATATATATATATATATATATAGGCCTATATATATATTCTTCATTTATGCTGAACTCATTGCATCTGATTTGCTGAAATTATCAACTGAATCTAAATAATTATGCAGTGGGGGTAGCAGTGAATGACAAGTAGCCTGGTATAGGCCTATGATCAATGCCTATCTCCATTTGTGATTCAGAAACTGGGAGCCCGAAACACTTCTTACCATCTGCGTTTCGCTGATGTGACTGATGTCGTTCACGTTAATGTTGATATAAACAGCGAGAGGACCTGCAATTATACCTCCATTTTTATATTAATAATTTAATAACTTGCTAGTATTATAATATAATAGAGTATTGCAAATGTGATCTGATCTAACTTAGTCTAGTTTAGTCAGAAATATTTATTTTATGTGATAAGGTTAGATTACCACCTCTGTCGATTCCCGGTCTTATGCGATAGTTGTAGTTTTGCGAATCCAGTAGTTCTTCCGCGATTGTAGCCGCAACTCTAGATAGCAATGGTAGTTGAATGAAAGTAAAAGCGATAGTAGCAATATATTGTATTGTGTTTACGAATTTATAAAGCGCCTGTCGCAGTACAACCTAATCAGAGGCGCTCCCTGCGCGATGAGCTGCGTGAGAAAAGGAAAATCTTAAGACGGCGAGAAGTTGCAGCAATGCCCCAGTTAGAATCTGAGAACGAGTCATGGAAGGAAGATCATTCCAAATAGATGCGTAGGTACGGTGTTGAGCCATAGAAGTCCGGGTCCGAGGGACCAGGAGGTCATGTCGGTCTAAAGAACGGAGAGGACGGCCAGAGGCAGCCGAAAGAGGTCGACAGATAAGATCACAGAGATAACGAGGAGCTTTGCCCTGGAATGTTCGAGAGGTAAGGAAAAGAATTTTAAACTGGATACGCGCAGTGAGCGGAAGCCAATGTAAGTGCTCGGACATAAAAGTCGAGATATGAGAGTAGCGTAGAAGGCGAGCAGCTGCGTTTAAAACCGATTCAAGTGGAGACAGACGGGATTTTGGGAGACCAATAAGTAATGAATTATAGTAATCAATGCGTGAGCAGATAAAGGCATGAACCATGGAGGAGAAAGTGGAGGATGGAACAGAACACCGAACAGCACGAAGACGTAATAGATGATAAAAAAAATTATACCGAGAGAGGCTAGAGATGTGGTCAGAAAAAGAAATAGTACTGTCAAGAATGACACCCAAATCACGAACACTTGTCGAGAAGGAGAAGAGGGGAACCGCTCGGCAAGAGTT
Organism: Allolobophora icterica; assembly: GCA_963556255.1. Taxonomy (NCBI): domain Eukaryota; kingdom Metazoa; phylum Annelida; class Clitellata; order Crassiclitellata; family Lumbricidae; genus Allolobophora; species Allolobophora icterica. The sequence goes on from OY744603.1 coordinate 61,193,741, forward strand.
GCCTAATCAAGCTTGAGGAGCTGCTGGCGAGTGCCAAACCAGATCAGCTGAGTCTTTATAGTACTAGCAATAACAATTGTTATAGTAAAAGTAATGTATATTCGTTTAATTCTTGAAATCAAGCTTCGCTGGCAATAACGCAGCAAATTACAGATAGGGATAGGGAAGATGCTAAGTGTCTTGGATGGGCCTACGGGAGCTCCTAAGTGTCTTCAAGTGTCTACTAGAGTTTAAATTGAGGTTAGTAAATGTCTTTGTACAGCATTTTTGGAATAAAGTTTCGCTAATGATAATATTAAGTAATAGTTGTCCAGTTATACACAAATATTAATAGTAATGGCATCAGTAATAGAAAGAGCAACAGCAACAATAATATTATTAATATTAGAATAACAACAATGAAAACTAATTTCTGGGGACACGAGAGAAATATATCCACCTGTTTGAAGGCTCTCAAGATTAGCAATCAAGCTTTTAAACGCCGTAGCTTCTCGTAATACAATGTATACCGTACGGTCAGTGGCGGCGCGTGGATTTTTCTGAGGTGGCACGAAGCATCAGTGTGCCGCCCCCTTCCCCGTAAGGCGGCAGGCCTGTCCAGTAGTCTAGTGAAATTTATCTGAGTTGTGTATGATAGTGGTTGGAGTCTTAGCCATTAGTAGCCTAGTATAGAGCACAGTAGCAGATTAAGCAGATCCGCTACTAGTGTCACTGTGTTCTGGGCACTTAAAGTACTTTTAGCATTAGCAAATCAAATCAGAGGGGTTATCAGAGAGTAGTCAAAAGGAGGTCCGAATCCGGTTTCCAGACGGCCAAATCAAATCAGAGTGGGTATGCAGAAAGTAGTTGAAAAGAGATCCGAGTCCAGTTTCCAAGTGGCCAGATCAAGAGAAGAGGCAGAGCAGTGTCAAGGCGGATGTCGTTTAGGGCGAGAATAATTGGAAGGAGGAGGATCAGATGAGTCGGGGTAGTACTTGAAAAGGGGAGACCAGATTTGAGTGGAAAGCCAGATGGTGATAGAGGAGTATGAGGAGGAGGATGAAGAACGGGTTGTAATGATGATAGAGAAACTGAGAAGCTGCGGAATTCAGAGGGAAGATCAGTCCATAGGCGTGGTGCTGTGTTGAATATGGCTCGGTTGGAGAACTTAAGATAAGTAGTAACTGGCGATCGAGAAAGACTTAGGAGAATGATCGGATGGAGCGGGTTGCCTGAATGGTGAAGAGATCACTGAGGTACTTACTACTTGGGCCGGGAATATTGTAGGAAGTTGTACTTTAGTGTAATATAATGAAGTGGATTCGATCTGGGATTTTTAACCAATGATGTGATTTGAGGATGGGGGTGATATGATGATGTTTTGGCGTTCTAGTGACAGCTCTGGCAAGTGAGATTTGGATAAGCTGCAGACGCTTGATTTGGGTGGATTCAAGGTTGAGGAAGAGCTAGAGAATTGCAGTAATCAAGCTTTGAATGAGGTAGCAGTGGTGGAGGCAGTTTCACAGTTCGTCCCTGGGCTCAAAATAACCTAGCTACGCCGCTGCTAGAAACTAGACTTAAAATGATCTAAATCAATTTCAAACTAAGAAATAAATGGAAGTTCTCATGAACAGTGAAGATTTACAGTTCACTGAATTATGATATAAAAGTTTCATTGAAATTTCTAGCATCGAATTACGTAATAACTCCAAATGTCACACTACGGTTACCACAGGAAGCACTGAAAAATATTCCATGTAGTTAAAGTGTCGCCCCCACAAGTGGCCGCCCGGTGCGACGGCACCACCTTGCACCCCCCGCCCCACGCGCCGCCACTGTATACGGTGAGCCAGAATTGGATGGGACTTAGCCTTTCCATATGTCTCCGGAGAATTTTTCTATTTTGTGAGAGATTACACTTACCTCGGGTACAAAGCATAATAAAAATAACAATAGAACAATAAATGCATAAAATAAAAACAGGAACTGAAAAAGATGATAATGATGCTGAAGCAAAGGAGGAGTAAGAGATGGCGAAGTAAGGAAAAGCAAGAATAATTTTTGTGTTTCTGGGAAATGCGCAAAACTGTAGAGTTTAGTTCGTCCTTCACTCCGTTTGTTTACTTGAAACCTACTTACTTAGCTCGCTTAAAAACCACTTCTTATTTAGCCTACTGAAACCTACTGTGTAACATTGAGTGGCGAAGTTGTGGGTGGCGGAGTTGTGGGTGGGCAGGTTGCGAGTGGCGGAGTTGTGGGTGGCGGAGTACCTTCGACGCAGACTACCGTCCAAACCATGAGGAGGATTACGACTCCTTCTATCATCTGAATACATATACAACTTGACAAACGAGCACACGCATTGCGATCTAAACACACACAAATAACCTGTGTTGAAACGAAGCAACATAACAATGCTTTTAATGGTTCGTTAAAAATGGATAAACTGGATCTCTGCTTCTCTCTCTCTCTCTCTCTCTCTCTCTCTCTCTCTCTCTCTCTCTCTCTCTCTCTCTCTCTCTCTCTCTCTCTCTCTCTCTCTCTCTCTCTCTCTCTCTCTCTCTCTCTCTCTCTCTCTCTCTCTCTCTCTCTCGGTCTTGCTCTCTTCTCTCTCGGTCTCTCTTCTGTCTTTGTGTCTCTGCCTATGTCTCACTACCTCGCTAGTTCTCTGTCTCTGTCGCTGTTTTTCTGTCTCTTTCTCAAACTTTTTTTCTCTCTCTCTCTCTCTCTCTCTCTCTCTCTCTCTCTCTCTCTCTTCTGTCTTTGTGTCTCTGCCTATGTCTCACTACCTCGCTAGTTCTCTGTCTCTGTCGCTGTTTTTCTGTCTCTTTCTCGAAGTTTTTCTATCAATGTTTCTTTCTCTCTTCGTCTCTTAAACTAGTGATAATTTCGACTGGGCGCATCCGGGTCAACTATGTAAGTCCAAGAATTTCTATTGTGGCCTTCCTCCATGCTGTATGCATATCCACATCTAAACCACCACATCTCTAGTCCATGTTGTTCTAAGTCAATAGCGTCATCGTCAGTCACTCTTAAGCTTTCTCGGTGTGACTCACAGGGCTCTTTAGTAGATAAGAGAACCACCTGAGAAGAGGTCTAATCCAGAAAAATAATTCCTCTCGCTCTCTTCTCTCTTGCTATATCTCTCTTGCTGTTTTCCATATTTATTTTGTTGTCTTCCTTTACTCTTTTTATCTTTCATCTTTCTCTTGTTCTCTTCCATTTCTCTTGTTCTCTTTCAGCTATCATTTGTTCTCTTCCATATCTCTCTTGTTCCATTCCAAATCTCTTGTTTTCATCCACCCATCTCACTCTTTCTTTCCCTCTTGCTTTCTTCCACATTATCGTGATTTCTCTGCCTTCGGAGCCCCTTCCTATTAATTACAGTACATTCTGTACCGCTTGGTGACTTCGCCCAATAATTCTTCAGTTATTTTCTGTCTGGCAATTGACATACAATCAACTTATCATGAGGTCGCAGCGGACAATAGAACCGGACTCTGTCGACAAATGAAAAGTCAATGAAAGTTAGATTAGATAGTTCACTTTTCTGATGTTCTCTATCCAGATTCAAGTTGTGCAACTTATGATTCTATTCCATTTTCAATCTCTTCGTATCTATTTTTCTTCTTCTGTTTAAATTCTCTCTTGTTCTGCGTTAAGTCTGCCCCTGTCTAATTTCATGTTTTCCCTATCTCTTTATTTTGCGCGTTTAATTATTTCCCATTATCATTCCTGTTATGATTCTATGTTTTCATTTTATATCTCTCTTGTTTTGCTGTAATTCTGTCCAATTCTCATTCCTGTTGTAATTTCATTCTTTTACATATCTCCTTCACATTCCGCTTTAATACTTTCCTGTTCTCCTTCCTGTTTTAAGTTCACTCTTTTCTATATCCCCTTTCTGTTCCGTAATAGTTCTTTCCTGTCGTGCTTAATTCTTACCTGTTCCAATTTCATATTCTCGACCTCTGACTGACTCCTTCCCATTGCATGCTGTTCTATTTTTAAAACCTGCTTTGATCTCTCCAAAGTTACTATTCCATATTAAAATGAGAAGAAAAAGAAAAAGAAAAAGATGAAGGAGGAGGAGGAGGTGGTGGAAATGGCTAATACTTTATTCCACGCATGGGTACCTCTCAGTGTCAGTTCAAACATGAAAAGTGGAATACATTCATCTTTTCTACATTTTCTGCACTTCTACTCTTCTATTTCTGTTAGCTTTCTTGTTCTTGCTCTTATTCTTCATCTCCTCCTCCTCCTCAATATCCGTCTACAGTTTAGATAAATATACTATGGTATGTCAACTCACTTTAATCTTCGTTTCCTTCTGCTTGCGAACTAAAGTATTGACGATCGAATATTCCATGAATGCTCCGAAGACAAAGACGAGGCAGGTGGGCATCCAGATGTCAATGGCTTTCATGAAGGAACCAGATGGCATGCTGCGCATCAGTCCGGTCCTCTGGGTCTTAATCTTTAGGACAGTCAAGATACTTAAGGAGGTTCTTGCTGGTGCAGATTCCGGATCTATGCAGAAGGAAAGCCAGGACAGAAGTACGACACGGAATTGAGGAAGGTAGGTGCTGAGAATGTGGGCTCTGAGTCGTTGGCTCAGGTGGAGGAGTGCTCTTAGACAGGGCTTCTGTCCTATAAAACGACACAGAATGAAGACTTTGATACAGACTGATTTCAACCAGCTGCACGTTTAAAGCCGTTTGATTTGAAACATAACAAAAACTAGTTACATAGTTTATTGAACTGCGCTGCTTTTCGTCGCGTTATAGCACATGGTTTGAACTCTACAGCAGGTGTGTGCTGAGGATGATATTTAGATCTTGTCGTTAGAGGGAAGCAAACAATGCATTGCTTGGATATTCACAAACTATTTGTTCGTAAAGAACAATCACACCACTCTGGCTCGCGCAGGCAACGCTATTGAGGCGCTCTTTCAAGGCGTTTAATTATAATGTCAAGATACATACATACTTTACATAAGTTTATACACACGCATACATAGGCGCATACACACATACGTACTGCGACGGTGGCACCTGCTACAGGTCGTTTTATTGGTAGCTTCTGGCTGCGCATGGTAAATGCAACCTTTGCACATACCTAAGGCGGGTGGTGTGTTAACAAAGAGCGGCTGGTCCCTTGAAAAATCGACACTACAGGTTTTTAAGGAAAGTACATCGTTAAGTGTATGATATCGTGTATCGGTTGCTAAAGTCACCAAAGAAATATGAACGGAGGAAAGGAAGGATGTTTAGAAAAAGAAGAAGTAAGTTAAAGTGGATGTACAAATGTTAGTTTCAGTGCAGAGACAATTAAGACTTCTTTGTCAGTTAAATGGGATGACTTTTTAAAATATTGTTGGGCGTTTAATAAAAAATCGTTGAAAGGAACTCGCACTTCAAATTCAGAACCATACATACGCACATGCAGGCATAGATACTGGCACAAGCACAATCACAGTGATGAACGATGCAAGTAAATACGTAGCATGAATGCTGATGTATTAGAAACCAATGTATGAACAACACAGTTGGTCAACAAACCGATGCCACTGTGAACACAGACGATCGACGTGATGTTGGTGATTGTGTACTCAGGGAGGTTAATGTTGTCATCTAGCTCAACAGCCAGAGCATCCAGTCTCCAGTTGAAGACGATATCCGCTGTGGTGTAGCCGTCTGTCAGTCAAATACACATTATTCCACTGACGTGACATTTACGAATCAAAACCACATTGGAAACTGAAACTATAATTCTCCAGAACTGAACCAAAAGTCAAACCGAAGGCAAGAATCGTCGTCATTGAAGTGCGATAGAATTCGTCGAGAAAGCGTTTAAGGTAGGCCTATTCCAACCAACGGAGACTGAAACTCTAACGAAATTTACAAAGAGCCTATTGTACTCACAAAGCCTTATTGACATAAAACCGAAATTAACAAATAAAATAACTAATACAATCCTAAATTCCGAACTAAGTAATATTTATCTAACTGTCGAACAACATGTCAAAATCAATGGAAACACGATTCAATATGCTACGCCCGAAATCGAAACCTAAAGTGAAAATGAAACTCTGTTCCAATCGAAATTCACGCACAGCTTCCAAGCTCAGTCAGTTTAATCATATTATCAAGCAGTTATTATTCGAAAAACGACTCACAGCTTCCGAACTCAATTGTGCAGGTTTGGTTGTCCATTGGGTAGCGATCAAGCTGTATGCTACACGAAAGGGTTAGAGTCAATCTCTGGCTGAAGAAAATGGTGTCATCTGGAGAGAGACGGATCAGTCGATTAGGAACCGTTATTGTGTGGAACAGACCGGACTTCAGGTTCCGTATGAACAGATCCGGGATCCAGAGACGGTCGAATTGGTTATAATTCAGCGTAATGCTATAATCGGAAGACGTGTAATTTGTTAGGTATACGATGGATTTCTTACAGCGACGTTAACAAGGCTATCATGCGCAAGCCTAAGTGAAAGTTAATACATCTTGGATAAATATTTCTTCAATAGCTAGAAAGGTCATCGCTGCCGAGCCCTGGCATACACGTAGAACCCAACTAAAGGAGTCTCATCGAGAGCTGACAGATGACACCGTGTTCAAAGCAATTCATATATGCTTATAAGATTCACTGTAAACTTGATTGTCTTGAAGTCTAAAACCTTCTGCGCGAAACGCAAATGATAATCAAAGGACCCAACAAAAGCACGCCTTTATAGCCAGGACACAAACGTCGTATATATGATGCACACGAGCTCACGTAGCTTCAACTGCCCTGGCAGTCATAAGATATCATTCGAGTATTGAAAACTATTTCTGATGTTACTATCACTACCAATTCTACTACTATAGATTGCTACTACCACCGCCAGCACCACTAACTACTAGATACGATACTACCATATTTATTGCTATTAAAAGCTACTAAAGCATTGAGATTAGTTGCCATTTTGCCCAAACGAGAACACCGACTGATGTCTTGGACATCGTGATAACGGCGCTATAGAAGTCACTAAATTAGATCATTGGACTGACCCTTGGAATTGACCGGATAGCGATTTTGTTTTGGATTACTTTTGATTGACTGCAAGGTCATCATATATATTATAATGGCGCTACAGAATGTATGAGATTAGAGTAGATTACTATTAAGACAAAAATTGACTTAACTATGAATTACCTAATCAATAATTAATTAGTTGACTAATATGACTCTGATATTTCCTCGGTGAAAGGTACAACAAAATACTACCAATTACCAAACGCCATAAAATACTACAAAATACTACAAGATACTACAAGATACTGCAAAATACTAAAAAAAAATACTGCAAAATACTACAAAATACAAAAAAATTGAATTTATTAACCACAAATTAACTAATTAATAATTAATTAAGTTATATGACTTGATTTTTTCCTCGGTGAAAGATCCTACAAAATACTACAATATACTACAGAATTGCGCGATAATTTTTTACTCCGATTTACTCGTGCTATACTTGCCTTCGTTTGAGCTCCATGATGGACAGTCCATCGTTTCTCCAAGTCTGAGGCAAGTAAATCGCCATGGAAGACTTCTGTCAACCATTTTGTAACACCGCATTTTACATATATGTACATTTCTGTACCAGCTTTTATCTATGACCATCCAGCGACATACATACATGCATACATACATATATACAAAAATGAATGGCACCGCATTTCTTGAAAACTAACTAGAATGGTACATGTACATACGTACGTACGTATAATATACATACACACACGTACATACATCCAGCGCTTTGTGAGTAATAGAAAATGCGCTTTGTGAAGTGTCCTGATTATTCCTGATGCAAACGTACATGCATGTACATACATACATACATACATACATAGTATTTAAATGCTGTAGGGATACAAGACTTGTCGAAGTGTGAGTATGAATTACAACGTAGCCTACTAGCTTGGATTTCCGATCAAATTCGCGAATCGCTATCTGTGGGACCGTTACGAGTTTGAGCCAACGTACGTTTGAATTCATGAGTAACCGAGGATAGTTTGCTGTACGGTACGACGACCAGTAGATAATCGATATGGATTTATCTAGTTCCAGATCATTGGTAAAACTACATATTAGCCTACGCCGGTGACTTTACTACGAAAGAAGATTTTGTTTGCAGCCACAGTCGAGTTGTACTTGCATGAAAAAGGCGTTTCGAACGGTAACTGGTTTCACTGCATCCTCTCGCTATCAACGGAGAGAAACTCAGGATCAAATAAACTGATTTAAATTTATATAGTTAGGGAACAACTCGCTATAGGTAATTAGGTTTTTTACCTGTGAACCTTGATCCGTTTATTTAATGTAATCAACAAAACACTACATTACGTCTGATGTCTCTGAAACAGCAGATTACTCGATGTATCGATGTAAAGTAATTAATTTCATCAGCTTAGGTCGACGCAGCAAAAATGACTATTAAATATAACCCACTACACGAACGTACATATGGCCTACATAAATACCATCATACATACAGTCATACATTCATGCATACATACTTAGATACATAGGTATATGCATACATACATGACATACATGACATAACATGACGTGACAGGGCATAGACTACGGAGGGGAATGGAATGATATGCATGGCATGGCAAGTTCTGGTATGACATGGTAGCGAATAGCATGGTTTGGTATGGTATTTAACGGTATGTTAGGGTATGCTATGTTATGGTATGTATGATATCGCATGGCATTACGTTTGGTTGAATAGGGCGATGATTCCAGCGCCTACCATTTCAATTTCGCTGATAGAGCTGAAGTCGGCCACCTCCAAGTTAATGTAGACATTCAATGCATCTATTTGCAACAAAAACAACGAAAGCATCAGCAACAAAAAAGGGAAATTAAATTTCTGTACCAGTCTTTATCTATGACCAATTGACCATTAGCGACATCAATGAAGACTAGTCATCACAGTAAATGTTTTCCCGATTTTTTGTAATCCTGAAGAATCATATGTACCTCGGGTAAAAAGATGAAAAATCTTAATATTAATGATGATGATGATGATGATGATGATGATAATGATGATGATGATGATAATAATAATAATAATAATATAATAATAACAATAATAATAATAATAATAATAATAATAATAATAATAATAACAATAATAATAATAATAATAATAATAATAATAATAATAATAATAATAATAATAATAATAATAATAATAATAATAATAATAATAACACCAACAGCAACAACAATAATAAGAACAACAAGAGCAATAAACAATTGCAATAACAATAACAATATGATAACATTCCAAAGACTGTTTAGTTGAAAATATTCATGAGTAAATTCAAAGGGAGGTATCTGAATTACAACCTCGATCGGCGCCAGGTCTGATGCGATTGTTGTAATTTGCGGAACCAGGACGTGTCTCTAACAGGTTCACAAAGACCCTAAAACAATGTAATGCACTGTAATAAAGAATTGAAATATCAACTGAAATATTATCTAATTTCCATGTCTCTACTGTAAGCAGCCAAAGTTCGTGTCTAACCTTAACGTGATCATGGCAGGGAATTTTCAACATTTCATCACGCCAACCTGGAGATGCCTGGAGACATATGAATGTGGGAAATCGATTGATTAATAGTCGACTCCACAACTGATTCGTGACTTCTAACACACGCTTGTAACAAACAACTCCAACCTCTAATTAATTATCACTGTTATTATATCATGCTTATACACAGATGCGCTGTAGTAAAAAGTGCCAAACGCCGCTATATTTACTGTAATAATAATTGATTCCTGTCCATCGCACGATCAAATTAGGTATCGATTATGTTTAATATTTGCATTACAAGGCGAATGGTCAGACAAACGGATCGATTGTGCAGGTCATAGAAGATGGATTTTAGTATGATTGAGAAGCTGTTATCAGTTCGTGACCATGGCTGTCTCAGGGCTGGGCTAAGGGTCTGCTCTTCTTCTTCTAAGCGAGGTAAAATAATGTAGGTCTAACGTGTGTAAGGTCATGTTCAATAAAGCAACTTAGATAGAATCAATGAGTAAAGGTAAAACCTAAGAATAATGAGGTGCGCACGAATAGGTAAAGTGATATGTAACTGGTGGCATGGCAAAAGCCAACAATGTTATTTGAAGTAGATTAAAATAAGGGTACGATGAACTGAGGTAAGATAGGGGATGGTAATACGTCACAGGAAGGTATACGGGCAATTTTCGATACAATAAGTAAGTTCATAAGCTCATATTTAGAGCAAAGTAAGATAAGGCAAAGTAAGGCAAAGTAATTGTAATTGTAGATTTATATATCGCCGTTCAAAGAGTGGTAATCGTTCTTTCATTTCGCGCCTTAATAGACTTCTAGAAGTCATCAAAGGAGCGTTTTGATTATGCAATTGATGTGACAAACGGGGCAACATTTCCTTCAAAGTATCTTCGTTGCTTAAACGCAGATGGTTCAGCATTCAATGACCCGATCGTGTGATCAAATGACAAGGCGTCCTAGGAAGGCTGGCGTGCAGAGAGATCATTAAGGCCTTATTAGATAACGTGACTATGTATCTATGTATATTCGTTTATTCAGGTAGAAGACATTGCTGTTACGGAGGCAGCAATTTAATAAACTGTGGTTACACCTGCGTGCGTCAGCGTGACAGTTACTGAGTGCAGTTGTACATGCGGATTGACTGAAAGAAGAGAGACCCGCCAACGAGATGTTTGGCAAGACAAGGGTGAGCCCAGACCGTGACGCGTGATATTTGAGGAATTATGCACGGCACGTCAGGCACGCGCCGATCCCGTGGGGATCAGGAGGTTGAGAAAAGAGATGGTCTAGGAGGAGGAGAGAAGAAGGGGACAAAGAGGAAAAGAAGAATAACGAGAAGGAGAAAGAAGAGGACCACGAGGAAGTTCGGAGGAACACGAGGAAAAGGATGAGAAGGAGATTAATGATGTAGAATGAGAATAATAGACGAACAGGAGGGGAGGTAAGAAGGCCAGGAGGAGTATTATGACCAGTTTTTTCAGTAGGATTAAGAAGAAGAGAGGCAAGAAGTAGGAGATAATGGAGAAAAGTAAAGGGATGATCATGAGCATGAGAAGTAGAGGGAGGAGGAGAAGTACAACAAAAAGAAGAAGGTGAAAAGTAGTATGTTGAAGAACATGAAAAGGAGAATAATTGAGAAGAAGAAAAGAAATGAGCTGTACTAGAAGAAGTAACGGAAGGAGGAAGAGAAGAAGAAGGAAGAGAAGAACGGGGAGGAGAAGAAGGTGCAGGAGATAGAAGGAGGCAGAAGGAGGATAGGAAGAAGGATTAGTAAGAGAAGAATTATAGCACCCAACGATCTGGATAAGGAGTCTTACACTTTTCTCTGGAAGAATGTGCAAAATTCTGTCCGTTTTGCTCAATCTGTTACTTAAAAATACTTTTGTGTCCTAAGGACACCTAATTTTTAGCCTCCCGCAGCCTGCTTTTTATAACCCAACAAAATACATTGTTTTAGCCAAGGCTAAAACCTGCTTCTTTTTTTACTAAAACCTAGTTCTGTTTCTAGCCAACTGAAACTTACTCCCGTTTTCTAACCTGCTGAAACCTATTTCTGTGTTAGCATACTTAAAGCTACGTCTGTTTCTATCCTGCTGAAACCAACTTCTGTTTCTAGCCTGCTGAATGCTACTTCCTTTTTAACCTATTAAACCTGTTTCTTTTTAGCCTAATGAAACCTGCTTCTGTTTCTAGCCTGTTGAACCTTATTTTTAACCTACTGAAACCTGTTTCTTTTAGCCTACTGAAACCTACTCGTGCTTCTGGCGTACTGAAACCTACTCCTGTTTCTGACCTACTGAAACCTACTTCTGTTTCTACTCTACTGAAACCTACTTGTGTTTTAGCCTACTGAAACTTGCGTTTGTTTCTAGCCTGCTGAAACCTACTTCTGTTTATAGTCTACTGAAACCTACTTCTTTTCCAGCCTACCGAAAATTACTTGTTTCTAGCCTACTGAAACCTACTTCTGTTTCTAAAGCCAATTGAAACCTACTGCTGTTTCCACCCTGCTGAAACCTACTTTGTGGAATCGATTGATAGAGTGTCATCGACGAAGACAGCCAGCAAAATCATCAGGAGAACTACGACGCCTGCCATCATCTGCATACACAATGTAATTGCCGACTTATTACGATCTTAATATACATCAATATATAAATTCATAAATACATATATAGTTTAAATTATATACGTGCTATTTATATATGAAAGTATTCTCATGTTGTATATATATAAAGTAATGACATATATTCATAAACATATTTATCGTAGATTGTTTCAAATAGCCACTGCTATATACAATTTTAATGCAGATCACGTGTAATATTATTGTAATGTGTAATTGCAATTAAAAAATCTTATTGCGCTTCTTCAAGAGAAACAAAACTCTGAGTAGAGGAGCACTCTATACTAACTGTCATTAAGAACAGGAGGAATTCTTCACTTAGGAAGCAATGCTTAGATAGCTACAAAGTAACCAGTGGTTTGCTACATCACACACGCAAAGCCTAACCAGCGGAATGATAAATGGGTCCGGCGACCTAGATGACAATGTATTTTCATTTTGTCTCCAAGAGTTAGGCGTTGTGTACGCATTTCTTCGAGTGTATCTCTGGCAAACGCTTTCGTCTTCAGTAGCCTCGATTACTGCAACTCGCTTCTTGTAGGCATCAAAAAGTTAAACGTGCTGAAACTCCAACGAGTTCAGAGCTTTTTGCGTAGAGCCATAACTAATTTTGGCTAGAGCCATCACTAATACGTCAAATATGAACATTTTACCTCAGCGCTTATTCCCAGACTTATCATTATTCAACTGGATGACCTAATTATCTTTCTCTGGTCGTAACTAAGCCTTGAATTGTCCTTTCTGCTCAGTCGATTGCGTCATTTCGTATTCAATCTAAGACTTGCATATTGCGTATTTTCCTCCATGGGCTTCTGTGCCTTGGTGGACTGAACTTCTGGAAATCGACTTGATTATGGTCTTGTTTTGGTGCGCCATCGCTTAATGCTTTAATATCAGACATCGGCGCGATAAAAGTTGTTCTTGCTAATTACAACTATAATTTTTTTTAAATTAGCAATGCAGTTAGGTATATTCCTAAATGTAATAGTAGGCTACGTATAAAATATTCAGTCTTTGTAACAAGAACTGTTTGTGCATGTGCATAATTGATTTTAACAATCCACAAGTACTTAGGCCTACATGGATGTATATTAATTACTAACAATTATTTACTCTTCTAGTGTAGGGTAAATATTACACGAGATTGAATTTTTAGGCCGTTGCATCGCATTACATCAGGAAAAGCTACTATTACGTTGTAGTTATCACGGTGGCGCTATAGAAATTCTCATAATAGAATTAATCAGAATACCTGATATCTCGTCGCAGTTATATGACGTATTGATTCGACTTACAGATGAAAGGATGTCTGTGTAAGCCGACTACCAGAGTGTTTCTTCTCCGATATTTCTGTTTCTCTTTCTATGACCACGCTGACTCTCACTCCATCTACAAAATGGACATTCCCCTCGCAGAAACAGGAATTAGTAATATTCTCGGTAACTTAGACCAAGACGTCAATGTAGCTCTGTATTAACGACGACGGTCAGAGTCAACGTATTTATATAATGGAAGAATCGCCGCTTGTGGCTGCTTTAACACGCCCTCAGTGCGCGGGCACTGCTATGGAGCGCCGAAATCACATCGAGCGCCGTTGGTTTCATAAATCAATTGGGCTTCGTGCAGCTGAGTCTTATCAGAGGTAGATGCTTTCAACACTGTTGACCATGGCATTCTGTTAGGGCGCCTTGAAGTATCGCTGATTTGAACCTACTCTTTTCTTATTTGGGATTTGTAGCTCATCAGTAAGCTGGTGACATAAAGGCACATGTCCGTGGCCTAACTGTAGAAGCCATATCCTTAGTAGAGGCCAAAGAAGGTGCTTGGAGTCTGTACAGTGCATATTAAAGTCACCTATATTAATTATTTCAGAAGGAGAGGAAATCAAATGCTTACGTAGTGACTGAAATTCACTCAAAAAGTCAGTCAAAGAGAGGATGGTGGACAACAAATATCAACAAGCACGACTTGCTTGTTACCAGAATTGAGATTAGTGGCCAAGACTCCCCGTATGACTTCGGTGCTGGAACAGTGGAACAGGCAAAGTTGACTACTGCAGTGGGAGATATGATTTGAAAAGAAAAGCAAGCCCTCACTTTATCACTAGAGTAAGCAGGGTATTATAGTCATGGAATACACAGGGCTTTGCTTTTCCAATAAAATATCCCTTTAAATGTGATCTATCGTTTTATATAAAGCATAATAAATTATGTCGTTGATTTTGCCCTGATGCCTAGTTAGAATAAGAGGAGAAAATCAAATATGAAATTGATGCCAATGAAAATAATTTTCATATAGGTTCTAGACTAGACATTGGTGGAGAAGAACCACAGAGGTGATCAGCCAACCATCAACAGATCAACCTTTTGCTCTGCCCTGCCATAAACTCTTCCACGTAGAGCTGCAGCGGTATCAGTTTTCGGTAGTTTACAAGAAGATTCCTTCCTTATCAGCTTGGTTCTTGGCGCTCTTGCGATATTAGTTTTCGGTTTTCGGTGTGTTCTTTCCGTTTTAAATGTATACTGTACATACGCATGCATGTAGGTATGCATGTAGTTATGTATGTACACATGTATGTATGTACATGTATGTATGGTAAATCTAGTTTCATAAACAACACTTACGTGGGTGTGTATGTACATGTATGTCTGATTGTATCAAGACACTTTATATAGCGCCTCAATATTCCTCAAATAACGTATGGACGACGCGTGTCTTCCAGTCATTTCTTTAGGGAGCGGAAAGTAAATTAATCTACCTCACAGAAAACTGGAAGCACATGATTGGGACTGAACCATGATCATGACCATGACACGAAGAGCATGATCTTCAACTGATCATGATCGTACACATCACCATCATCGCGATCGTAATGCCACGATCAAAACAATCATGATTTATCCGATGACCTTGATGATGACACAATGAATGAACGAATCAATGAATCATAATAGGAGACTTACATGCCAGACTGATTGACTGATACCTGAATCAAAGGCATGGTCAGTCGCTAAGGGAAATGGAGATGGTAAGTCTGGATAAAGGAGGAGGGCGACGCTAATCATCTTTGTTATGACACAATGTGGTTATACAGTAACTAACATAACTCACAGACAATGTACGCCCCTGATTAGTTTGCTAATGAAGTGACGCTTTATAAGTATTCGATTACAATTACTAAAAAATAAGTACCGGTAGGCCTTATTTTCAGGGTGACCATATTTATCCATAAACTAAGGCACTAGCCTACGTTGTATCCTCGCTCGTGGCAAGGACAAACTTTACATCTGGACATACTGCAGTGAATGAGACTCCATTGCTTAGGATCGACGTGCATGTCTTCTTGGCAGTTTCAACAAAAACTAAATGCGAATAAACCTAATTATCATAATCACCTGTAACCTCTGTTGGGCTGCATAAAAAATTATATTTAAAACAAATAAAAACAAACTGGGTTTGTGTTTTAACGAACCTACTGACCGAGCATGTCAGGACGCTGAAAAATTATTGCTAAAAGTAAAAAGTAAAATTAATAAATCTTAATAATTAATCATCTTAACATAATTAAAAGGTTTTAAACTAAATTTAGATAAATTACAAAAAATTAATTAAGACGATATAAAGCAAATTCTAAAAATTGTTTCGAAGGATTTAATAGTAACTCGAGAAACGAAACAACAATTACTAAGCGAAATTAGTACTGAAAAGTCACAGTATTTTAAATTCACACAAGAACTTCGTCATCATAGAGCAAGAACAACATGTTGACTTAGCGTCAACCAAGATACAATGTCTCTTGCTAGTAGTATATCTTTATTAACATTAGGGCCTACATAAATAAAAGTCTAGCTCAAATACGTTTGCAGAATCTTCCAGTCGTCTTGAAATTCATTCATTTTGATGAACAACTTCTTCTAAGCCGTCCAGTTTATACTGTTCAACTTCCGAAAGATTTTCAATAATAAATTACTCAATTAAATTTTGACAATGACTGAGCGAGTCTTCTAACATAGTCAGTCAACCTTGTTCAACTGGACATCACGTCTTTGACCCCGAAAGTCGACTTTATGTCATGACCTTGCTTACCCGACGAGGTAAGACGGCCAGTAGAAGAGACAGAAGATGAAAAAGGCTAAGGGGAACAAAATGCGGGAAACCATTTCCAAGGCCATCGCTGGATCTTCGTTGTAATCGAAGAGAGACCAAAAGCCTCCACGACGACCACAGAAACTTTTCTCGTCCATCGATCCATCTACGCCTCTGCCTTCGTTCGCATTATAGGGAACATCTTCCACCTTCTGGAATGCAATGAAACAATACTGTTTATGTAACGGGGTGTACGCGCCGCCGTGGCCTACTCGGTAGCGTGCTGGTCTGTACACCAACGATTACAGGTTCAGGACTTCTGAACGAACTACGTATAACGATAATAGAAATTGCTTGAATATATTTGTCTTCCACTTCAGTTTTAGATCTACTGACCTGGTTTGCTCAATAATAAATGCAATATATCAAATAAATGAATAAAAATGAATATTAAACCATTGTTAATTTATTATACTACGCTTGTATTACGCATAATGAAAAAATTCTAAGAGGGGCTATGCAAATGTATTGCTATAAATACAGTTATTTTATCCTATTTGAAATATAATAAATTGCCATAAATAACTCTGGGTAATAATTTCTCCTCATATCAATACACAAATTCAACAATATTGTTGAAACGTTGTTTTATATCTTAATTACACAACATTATTAAATAAGTAATTGTATGATAATTTTTTAATATGTTTTCAATTTTAATACTAAAGTATTTACCCGTCATATATGACGGGATTGATAGGAAGAGAAATGAATTTGAAAATGCGCATCTATGGTTTGTCTGTGGACTGTTAGTGTTGTTGTTCGTGTATTGCACATGACCAGTCGATGCTTAGTCTAATCAGTCCATCCATCGTTGCCGTCGCTCACGATTCAAACGTAATCGTCGCTGTTATGGACTTTGTTGATTCATGGGACCACGAAATTTTCAATGACGATTTACCAGCAATATAGTATTTTCGCCTTTTATTACGTCGTGTGGACTTTTACTAGAAATTATGAAGGACTATTTACGAACAATACTCTTTGGTCATCCTACCACTAAACCTCCCGTCAGATCGTGTGCTATAATGAGGAAGTGATGCCGGGATAGAAGGATGAAGGGAGGGAGGGAGGGTGGGAGGGAGGGAGGGAGGGAGGGAGGGAGGGAGGGAGGGAGGGAGGGAGGGAGGGAGGGAGGGAGGGAGGCAGAGACAGACTGAATAACAGGTGTTTGTCTATCAAACCGTCTGTCTGTCTTGACTATCTGTGTTTGTCTATCAAACCGTCTGTCTGTCTTGTCTATCTGACAGGTGAGACCGGCTGCGGTGAGGCACGGCCTTTCGCAGTGCTTGACCGGCGGTGAGGCACGGTCAAAGGCGGTGCCTGCGGCTTTTTGTCTATTAGGCCCTGTGGCAATCTATAGATAAATTGCTTAATCTCACTCCTTGCTTTCAGATTCGAAACAATTACTTTAAAAACGTTTAACTGCGATCATTAGTCTGCTGACTTTTTCATTGAGACAAAAAAACTGCGTTTACCCTCTGCTTCCTCCTACGTGTCAAGGTGTTAACGGCTACATATTCAATGAATGCTCCGAAGATAAAGACAAGACAAGTGGCCATCCAGACGTCAATGGCTTTCGTGGTGGATCCATACTGTATGCTGTGCATCAGTCCAGAGCTCTGTGTTGTGATCGCCAAGATCGTAATGACGCCGATAGCGGTTCTGGCTGGGGTCGACTCTGGATCGATATAGAAGGACAACCAGGACAGAAGGACGATGAGAAAGCTGGGTAGGTAGGTGTTGAGCAAGTATATCTTCAGTCGACGTCTCAGGTGGAAGTATGCTCTCAGACATGAAAAGCCACCTGCGAAGGTAATTAAAAACCGTAATGTTTGGTTTTACGATGCATTTACAAAATATTTTTTATTAAATGCTCTCTAAATTTTAGTTTTATGCTCTCATGCAGTAGTTCCTTAAGAGTCTGAAGCTTATCATTGCCACAAGCAATATCTATAATGTAGGCCTATATGAATAATTAAAGTAGTAAAGAAGGGCAAAAAGAAAATAGAAAAGTATGAAAGAAAGAGAAAAAATGACTGAAGAAAGAGAATAAAGCAAAGAAAACACTAAGAAAGACTGACAATGACTACACACAGTTTTAATTGCTATTCTAGAAATCGTTTTTTTAAAGAACGTAAACCAATAACTGAAGAATGAAAAACTGAAAAAATCCAGACATAGGGAAGAAGAAAAGATATAGATAACGTGAGTTGGAGTGGAGTAGATTAGAGACTGGCAGAAAAGAAGACCGGTAGACAAGCATGAACGTAGACAGGTAAGCATACAACCATCCAAAATATAACATGGGGATCTAAAGAGATTTGAATATTTGCCTGGAGTTGACGGAGTGCAGTCGATGCTAGTGATGTTCGTAATCGTATATTCTGGCAGACTGACTCTGCTCATCTCCACTGCCGAGCGACGACGCGATGTCCAATGGAGGATCAAATCATCAGTCACGTAGGCAACTGTCACACATGCAAAACAATAGGCTAAGGTATTGTAAATTTGTAATCTGTTAATTTGAAACTACGTTTGTGCAGACCAGGTCAAAAATAGTGCTCACCTCACACTTATTAGAAAAGACCATAAATCAATTAGTGCTGACCATAGGTTATTTAGTGCATTGGATTATATTATATATTCTGAAAGTATACCGCCACGAAACAACACATGGTTGTCCACATGTACTACGACCATTTCCAGTCTCTGCTCTCACCGCAACATTAATTGAGAACACATTAAAATGCATTTCTTGTTGTGTTTGAATCAGTCACTATTTTAGTCTACATTAACACTTTTGAGAGATAAAACTTGACACATTGTTTATAATAATAAGACAAAGGCCAAGAGACTCAAAATAGAAAGTGTTTTCTAAAGCAGGACGTGGGTCTACAGGGTGGGCAAAAAAGTAACCCCTACAGATTTTTGCTAATATTTCGGCCAAAAGTAAGAATTTTAAATCAAGTTTTACTGGCTTAAAAGTAATTCATATTCACGTATAACAGCCAAATTTCACCAAAATATTTCAAACAGAACCGAAGTTATATCACTTTTACTGTGTCCACCCACTGTTTTTTGATGGTCCAAAAACATGTAACGCAACAAAAAAGTAAAAAATAGATTTTATTAAGTTACATCTCAAATAATTGGCATCAAACAGACTTGAAATTGTTTCACAACTTGTGTTCCATGTGTCCACCACCAGTACCCACACATGTTCTGAGTTTCTCTGTAAAGTTTTGATGGCCCTGTTGAAAGGTTCCAGATGTAAATCTTTCCCTTATCAACTTCAATGCGATCTTCTCTTATCGTTTTTGGCTTTGGTCGCAGATTGTGGTATTTCTCCAGCATAGCTTCCCACACGTGATAATCCAGAGGGTTCAAATTCAGAGAGTTTTGGGGCCAATGGTCCAGCTGGCAGCAGACGAAATCAAAAATTAATTCTGAAAGCAGGCAAGAAACGTAATATGCAGCATTCACCTTCGCCTTTTCATCAACAAAATGCAGTCGACCTTTACAACCAAAACAAATACCAGCCGATACCATAACATATGAAGCGAACTTTTCGCGTTCAACGATCAAGCGATCAGGTCTCGCTAAATGATATTACAGTGACGTGTAGCTACGCTGGTGCCCCGTTTCTTTTCTAAATAATAATAATAGAAAAAAAATACATTAAATGGTCTAAAATTCTTACTTTTGGCCGAAATATTACCAATCTTTTTAGATGTGACTTAATAAAATCGTTTTTGTTACTTTTTGTTGCGTTACGTTTTTGGACCATCAAAAAACAGCGGGTGGACTCAGTAAAAGTGACATAACTTTAGTTCTGTTTGAAATAGTTTGGTGAAATTTGGCTGTTATGTTTAAATATAAATTACTTTTAAGCCAGTAAGACTTGATTTCAAAATTCTTACCTTTGGCCGAAATATTAAAAAAAATGTAGGGGGTTACTTTTTTGGCCCACCCTGTATATCATAAATGAGAACGAGCTTGAAACTACAGCTGAAGACGAAACCGAAATACTCGATGCTTCAAAACACAATCGAACGCCTAAATGAAAACCGAAAGTATAACGTCAACAGAAACCGAAAGTGAAAATAACAGTATATAAGCTGAAATCCTATGTACTCACAGCTGTTCAACTCAATAAAGCACGTCTGATTATCCATTGGAAAGCGGTCAAGCTTCATATCGCAGAATAGAGTGACGGTGAGACGCTGGGTGTAATAAACGAGGCCATTTGGAGAAATGCGGATTCTTCGATTAGGAACCGTTATCTCGTGGAACAGACCGGACTTGAGGTTCATAATGCACAGATCCGGGGTCCAGATCAACTCATACTGGTTGTAATTCAGCGTAATGCTTGAATCGGCAAATGTTATATGTTATTGTTTTAACAACCAAAGCATACAATCCAGAGTAAGTTTTAGTCAATGCACGAGAAAGTGCAGCTGTGGAATAATATAATTATTGATAGGCCTATTGACATTAACATTAAAGTTAACGTTAATATCAATAGTAGTATAATAATAGTATGGGTATTGGAATTATATAGGTTTTATTATTATCTACTAAATAATATATACTACTAATATATATTAATGATATATATATATACTCATCCTTGACAATTGACTTAAACCCGACTAGTATCTTTTTAACGAGGTAGAAATAATCCCACATGGACGAAATATAATTTTCTTTTATTCTGTTATTAGGCCTAATATTATTGATATTATTATTATTATTATTATTATTATTATTATTATTATTATTATTATTATTATTATTATATTATTATTATTATTGTTACGCGTCCCCTCTGAGAGACAAAATGCTCCACCTCGTCTACTAAAGGGGCCCCACGTGACGTGTTGGAGGTACAGGTGAGGAAGAAGGTCGACATGCTAAGAACGCCCCAGGATTCGAACCCTGCAGCCAAATAGACCTTGGTAAGCGAGAACCGCCTACTTCTTTTTACGAAGGCCTCACCTTACCCTGCAGTCTCTCACTGCGCCTTAATATACCAGGATGTACCAGGGACACTTCCGCCGGAAGTGATGTGCCAGCTATGGCCGAGTGTGAACATATGTCCGCGTCCCCGTTGGATCGGGTAATCCACCGATTTGGGTTCGATTCCTCGAACACGTACTTTTCAGGGTTTCCTAACTCAGTTTCATCTTCTCATGGCCGAACTAAACCCCGATGGCGCTCCAGAGGTTCTTCCAGGCGATCAACTACGGGCCGGCTCTTGGCAGCCGAAACAGACTGGTGCTCTATAAACCTTTCACCAGAACTGGCCGCCATATTAAACTGACCAGAAGCCCCTTCCAGCTCACGGACAGT
>OY744603.1:61220453-61290384 GCA_963556255.1 Allolobophora icterica
ATCTAGATGCTGCAAGTGAACTTTCCAACTGTCAGAATGCACAGCAATGTCATCAACATACGGTTCTGCAAAGTCACTTATAGGCTGTAAAACTAAATTTATCGCCTTAACAAAAGTTCGTCCTGAATTTATCATTCCAAAAGGAACACGAGTAAATTCATACAGTCCATTATGTGTTACAAAAGCTGTCTTCCATTGATCAGATTGTTTTACAGGACAAGTCCAATAAGCACTTCGACAGTCCAAGATGGAAATCACATTAGACTTTCCAACTTTGTTCAAAACGTCTCTGACAATCAGCATCGGATATTTACAATCCACTGTGAATGAGTTAATGTATCTGTAGTCACAGGCAAGTCTTAAAGATCCGTCTTTCTTTTTAACAATAACCAAAGGGCTTGCCATTCTGCTCGATGATGGTTTAATAATGTTTGTTTTTAACATTTCTTTGATCTGACGTTCCACTTCTGATCGATAAATCAAAGGAATTCGATATGCTGCAAATTCCTTTCCACGAAATCCTGGTTTTAGTTCAATTTCATGTTCAACCAATGTACATAATCCGGGTTTTTCTGAAAATCTGTCACAGTATTTGTTCAAGACGTTCAACAACTGTTCTTGCTGAGTTACTGTCAAATGGCTAATTTGTTCAGGATCGAGGTTAAGTGAATTCTTGTCATCTTGAACCTCATTCCTCATTGGTAATTCAACCACTGAACCAAAATCTTCATCTTCTTCAACGATTAGACCACAACTTAATGCTCGAGTTACATATTTTCTGATCTTGTTGGCGTGAATTATTTTTCGACCATTTTCACCCATATCGACTAAATAAGAGTACTTTGATCTTCGATGTATGATCGTACATGGACCATGCCATCGAGAAATAAGTTTGTTTGTTGACGTTGGATACAAAACAATGACTTTCTCACCAGCTTCAAATTCTTTGTGCTTTGCTCTCTTGTTATACTGATTCGTGTATTGTAATTGCTTTTCTCGAGAGTAGGATTCTGCAAACAATAATGCTTTCTCCATATTTTCTTTGAGTTCTTTCAAATACTTTTCTGGTTTAACTCCAACATGAGGTGGTAAGTTTATTTCTCTAGTCCAACTCTCTTTTAATATTGCCAATGGTCCTCTCGGAATTTTCCCATAGACAAGCATATATGGTGATACTCCAGTAGTTGCATTCGGCACTTCTCGTAATGCCCACACTGTGAAAGGAATTATCTTATGCCATTTCCTCGGGTTGTCTATTATCACATGATGGATCATCTTTTTAAATGTCTGATTCCATCTTTCTACTAATCCAGCAGCCTCTGGGTGTCCTGGTGTGTCGAATCGTGGACTACAGCCCATTAAATCGAGAAATTCTCTTGTCAAACTGGCTGTGAAGTTCGTTCCTTGGTCACTTGTAATCACGGACGGCACACCAACGTTCATGAACAGTTCCATCAACGCTTCACACACAGCCTTCGCTGTCAGCGATTTCAATAAGAAGATTGTAGGCCATCTGGTGCACGAGTCCACAATGCATAAACAATACTTGTGACCTGCAGCAGATACTGGATCGATCGGGCCAACGAGGTCCATCGTCATTCTCTTGAAGGCGACCTCTTCTCTTGAGACCGGAGTGATAGGTACTCTATCCATCACCAGACTCCTTGCCTTTAGTTGACACTTCTCGCAAGACTTACAAAATTTCACAATGTCTCTTCTCATCTTTGGCCATACAAAAGATAATTTTATTCGTTCTCTTGTTTTCTCTTCTCCTAGATGTCCTCCAAATACCGATTCATGCGCCAATTCCATCACTTTTATTCGTCTCTCTTTTGGTAACACTAGTTGATATATCGTCTGGTCTAATATCTGATATTTCTTATGCAATAAACCGTTGATCACACAGAATTCAGATTCTTTCTCTTGTGCTAACTTCCACCACGGCTTCAACGATTCATCATTTCTCTGTTGCTCTTCGAACTTCTTCGAATCGGCAATCTGCACCTTTTGTTCTTCATCCATCTCTTCATCTCTATACAAGTCTCCTATCCCCACATCACATTCATTGTCTTCTTCCGTTTCATTTAATGTGCCATTCTCGCATGCAGCCATCTCTTGCTCGTTCATCTCTGATGTTATACCATCTCGCGATAAGCTTCGTTGCTCATTACTGTCGTTTTCCTCATCACTTGAACTTTCAGTTTCACTCTTCTCATCCACATCTACCATTTCCTGTTTCCGACTCTGCGCTCTCGTCATTACATTTGCTCGTACACTCACATCTCCTTGTATCGTTTTAACTTTCATCTGTGGTACGGCTTTTAATTCGGCAATTATCTCTGGATGCAACAAGAATCTTTCTGTACTGCCCATCTTTGCAATACTAGCACACATCAAGGTGACATAAGGTGTAAGTGAACACTGGATTTTACGCGGAAATCCCTCTTCTTCCACGTCACTATCACACAGTCTAACATCGACTTTCACTAACTTCGCAGGAATGGCATCTCCTGCCACACATTGCAAATTCACTTTTCCAATTTGTTCCACCTTCATGCCTTCCAGTAATTCTTCACTAATCACCGGAATCTCTGCACCCGAGTCGCTCAGTGCTTTGACTTTCACTGGCTCTTTACCGTCTACTGCACGAATTTCAACCTCGACATATTGCAAGAACGATTTCTTCAATATTCGACTGTCATCTTTTCCTATGACTTCTCTCTGAATTTCAGCATCCAATAGAATTTCTTTTTGAATACCACATTTCATTACTGACTTTACTTCAGTCTCTTGGTTTTCTTGACTCGCGGTTTGATTATCTGTATCACTAACCACTTGAATCAAATTCACCCTTGTGTGTTCTTGATTTCTGCTAGAACTAGCTGCTGCCACTGGAACTGGACAAAATTTAACCAAATGTTTGTCTGAACCACAGTTGTGACAACGCTTCACAACTGTATGGTATGGTTGTGAAATACCTCGTTGTTCATTTCCTTCATTTCTCTTATACTGCGTAAACGATGTGTTGCCTTCCCTCTTGGCAAACGGCGCTGACGATTTGTTAAATCCCTGACGACCAAACGTCACTTCTCTGGTTTCATTGGGTACAGGGACATTAGCCTTGACTTCTTTACCAATAAACTGATTCCCTGTTCCTGGATTACTTTTCCATTTTCCACTCTGGCTTTGGTTTACGGAACGTTGAGAAGGATAACTGTTTATATTTGGGATCGCAAACCCAATTCGATTGTTTACATGAATGTCTGCTAAGTCTGCCACTGCACTAGCTTGGAGACAGTCAGTTCCTTCCTTCGACAATACAAACTGTAGTGGACCTGGCGGTAAACATTCTTTTAGCTTATCCGCTACCAGCAAATCAAAGAGCGTATCATACTCTCTGTTCACGTTTCGACTTCTCACGTAATAGTTTAGCAAGTTCTTCAGTCTTGCCGTAAACATCGTATAAGTCTCTTCTGTTGTCTTCTTAGCATCCACAAATCTGGCTCTGTATTCTCTCGAAGTCAATTTAAATTCTTTTAATAAGTGCTGCTTGACTTTATCGTAATTGTCTAGATCATCGAATGACAATCTATTCAGAACAGTTCGAGCTTTCGGCGTCATCAATGGTAGTAATAATTTAACCCAAAACGGCTTTTCCACAGCAAAACTACGAAACGCGTTCTCGACTGTTTCAAAATATAATGGCACCTCCATCATATCAGTTGGCATTTGAGGCAATACATGCTTCATTGCATCACCTATTTTCTTAATTTTTGACACCAAAGTTTCACTTTCTTGCTGCTTCCTTCTTTCTGCTTCCCGTTCTTCTCTCATTTGTGTTTCTTTCAATGTCAATTTTGATTTCTCCAGTTTCAGACGTTCCTGTCTTTCTGCCTCTGCCTTTTCCAAACTTTCTTTCTGAAATTTGAGTTCTTCTTGTCTGATCTGTTCCGCACGTTCTAACTCTAACGTTCGCGCTTTTTCTTTTTCTTCTTCACGCATTCTCTTTGCTTCAATCTGTTGCTGACGAACCTCTTCATCACTTTTTCTAGCTTTTTCAAATTCAATCATCTGCTCCAATCTTCTTCTTTCAGCATCTTCCCTATCTCTTTTCAACTGTTCTAACTGAATCTCAAACTGATTCTTTTGCAATTCAAGTTCTGCCTTACGCACTTGTTCTGCTTTATCTTCTCTCTCTCTTTGCAGACGCAATTCCTCTTGCCTTGCAAGTTCCGCTTTCTCTTCTTTCTCTCTCTGCAAGCGCAATTCTTCTTGCCTTGCAAGTTCCGCTTTTTCTTCTTTCTCTCTCTGCAGGCGTTCTGCTTTCTCTTCTTTCTCTCTCTGCAAGCGCAATTCGTCTTGTCTTACACGTTCTGCTTCTTGTCTCAGCTCTTTCTCTTCTTGTCTTCGTCTATCTTCTCTTTCTTTCTCTTCTTGTCTCAGTTCTTTCTCTTCTTGTCTCCGTTTCTCCTCTCTTTCTTTCTCTTCTTGTCTCCGTTTCTCCTCCCTATCTTCTTTCATCATCATCCACTGCATCAACATCTCCATAGACATAGGCGCAGGAGGTTTTTCAATAGCCTTTTCTACGGCACCGCCAACGGCACCTTCTTCTTCGACTTCTTCTTTCACCCACACTTCAGCGAGTTCCTGTATCATGTCACCACGTGACATACCTTCTAATTGTTCTTCTTTAAAACCGGCTTTCAACAAACGCTGTTTTAGCCTTTCCGTAGACATCTTCTTAATATCTGCTTGTCTTTCAGCACTTAGTTTCTCCATCTTACTTGTTTACTTCGGTGATTTCTCTTTTCAAAGAAGTCACGGTTTTTCTTGTTGTGTGAATCGATAAACAAACGGGATTTCTTTTATATTTGTTCGTGGAAAACAACGAAATTTTTATACCGTTTCTCGTGTTCCACCGTCGTTGATATCGTAAACTCGTCACACAGCACACAACGCGTAAATTCTTCTAACACCGTTGTAAATTCTTCAATCACCTTTGTAAATTCTTTTATCACCGTCGTAGATTCTTCTATCCGCCGAAGGAGGTGATAACGTGAATTTTAATCCACCGTGAGTTTATATCCACCGTGAGTATTTATTCCACCGTAGCTATTCCACCGTGAGTTTTTATCCACCGTGAGTTCTTATCCCACCGCTGCCACCAATAATGTCAACCCAATCCTTCCGTTGACAATCCTTCTGATTAAATCCTTTTTCTCTCTCTACTTAACGCCTATTTAACGTTCACCTTTTGAACACTAATTCTACGTATAAGTATAACCTGAATTAATCAGCAACACAGTTTAATATCTTTTCAGTTTAATAAGAAACAAACAGACAGAACTCAATTCGATTACAACTCGACTAGTCAGCCACACTACTACAGCGAACACACTCGAATTCAAACTTCTCTAGTCAGCATAATTCTTCGCGCCCCTTGACACACCTGTCCTCTGTGCGCATAAACGAACTCTAATAATATACATATAGCGCGCCGCTGCCGATATCGGCCGGCCGCGCGTGTCACTAAGACTAAACGTTATACATCTATCATATATACATATACACGTGAAACTAAAGTAAGCGCACTAAATATATACGCCAATATCTCGCACTGCAAGACTGTACACAAAACTCAGTTCACAGAGCCTATGCCGTAACCAATTCGTGTTGACTTTTGCAGCTATCACAGCACACATAAGTTCACTTGCATGCTGGTGACTGTGAAATGGAATATAGCTGTTGAAAAGAACGAAAAAAGACGACCTAAAATAACTATGAAGAAAATATAAAAGAATTTTCTCTGTTGCCGGTGTTACAGTCACTGTGTGAACTCTCATTCGGCGACAGAGTAAAATTTCTACACAAACAGCCTGACTGTCAGCAATATAGGGTGGTGAAGCACCTCTGAGTAGCTCCCTGAAGAGGTGCTATATAAATACTCGAATGAAATACTCGAATGAATGAAGCACGACTAATTGGCTATCTTACAGTTGTAAAAGGATCAGATGTAAGATCAGCTGAATTTAGTCTGATACAAACAGTGGTCTATCTGCAGAGACCTTAAATGGCATGGCACTAATTCAAACGGGCAGCAGACCACCTGGTAAATTCATTTAAAAATTAACAGGCTTAAGTCCACTCGGCCATTCGATCACTATATAAGAAAACTTGTATATTTACATTTCACTCCTGGTCTTGACAGCAGCCTCTGACTGGGGGCTGCTGTCACCCGGAATCTTCGATGTGACTTTGAGTGTAGGCCTCTACTGTATCAGAGGATGTGCAAGTGTATTTATGCAATATGCAAATGCATGCTGCTTCATCTTACTACAATTTGCCAACACCTATACAGACGTGCAGTGTAATTAAGGATTTTCATATTTGTAAGGCAAATATCTGTAGGTGCCTTCTCTCTCAGTCCCTTTGTGTGTAGTTTAGCTTCATTGTCATGGAGTGGCTTTAGAGAAATTGGCCTTCTTGACTGGACACAGGACAAACGGTTGTTCACAGTGACTCATACTTATCAAGTATTCTGACTAGGGCACGCCACGCCGCGCCGCTGCCGCCGCCAATTTTTGTTGATCGGCGCCGCGCCGCCGCCGTCGGCCCAAAATAACCGGCTCGCCGCCGCCGACACTTTCAAGTCGGCGCAGGGCTCTACTAGACAGTACCTGCAAGAAATACGGACTGGTGATTAATTCGAACAAACCCAAAGTCATGGTATAACAGAGAAAACAATTTGCCTTATCAACACTAACACTAATAACAGCTTCCTGGAGCAGGTTGATACAGTCATATGCTTAGCTTGGTTCATTAATTACTGAGAATGGTGACTGTGAAAAGGAGATTCGATCGCGTCTGGAAAAAGGTTATAGCATTGTAACTAGACTCAAGAAGATTTGGCAAAATCATGGTGTAACAATGACCACAAAGTTACGGCTTTTGAGGGCATAGGTATGGCCAGTTGTTACATATGGATGTGAGAGTTGGACTTTGAGGAAGACTGGAGACAAGAATAAATGCCTTCGAGATTAAGTGTCTGAGACTTGTCCTACGAGTACCATGGACTGCTAAAAATACTAACGAATGGGTACTTGAAACTGCTGATGTAGACAGAAATCTTCTCAAATCTGTGAAAAAAATGAAACTGGCATAACTACGGACACATCATGAGGAGAGAAGACAGATGTTTGGAGAAGGAGATCATCCAGGGCACAATGCCAGGCTCTCTTTCCCGTGGAAGACCAAGAATGAATTGGATGGATGACATCAGGACATGGACTGAACTCTCAGTTGAGCAACTGTTAGAAAAGGTTGGGAACAGACAACAATGGAGAAGAATTGTGCATGACACGGCCAACCCTCGCTTCGAGCATGGCTGAGAACAGAACAGATTCAGAATTATATTTTATGTGATAAGGTTAGATTACCACCTTCATCGGTTCCCGGTCTCACACGACAGTTGTAATTTGGCGAATCCATTCGTTCCTTCAAGATTTTAGCCCCACCTCTGTGTGGAAATAAAAGTCTCGTTACAAAACGTACATAAAGCGTCATCTCTAATCCAATACGTTCTAATTAATTATAATATAATGGGGATGGGATAGATGAATGGTAACACTCTTGATCGAAGAACGAAAGATCTTTAAAAGCGCGGTTCGATACCCGCAAGCTCCGTATAGGTCGACTCAGCCTTCCACTCCCTAGGGGCGGCTGTAAAATGAGCGGTTTGACAGGCTACCAAGGCATGTGTTCTATAAGGTCTTGATAATTGTGCTGTCAAGTGTTTCAATATTACTTACTGCGGTTTGTCAGTGAGCTTGTCAGTTATCAATAAACACGAATATAAACACGAAACAATATAGTCTAACCTTATCTGATCCCGTGCGATTAAATCTGCTCTCGTCTGATCTCATCTAATCAAAGCACTGCATGAAGAACGGCAAGAAGAACCTAATCAGTTAACTTTTTCCTATATGCCACGGAAAAGAAATCGAGGGCCGAGTAGGCCTACTATGGAATTGCAAGAAAATGAAACTTCCTGAAAAATACATCTAAACGCAGCATCAATTCAATTTCATTGACCAAAAATCTGCCGACTTTCCCCGTTTTTAATTGAAAAAGTGAACGCGAAACGTACTCAGCGCCTTTCTGAAGCAATCGCTGCTGCGCAGGAGCTAGGAATGAAGAAGTCTGATCGGAATTGATTGGCTAACAAAATGGTTACATAGGTGAAAATTAGTCGAATAAATTGTTACAGATATCGGCAACGGATAGCAGTCTCTGCGTATAAAAACATCAATAGGAGGAGGTGAACAGCAGAACAAATTATTATGATGACTTACAAATGCTGTTTATATGGTTAGTGAGAGACACGGTACATTTGAAAGCAACGCCTAAGCTAAGAGCAGCGTCTGTCAGCTCAACAATAATCAGTCACGTAGTTTCAATGACTTAAACCGATCAAATTTTTAAAGTTGCTGTGGAATGTCTAGTAACAGAATTTCAGTTTTTGATGATGGGCTAGAGTTTATTGGACGCCATCCAAGACTGTACTTCATCGCAAACTGTCAAATGAAATGGAGATTTGAGTACCATCAGCATAGAAATGATATCCCAGCGAATGATTACCCAGCAATG
Organism: Allolobophora icterica; assembly: GCA_963556255.1. Lineage (NCBI taxonomy): Eukaryota > Metazoa > Annelida > Clitellata > Crassiclitellata > Lumbricidae > Allolobophora > Allolobophora icterica. The sequence continues at coordinate 61,229,100 of OY744603.1, forward strand.
TTCCTGTGGTGTTGTGTATAATATAAACAAAAGAGGACCAAGTACAGAACACTGTGGTACACCGCATTCCATTAAAGTACTAAACAGTGGCGTGCAGAGGGGGGGGGGGTGCCGAGGGTGCGACGGCCCCGGGCATCCAGCCGGGGGGGGGCATCCAACGGTTGGCGTTGGCCCAGTCACATCTCTTGCGCTTGTATTGACGGACAAATTTCGTATCATACGAATCGTATGCCGTAGTTTAAGTACTAATAATAGTGTCTAATGCATTGCGAACCCTTTTAGCGTGTTATGAAATCAGCGGTTGACAACGGCAGTGTTATGATTGTATTATCGTTCATAGGTTTTAGGTTTAATTAGGTTAGCGTCGTCTGTTAGAATTTTTTCGGCAAGACGCAACAGTAAGTAATTTTATTGTCTATTTTGTAAAATACAAAGTCTACAATTCGGTTTCCGATCGTCAAAATAGGCTCAAAGTACCATACGGCAATGTGCAATTCTCAAAATTTCCTGGGGGAAAGGGAGAGGGGGCAGCACAGTGCAGTGGGAGGGGAGGGGGAATGAATTAGGGAAAGAACAATTTAGGGGCATCCAATGAAGGGGTTGGCCCCGGGCATCAAAGAACCTCTGCACGCCACTGGTACTAGATCAATAATTAAAATTTAAATACACTTATTGAGTGCGTGGACTACGTACTAAAACATTTAGTGAAGGACCAGAGATCCCAAACCAGTGCTTGAAGATGATGAAGAAGAAGAAAATGATCCACAATTTCAAAAGCAGCAGACAAGTCAAGAAGAACATGCGCTGTCATCGTAACTTTGTCCAAAGATTATATGATGTCATTATAAACAGCAAGAAATGCGGATTCTGTTGAACGAAACTTACGATATGCAGATTGAAAAGGGCTGATTAGTGAGTTCGATGATATGTTAGTTTGAGTGCAATTCATGACTATCCGTTCAAGTATTTTAGATATAAAATTCAAGGTTGAGGTGGACAATAAGTTGACTGGTCATCACGGTCAAGAGAAGCAGCGGCATGGGGAAAAGCAGATGGGATGGATCCCTCGTGCCATGAGAAATTGATACGTAATCGATGTTATGGTTGGACCCAAGACATCAAAGCACTCTTTCAGATACCAAGTAGGAATGATGTCAAGGAGACCAGTTTTGTTAGGCGATGAAAACATAAGTGTTCGAAACTCTTCCAGAGTAGTTAGTCCATGATAAGAGGTGTAGAATTTGGATGGAGGAAGTTGTCCAATGCAAAAGAACTGACAAGTTTATGCCGTAAAACCAGAGATTTGGATTGCAAAAGGCCAAGAATTTACTTGCCAGATCATGGGCAGTTAAGCACACAGTAGTTAACAAATGTAGCTTCTCTCGTTGCAACAATTTATTTTAAGGGTAATTGTGATGTGGAACTTTCAGCGATTAAATTAGTTAGATATGCAGGCTTGGCTGATGAAACAAGGTTTCACACACGTTTACACTGTTGCTTAATCTTAATGTGATCACTGTTCAAAACCCAGACGTGAATGGCGCCATCAACGCTTCAATTGACTTCTTCTACGCTTACCCTTAGAAATGGCAGAGTTGTACCAAGGGTGTGATGTGCGCTCTACAACTCTCTTAGTTTTAAAAGGGGCGGCGAGATGTTTGAATGGTAACATGCTGGTACAAAGATCAGAAGGACGCGCGCGGGTTCGATACCCCTAGCCTCACAATGATAACTCAGCCTTCATACCCTAGGTGGCGACTGTATAATGAGCAGTAGGCCTAGTACAGATGAGCGCTTTGCATGGCTGCCGTGCAGTTAAATTCGGCTCCTGTAAAACTTGTTCCAACTACTGTATCATGTTACTGTTACTACTATAGGGCCTATCATGTAATCTTGCTGCGTACTTGTTAGCTTGAATTAATAAACGAAGCTTATTATTATTACTATTAATTGCTTATCAAGCAGCTCATTTACAGAAGACTGGAAATGCAGAGCCAGGCCATTATCCGTTTTTGCTGGAGATAGCAATAATGGAGATGCCAAGATATCATTTTCTAACTTATTTAAATAAATTTTACGTCTTAGGCGAAATTTAATTTAACGAATTCACAAGTTGAAAACTTTAAATGGGAAATCAAATTTTGAGAAAAGGCAACATGATCTGAAAAATATGACTCTACAGAAGTAACAGAATGAAGTAATTTAGAATCAGAATGAGTTATCAGGACATCCAAAGTGTGACCCTTATTATGCGTAAGATTGGTAGTGTGCTGTTGCAAGTCTGATCCTTCCAACATATCAAGAAATACCAGAGACCAGCGATGAGCTACATCTACATGAATAACAATGTCACACATAGCTATTTCAGAAGGAGAGGAAATCAAATACTCAAGTAGTGAATGAAAGTCACTAAAAAGTTCAATTAAACAGAAAGATGGTGTGCGATAAATATTAACAAGCAATACTTGCTTGTTACCATAACTTACTGTTATTATTTCTAAAAATGTCATTTATTTATAAGTTTTTGATACAAGTATTGTTAAGCAATACTTGTATCAAAAACCGAAATTATAATTGCAATAGCATTAGTTAAGAACACTGGCGTAAACTTGTCCAACATATTGGGGGGGGGGATTTGGTTATTCATTCTACACTTGTTGCATTGGGTGTACAGTCCATATCAATTATTGGGGGGTCGGAACGTGCCCCGGCTGCCCCCCTTCCAGAGTCTACGCCTATGGTTAAGAATATGGCTGCAATTAATAGTAAAATAGTAATTACAGTGGATGTAATAACACTAATATAGTAGAACTAGTAATCATAGTAAAAATCGCAAAAATTGGAATAATAATAATAATTATGAAAATTGTGGTAGTAATAGTAACTATTGTGATATTGATAGTAGTTCTATGGTAATGGTAGTAGTAAAAAATAGGGCCTACTAATAGCATCAGCAACAGTACATGTAGGAACAATAGCAACATCAAAAATATTTTTAATATTAGAATAACAACAATAAAAACTCGTATTTCTGGCAATGCCACGGAAAATAGCCATCCGTTTGAACGCCTCTCAGTAGTAAGTCAGCGTTTGAACGCCGTTGCATCTGTCTTTACATTCTACTCGTTTTAGTTCGTCTTTCACACTATTCGTTTACATTTAGTTATCATAAAAACCACTTCTTATTTAGCCTACAGAAACCTACTGTGTAGTATTGGGTAGAGGGGTTGTTGGTGGCGCAGTTGTGGGTGGCGGAGTTGTGGTTGGGGAAGTTGTTGGTGGCGGAGTTGTGGGCGGCGGAGTTGTGGATGGCGGAGTTGTTGGTGGCGGAGTTGTGGGTGGCGGAGGAGCTTCGATGCAGACAACCGTCCAAACCATCAAGAGGACTACGACTCCCGCCATCACCTGAATACACAATGCAACTTGGCAAATGACAACACGTATTGTGATCCAGTACACGTAGTGCCATTCAAACACAGATGAATGACCTGCACACAACCACCCGGGTTGACAAAGTGCAATATAACAATTGATGACATGTATTACTGTCCAAGTAGACATAAACACCAATCGACTGATATTCAGATTCTCTCTCTCTCCCTCGGTCCTTTTTTCTTTTCTCTCGATCTCGCAATTCTGTCTTTGTATGTGTCTCCGTATCTCACTACCTCGCTATCTCTCTGTTTCTGTTTCTCTGTCTGTCTTTTTCTCGGTCTCTGTCTGTCTAATTCTCTTTATGTCCCTGTCTTTTACTGTCGTGGTGAATTCAGCAGAACGCAGCTGGGTCCACGATGCAACGCCAAGCATTTCCTTTCTGGGTCTTCCTCAATGCTCTCTGAATGCTGACATTTAGGTCTTCCAGAATGTTCTCCACGTCTCAAATCCATGTTGTTCCAAGTCCACAGGGCTGTTTATCCTCAGTCTCTCCGAAGCTTGTTCATTGTGACTCGCAGAAATTTTTGATGGAAATGAGAACCACCGAGGAAGAGTTCTAATTCCAGAAAACTAATATATCTCTTGCTATTTCCTCTTCTTTCCTTCTCTCTCTCGCTCTTTCTCTCTCCCCTCTTTCTATCTCTGCCTCTCTCTCTCTTGCTTTCTTCCATCCCTTTCTCATTCTCTTCCACCCCTTCCTTGTTCTCTTTCTTCTTTCTCTTGTGCTCTTTCATCTTTCTCTTGTTCGCTTTCATCTTTCTGTTAGTCTCTTCATATTTCTGTTGTTCTCTCTCATCTCACTACTGTTCTCTTTCATCTCTCTCGTTCTCTTTCATCTGTCTCTTCTGCTCTCTTTCATCTTTCTCTTTCTCTCTTCCAGCCCTCTGATATCTCATTCTAGTCCATTTCGCCCTTGTCTTCTTCCATATATCTCCTGCTATTTTTATCCCTCTCTTGTCTTGTTCTCTTCCAAATCTCTCATTCTCTCTCTCACTCTCTCACTCACTCACTCACTCACTCTCTCTCACTCACTCTCTCTCTCTCTCTCTCTCTCGTTTTTGTCTTTTGCTTTCTTCCACAGTCTCGTGATTTCTATGCTTTCGGAGATTCTTCACCTAAATTACCGAAAATGCTGCAGTGCTTGGCGAGTTTAAATCTTTACTTATTATGTCTGGCAATTGACATACAATAAACTAGTCACGATGTCACAGGGAAAAACCAAACGGACCTTATCAACAATGGAAGCAATGAAAGTTAGATTAGATAGTTCGCTTTCTCTATGTTCTTCATCCAGACTCAATTTGTGTAATTCATGATTCTATTCCAATTTCAATCTCTTCGTATTTATTTTCTAATTCTGCTTAAATTCTCTCTTGTTCTGCTTTAAATCTGTGCTTTTCTAATATAATTTTGTCCATTACTCTTTGTTTTCCCGCTTTAATTATTTCATATTATATTTCCGAAACACATTTCTCATATCCCTTATATCTCTCTTGAACTCTTTAATTATTTCTGATTATCTTTCCTGTTATATTCAATGTTTTCTGTTAATCTCTCTTGTTTCGCTGTATTTCTGTCCTATTCTTTTCCTGGTTCTAATTTAAAGCTTTTCCACATCCATATTCTGTTTCGTGCTAATTCTTGCCTGTTGTGCTTAATTCTTACCTGTTCTAATTTCACATCCTTGATTCCTGATTCCTTCTCCATTGCATGTTGTTCCCTTTCAAAAACCTGCTTACCTTTCCAAAGTGGTTACTTTCTCTTACAAGCTTGAAACGCCTCGCAGCTTGTGAACCCAAGTTTTCGCCTGTTTCGTCCATATTTTGAGCGGTTCTTCTGAAGCCATCTTAAGCAATCACTGTATAAATTCGTTGAAACGGAACGACTGTAAGATATGCCTTAAGTGTTTCCAAAATTTGTCTTGCAGAAATTCTAATCCAGGTTTACTTGAATTTAAAAAAACAACCATTAGTTCAATATTCAAAACTAATGTTCTCACCTCACCAGTGACGTCGTTCTGATGTCTCGGGCTTCGCACTGAGTTTCAAAACTCAAACAAATCAGCAGTTAACTTGCGAAGACAGACTTCTCGTGTTATTGAATGAAAGGACCAGAACTATGAGAGTGCTTAAATTCCTAGCAGAGTGTTCGCTGTGGCCGTAGAGGCATGCATTTGACGAAGCGGCAGAGGCCTAGACCTGTCGTTGCAGCAGAAGCGTAGGCCTCCACTTGTCGCGATGACAGAAGTGTACACTCGTATTTTCAGTAGACTCGTCTCTGCAACAGAACCATCACTTTTACTTGTAAATATTTATCGCGACGTCCACCTCAGTCGCGTGGCATCTGCATGGTCGGTGTCGCCAAACTTTTAAATCCGAGTTCTTCAGTTTAAACATTTGTTCAATAAAACCTTTCGACTGTACACTTGCAAACATGTTTGTGTTGGTATCACATAAATTTGACTCTTTAATGACTATATCCTTCTTCTGTCTTTTCACAGATTCCATTCTCCTGTCTCGCTTTTCTGCTAGTCTCTTCCTTCCACTCAAAACTGTAATACCCTTCTATACATAGCCCACTTTTACCGTCAACACACCTTTCTTTCAGAGCCTCATCTCTCAAACTCTGTTCACAATTCAATTCAATTTTATTTGGTAGCCACTTTTCAAACGAATGGACAAGAAATGCAGGCATGTGAGAAGTAATTATAACTAAGACTTCAGAAACGTGCTATCCGAACTGTATGTTTGATACGTTGGAGGGCTAGTACCAAATCAGCGTTTCTATCTAATAATAATATTATCTCTGGGAAAGCTAAACAAATTTCAAATGTCCCTGTGTATGTACCGTTTTCACAGTGGAATGTTACCTAATTTTTTTGTAATTTAATAACTACTTTCACCGGGGTTCTGTGATTCACTCACATAACACTAGAGCCTTCCAGAACTATAGAACTGACTTTGCCTGCCTGAAAGTTCAACAATTCTCAGTAAAATGGGCAGGACCAACAATACGGAATAACCTTAATCTAACCTGACCAAGTTACCAATCCTCAGCTCTCCATTAGATTGTATAGAGACTGAAACCAATACCAGACCCTTGAATGACGCTGCGATTAATGGAAGCAGAATCGGAAACTAAATGTACGTCATCGCATCTGAGGACTTGAGATCGACCAGCTGGGAAGGAAGTCAACGACCCAGTTTGATATTTCAAGCGGCCTGCTTAGAGCCATAACTTCAGGGATTAGAATTGAATGGTCAACAACATCAAATGCTTTAGAGAAGTCGACTAACAAGCAACGAACAGGAAATTGTGGACGGATTGTCTCTATGCAGCCCGACCAGCTCAGAGGAGATAATGTGTAGTTGTGTACGCATTTGTGCATATTTATATGCAAAAATACGCGTGTCAGTGGCGGCTTCGGTATTGTTTGTGTGGGGAAGCAAGACCACTGTCAAATGGACGACACATTCGGGCAGTCCACCATGCAGGAGTCTGGTCTGATAGGTGCTGGTAAATAACCAAGAGCAATGCAGAGGGAAGCGCCCCACGCCACTGACGCGTGTATGCACGTATTTTGCATTATAATAATAATAATAATAATAATAATAATAATAATAATAATAATAATAATAATAATTATTATTATTATTATTATTATTATAACAATAATAATAATAACAATAATAATAATAATAATAATAATAATAATTTTCTTTATTAATTCAAACTGACAAGCGCACTAAGATTACATTGAAACATGACAGCACAATCAAATCTTAACTAAACACACGGTTTGGCAGCCATGCAAGGCGCCGCCTTAGAGGAGTGTTACGGGTATCGAACCGCGAATCTAATGGTCTCCTGGCCATGAGTGTTATCATTACTCTATCCCCCTCCCCATGCATGTATGTATATATATCTATATATATATATATATATATATATACCTATGAATGTTAGACCATATGTGTACGTATTTGAACTGCTACACTGGTTCACTCCTTCGTCACAGCGCGCCTTGATTACTGCTCATCGCTTTATTTTGGTCTTCCATCTAGTCGCATAGTGTGTTTACAGCGAGTTCTGCGCTCTGCAGCCCGTCTCATTGGGCATATTCCTAAACATGGTCAAGTCGCTAGATATATGCTGGAGGTCCTTCACTGGCTTCCTATGCGCTTACGCATAGAATATAGGATCGCTGCCTTAGTATGGCGATGTTGTCAGGGCCCTGCCTCTGCTTACCTTCGAGAGCTATGCTGCACAGTTTCAGGTGTCCAAGGCCGACGTTCCCTCCGCTCAGCGGGAAAAGGGGTACTTTTAGTTCCATTTGCTCGTTCCACGACTATGCAAAGTCGAGCTTTTTCAGTGGTGGGCCCGGTAGTCTGGAATAGACTTCCCTTAGAGCTCCGCATGTGCCCTGGGGTCACCCCTGGCATATTTCTTGCAAAACTTAAAACTGTCTTATATGAACGTGCTGGTGTCGGGAGCGCCTCTGAGTAGTCCCCTTGAAGACGCGCTATATAAATCTTCGAATGAATGAATGAATGAATGAATGAATGAATACCTATGAATATATCTACATGCATATATGTGCGTAGGAATGTGTGCATGTATGCATACGTGTATGTATGTATATGTATGTATGTATGTATAAAGAAAGGGGTCAGACAGGGATGTATACTATCACCATACCTATTCATTCTATATGCAGAAAGGATAATGAGGGAGGCAGGTTTTGATGATGAGGCGGAGGGTGTGAGGATAGCTGGAAGGATAGTGAACAATTTAAGGTATGCGGACGACACAACACTGCTGGCGGAAAAAAAGGAGAAACTGAAGGATAACATCAGAAGGCTAAAATGTGCTAGCGAGAAAGCAGGAATGTACTTTAATATAAAAAAGACGAAGATAATGACCACTGAGAAATGGAGTTATTTTGAGGTAGATGGAGAGGAGATAGAGGTGGTATCAAGCTTCTGTTTCTTGGGGGCCATGATGGAGAGTGAAGGTGGATGCGAACGAGAAATACGACGGAGAATTACATTGGGGAAGACGGCAACGCAGGGACTGGAAAAAATATGGAAGGACAAATCAGTGAGTTTGGGAACGAAGACAAGAATTGTTAAAGCAATGATCTTACCAGTGGTGCTTTACGGATGCGAAACATGGACAAAAACCAAGGCATTGGAGAAGAAAATTGAGGCATGTGAAATGTGGATCTGGAGGAAAATGTTGAGGGTTTCTTGGACTGAGAAGAGAACTAACGAGGATATCCTGGAAGAAATAGGACACTGGAGAGGGAGTTTGACGTTAGGGCAGAGAGCGTCCAGGCAGAAGATGTCATACTTTGGACACGTGATGCGTGCAGATGGGCTGGAAAAGGAGATGATGTTGGCGTGTGGGGAGGGCAGAAGGAGGAGAGGACGACCAAGGAGGAGATGGATGGACGAGATACAGGAGGCATTGAAGATGAACATCTCGGAGCTGAGAGAGGCAACGAGAAATCGGAGCACATGGAGAAGGTTGACCATGACAGTCGCTAGGATTCAACGAATCGACAGCACAAGGTGACAAGGTGATGTATGTATATATGGACGCGTGTGTGTGTGTAAGTATGTGTTTATATACGCATGGGATCTAAGCAGTTGATATGCATAAAAATCAATGAATGGATTCAGTCAAACACCAACTATATTTGTGCTTGGCTCCGATTGTATGTACACCGTGTTGATGCGGAACAAAAGGCATCTGAGACAGCGATTGTGCGAAGGATGGTTAACATGTTTGGTACAGGTAAAGTCAGGTGCTCTCTGACCCAGAGTGATGCGTTCAATTGATCAATTTGCACTCGAATTGAGATCCAAGCCGTTGACGCTTGTCAACTGAAACGTAGGTTATTGAAAAGAACGATACAGTAAACCGGAGGCGCATTCTCAACTCGTTCTGAAAGTGGATACAATGCTTGTTTTGTTCTCGTTTCACTACTGCTCTGGAACCGGGCCCGATTCGGAGTATATTATTTGTCCGTGTCGACAAGACTAGGGGCGTGGTGGCTCAGTGGTAAGTTCGGCGCCTTGTGACTGGAGGGTTGCAGGTTCGAATCCCACTCTAGCCGCTGCGTACGGACCTTGGGCAAGTCCTTCACTCGCGATTGCTCGTGGCGCTTCGGCGTGAAAACTCCGACACAGTATCATATATGCTGTAGTCGGGAGCTCCTCTGAGTAGTAGTAGTAGACTTGAGGAGGCGCTATAGAAATATCCGAAATAAATAAATAAACTAGAGTATATACGACGAAAAGAGTAATTGTAATTAATTGTAATTAGTAACTTCTATTACGCCGATGTCTAATGCACAGGGCATCCAATGGCATACCAAAACCAAAACTTGCTTAATCAGGTCAATATCCAGAAGATCAGTCCGTAAGACAGATATGTGCGTCTATGGTGGATAAGCAATTTGAAAAGGCATGTTTTAAGTTGAGAACGAAATGACACAAACGATTGAGCAGAGCGCACAGATACAGGGAGAGATGTCCAAAAGGTAGGTCCAACAACGTATAAAGCTCTTTCACAAAGAACAATGGCAGAATTGAAATCAACTCCTAAATTGTAAGCAGCATCTGCCAGCTCAACAATTGAGTCACGTAGTTTCAGTGACTTTTGCCAATCACATTTTCTAACTTGCTGTTGAGTGCCAAGTAGCAGAAATTCAATCTTTGATGAAATTGATGGGTTAATGAGTTAATTGGCCGTCATGGGGGGCCATCCAAGACTGTACCTCATCAAAAAAGCAGACAACAGTTGCACAGATGAGTCACATGACAGACTGCAAAAAGAAATGTAGAAATGTAGTATCATCATTATAGAAATGATATCCCAGCAAATGATAATCCATCAATGTTCCTAGTGGTGCGATGTAAAATGTAAACAAAAGAGGACCAAGAACGTTTTGTGTTCAAATGAGAAGATCAGTTTAAATGCTTGTAGTTCTGCACACGACGCCTCATGAAATGATGCAACTGACTGAAATCTCATCTTTGGCCAATGATACTGGGTCTAGAGTATCTACCTCACAATTTTGAGAGGTTCTTAAAATGCGCTGTATAAAACCCAGATACACATGATGTGCTGCATTGGCTCCCTGTCTCGCAGCGTATCTGCTGTACTGGTTTGGCGCTGTCTCTTAGGCTGTGCCTCGGCCTATCTGTTCGAGCTCTGCCGCCCGGTCTCTGATTCGGGTGGTTGGCGTGCTCTTCGATTTTCTTCTGAGGGAGAAATTTTAGTCCCTCGGCCTCGCTCAACAATTAGGCAACTCCGGGCTTTCTCTATAGCTGGGTCCTCCATTTGGAATGGTCTTCCGTTAGAGATTCGCCTTCTCCCTAGGAGTAGCACATCTGCTTTTTACAAGCTGCTCAAATCTAATCTCTATTGTCGTGGCTGGGCTGGGCTCGCTTCTGAGTAGGTTTCTTGAAGGTGCGCTATATTAAATTTTTGAGTGAATGAATGAATGAATGACCATACATGGACATGTCCATTATTTGCGCAACAAGTTCGATCTTGGTTGCTCCACGTCCGGAAATTTTTGTAAGAAACATCAATTGTTCAACGTGCTGTGGACTGAGCGATGAGCGTAAAAGGGAACAAAGTAGACTACACTTGGAAAGCACTCTCTAACTAGCCCCATCTGTGGCTTGATTTCCGAAATGCAACCTAGCGACCTGGTTCATGTTAATTTTAGACTGTCTTATGGTCCACCAATGGAATAGTAGTAGTAGTAGTTTCAGTTTAACGACGCTGTGTCATAACAAAGATGATTAGCGTCGCCCTCCTCCTTTATCCAGGGTTGGGACTGGCACTGTCAGAGTACGAACAGTGGCGGAGTTAACCAATGGAATAGAGCAGAAGGTTCGCCTTTTAAGTGACGGCTGTAGTGGTCAAAATAAAGTAATATCAATGTGGAAATGAAGCAGTCGTGGATATTTCAAGCAGAAGACCAAATAAAGATGGCTCTGCTGTTTTCTATTTTAAACTCAAACAAATATTCCAACATCTTTATCATTAAACAACAAGAAGACTTGACGCCATCAATGAGACGATCAGACGTTTGCTACTAATGAATCTGAATTGAAACTGAGAGAAAAACGTATCGACATCACAACCTATATGGATAGAAGACGATTGCAGAATCATTCTTTCGTTCTGAAAGACTTTATTGTATAATTCATTCCATGCTACCTAGTCATTAACCGTCGCCACTGTGTGATAAACTTTGTTACGCCACAGTGTCGTTAAACAGTAACTAACATAACTCACAGACCAGTGCTTTTTTTCAGCCGGAACGCGCCGGAACGGCGTTCCGGCACCTTTTTTCAGCTACTAAAAATAATTTATTTATTTTAACAATTAAAACAATAATCTGGTTATTTTAATTTAATTTCGGTGTCGTGAACCGTTTTCGGTGTTAATTGACTCCCAACTCCCAATCCCGTTTTTCTCGGCATTTTAGTCCTTCCATAATTCTTCAGTTCCGGAACCTATTGTTCAGTTCCGGAACCTTTTTTTCTAGAAAAAAAGCACTGTCACAGACAATGTACGCCCCCTGATCAGTTTGATGTTAAGTGGCGCTTTATAAATATTCGATTACAATTACTCAAAAATAGGTAGGCCTTATTTTCAGGGTGACCATATTTATCTGTAAACTAAGGCACAGACTATTGTTGTACCGGGCTCTCCTCGCTCGTGGCAAGGATAAACTTTACATCTGATATTTTACAGTGAATGAGACTCCAATGCTTAGGATCCACGTACATGTGTTCTTGGCAATTTAAACAAAAACTAAATGAGAACGAACCTGTTGATCATAATCACCTGTAACCGCGGTTAGGCTGCTTAAAAAATTATGTTTGAACAAGTAAAGATAAAATGCGTTTATTATATAATTCATTCCATACTACCTAGTCATTTTAGTCCTTCCATAATAAAAATTATTCTTCAGTTCCGGAACCTATTGTTCAGTTCCGGAACCTTTTTTTCAACGAACCTACTGATCCAGCATGTGAGGATGCTGAAAAATTATTGTAAAAGTGAAATTAATAAATCTTAATAATTAATCATCTTAACATAATTAAAAGGGTTTTAAACTGAATTTCGATAAATTATAAAAAAATAATTAAGACGATATTGTTACAAGTCCCGTGGCTCTATGGTTCGAACTCCTAGATACTCTAAGGGGAAAATGGATTCTCGCTAAGTAAGTCATAAAAAAAAACAGTTTCGTAAAATATAAACGATATAATGAAACAAAAATGTACACGATAACATACAAGAATTGGAGAGAAGACTAACATACGCGACCCTGTCGTTACAGTAGAACACAGAGGAGGCACTGCAGAAGGAACACATCACCGAACACGACCGACAGGACCAGACATGGTTCGAATCGGCACACGTCTTCAAAAAGGAGAATTTGTCTTCAATATCAAAAAGGATCCACTGGATCACAAATTCGCCTCCACAATTTCCACGGCCCAATTGCGACGTTTCCAAAAGGATCCATGCCTTTTATAAGGTTCCTTAGACAGCCACTCCTCCATCTCACATGATGTGGAGTAAATATGTCTCATGACCTTTACACGTGTTAGAGCTGCTATCAAATATATATAGTACAGCTTACTGCATATAGCAGAATCTAACAAACCCCTAGACACGAGTGCACACAAAATAAAAAAAATAAAAATAAATAAACCTACTAACTTAACGAGTTAACTATCAATGCCTTTTACAAATCAGGTATCCAAAAATCAAACTGTTAGGATACGATACCGCAGTCCTAAAGCAACTAACCTATACACCAGCTCTTTCTAAACATCTCAATATGCTCTAACAAAAGCCTCTTACGCGGAAATACAAAATTACACAACTGTACAACGATCCAATGCGAAAACAGAACCCCTCTATAACAAAATTCATCTAATAATCTATGAATTCAGGCAATTTAGGCAATGAATCCACAAAGTTCCAAACGTACTATCCAAATGTTCAAACTACCATAGAAAACTGTACAAGAAACTCTAAAAATAAATTTCACAAGTTTCAACAAAGTCACAAATTATCAACAATCACATAAACATTTCTACCAAACCTCGAAAACGAAAAACCGACTCCAAACTAAAAGAACGGCCTTAACCATGAATTAACGACGCACAAACTCGCAAACGCCAAAACGTCGTCGCAAAAACAACTCAAGCGAACGCAGGTCGACTCAACAAATCTGGAAGAATATTGGACTTCCCAGGCCTGTGTCGGATATCGAGGGAGTACAGCTGGAGTTCAAGACTCCATCGCAACAATTTGTGGTTGGAATTCCGCATTGAATTTATAAACTGGAGAGGACTGTGGTCTGTGTACACAAGCACCGTAGACGAGCCAAAGTACACGCTGAACGCCTTGACAGCAACCACAAGAGACAACGCCTCTTTCTCTACAGTCGAGTAGCCAATCTCGTAAGGACGCAACTTCCGACTCAAATACGCGATCGGATGCTCCAAACCATCCACAACCTGAAACAAACAACTACCCACACACAAGTGAGAAGCATCCACCCCCAAGCAAAATTGCTTAGTATAATCAGGTGGACGCAAGATAGGCCTAGAAGCCAACCTAGACTTCAAATCCACAAACGCTTTCTGACAATCAACTGTCCACACAAACTTTACATTCTTTTTCAACAATTGTGTTAAAGGTAAAGTTATATCAGCAAAATGAGGCAAAAATTTTCGATAATATCCTGCAAGACCTAACAAAGATTGCACCTGTTTCTTATGCTTCGGCACAGGAAAATTAAGCAAAACCTCAACCTTCTGCGTTTTAGGCCTAACACAATTTAAGCTCAGATGATGCCCCAAGAAATCAACCTCAGCATTCGCAAATTCACACTTCTGGACATTCAAAGTCAAATTAGCATCGCGAACACGCTCCAACACCCTGCGCAAGTGTACCATGTGTGCATCCCAACTACCACTGAAAATAATGACGTCATCTAAATATGCGTCACAGAATTCTTCCAAACGAGCAAAAACCTTCTTAACTAAGGCACTGAATGAAGCCGGACTATTCCGAAGCCCAAAAGGTAGACGTAAATACTCATAATGACCATTAGGCGTCACAAAACCCGTCAAAAGAATTGAATCCTCATCCATGGCTATCTGATAATAACCTTTTGTCATATCTAATTTCGTCATGACACGTGCACCTCCCACTCTATCAATCAAAGTCTCAATGCGTGGCATCGGAAAAGGATTTGGCACCGTAACATCATTCAATTTCCTAAAATCCGTGCACAATCTATAAGTACCACCAGGCTTAGGGACCAATAAGATAGGTGCAGCCCACGGACTATCACTCTCCCGAATAATTCCAGCTTTTAATAAAGACTGAATCTCGTCTTGTACCACCTGTGCTTTCTCTGGATGCAAACGATACGGACGTTGTTGAATAGGCTTCACTCCCGCAACCAACTCGATCCGGTGTTTCACCAACGTTGTCACACCAGGCGTCTCACTGAAATTTGACTCAAAATCAGACAGCAACTGAATTAATTCATTAGCCTGTTGTGAATCCAAATGTTCCAAATTAACAAGCTGGATCACTGAACCCTTCATCTTATCTTCAATCACTTTCACATGTAAAACATCTTTGACCTGAGACACAACATCATCAGACAACATCCTTTTATTAAATTTCCTCATCAAATTTACATGTACTACCCTTTGAGACTTGCGTCTATCAGGAGTGTTCACCAAGTAATCGACTGGACCCAATCTCTTAACCACCACATATGGACCACAAAACTTCGCCAGCAATGGTTTCCCCACCAAAGGTAACAACAGTAATACATGATCACCTTCCTGAAATTCAACTGCTTTTGCATCTTTATCATACAAAACTTTTGAATTCATCTTAGCAATATGTTCATTTTCATTTGCTATTTGCACCGAATCATGTATCTTAGTTCGTAAGTCCAACACAAAATCAATAATATTAGTCTTCTTTAGACCGTACACAATATCATCCTTCAACCAAGAATTCTTAATTAATTGCAAAGGACCTTTAACATTTCTGCCGAACATCAAGTCGAAAGGAGAAAATCCCAAACCCTGAACTGGTACTTCTCTATAAGCAAACAAAACCAAAGGAAGTATTTCATCCCAATCATCATCACTATCATCAAGTGCTGCTTTGATCATATTTTTCATACACCCATGAAATTTTTCTAAATTTCCATTAGTCTGAGGTCTGAATGGAGAACAATTTATGTGTTTTATCTGCAACTCGTGAAATAAAACTTGTTCTAAGTCTGAATTGAACTCTGAACCACAATCAGAAAGAATCTCGTCAGGAAACCCAAACATACCAAACGCATGCAACAAACACTTTCCCACATCCCTAGCTGTATGTTTTCTTAACGGATAAGCTAAAGGGTAATGTGTAGCCAAGTCCATCATTGTCAAGATAAATCTGTTGCCCGAAACCTTACACTTGTTTAGCGGACCAACAATGTCAATCGCCACACGACTCCAAGGTACACCAATGACAGGTAGACTAATTAAAGGAGCTCTGTTCAACCTTACACCCTTTCCCAATCGTTGACAAATACTGCAAGTTCTACAGAACTCCCTAACGTCCTTCTGTACACCAGGCCAATAGAAATGCCTACACAATCTATCATAAGTCTTCTTCATTCCCAAATGACCAGAGAGTGGGATATTATGTGCCACCTTTAACAATGTAAGCCGTAATACTCTAGGGACAATTATCTGAGTAATGCCCATCCCTGTAGGCCTACTCTCCTCCTTCCATTTACGTATCAACACTCCATTTACAACATGAAATCCAACATCATTTGCTTCAACGTCAAACTTTACAACTGAGTCAAACATCTGTTTCAATGTTATGTCTTCATGTTGCAACTCAATCAAGCGTTTACGTGAAACTATACCATTACCAGAATCATTCGTATCAGCACCAAGATATAAATCAGACACGTCCACAACTTCATCCTCTGTATACAATGCATCGTCTTCTATATTTGTATCTGTATGTCCATGTGTATCGTCTACAAATGTATCGTCAACAGAATTCATCTCCATACACACCTCATCACGTACACTATCTGTCATCAGCAGATCTACACCAAGACTATCATCCGCCACGCTGGACTGAACCTCATTCACCCCTCGCTTCGTTTGAGCGCGCGTCACAACATTAACAGCTTTAGGCACACAGACACAAAGATCGTTACCTAATAAAACTCCGACCTGTGAAGGTATGCTATCTAACAATCCAAACAAACACACGCCATTCACAAGATCACTCTCAATACACACCTCAACCAACGGTACGCGAAAAGCCGGGCCAGATATACCCTGAATCAAACGTGTCTCGCCTGTATCAACAAACTCATTAGCATTCAAAACTTCCTTCGAAATTACAGATTGCAAACAAGCCGTATCTCTCAATAAAGACACTGCACGCTTCGAGTGATTCGGACCACAGACAAATCCTACGTGACAAAATTCTCCATACTGATCATGTACATCATCCAATACCTTATAACACTCATGTACCATATCTGACACATTCGTACACACACGTACACAACCATTATCCACCAACTGAATACTAGCAGGTTCATTGTATGTATGATATGATTGTCCATAAGAATTTGCACCCTGACCTGAATGCCCTCCATTATGACCATATGACTGTGACTGACCATAATACTTCTGACCCTGTGACAGATTCCAACCCCATTTGTTCCTTAACTTGAAACAATTCGACATGTGATGAGTACCATGACAATAAGCACAATTCAACGACGGCGAAAAACTATTCGATCCAGTCCCACGTTTAAACGACTTCTTCTCATTTCCATGTGAACCATTAAACTTTGAATTTTGAAAATTTCTTGTTTCATAAATTTGCCCACCGAACGAATTTGCACGGCGCTCCAAGGTCGGACTTCCGTAAGTCTGCACACGTTGCGTTTTATACAACACGGTGAATTCATCCGCCAACTTAGCACATTCCATGAGACTTCTTGGACGACGGTCTATAACCCAACGATGTAACTCAGACGGAAGACTTTTAGTGAATTGTTCAATTTTGATCACCTCTAATAATCTCGGTAAATCTTCCAACGCCTCCTCGCCTTTTAACCAACTATTAAATGGAATTCCCAGCCGAAAAGCAAAATTGTAGGTCACCTTTTACCAAAGAACGAAACCTCTGTCGGTAGTGTTCAGGGACTTTCGAATAAGCGAGCAAAACAGCTTTCTTCAAAACTTCATAATCTTGACAATCCTCAATTGACAAGTCTGCAAAAACCTGACTCGCTTTTCCTTGCAATTTGGTAGACAATAAACTTGCCCATTTATCTTTTGGAAAATTATGTATCTCCGCTGACTTTTCAAACGAAATCAGAAAATTCTCAATATTCTTTTCATCAAACATAGGTATTAATTTCAAAGCTGTTGGAAAATGAAATTTCGATGTTTTTACTGTTTCTTCGACGTTTGTATCACTTACTGTTTCTTCGATGTTTGTAACACTTACGGTTAAACCTCTAAGATTTAACTCATGCCTTCTCTGAGCCTCTCTTTCTTCCATTTCCCAGCGCATCTTCTTCTCCTCCCCATCTCTTCTTTCTCTTTCCACCTCTCTTTCTCTCTCTTTCTCTATCTGTAATTTCCTTTCCTCAAACTCTCTTCTTTTCATTTCCGCTTCCAATTCCATAGCCAGCTTGTTCTGTTCCGCCTCCAGCTTCTTCTGTTCCGCTTCTCGTTCGCTCTTCCTTTGTTCCGCCTCTCGTTCCATCTCCATCTTTTTAAGCTCATACTCTCTCTGTTCCTTCTTGTCCTCCAACTCCTTCAATGCTTTTAATTCTACAGATTTTGATTTAAGTTTCAATTGTTCTTCTTTTGGGACGGACGGAGATACAGTCTTCAATAAAACTTTTTGCATTTGAATTTTCGTCAACGCCTTAGATTCGAAACCCAATTTATCCATTTCAACTCTCAGATCTTCTACCGACATTTCCACAATATCATCTGACGTTAATGACACCGACACTATCGAAGTTCCTGGTGAAGCCATTTTACAATACTTTCAGAATTTTGCACACCGCTTTAACGCACGCAAAATTGACACACAAATTCCTACGCTGGCGTCTAATTGTCTCTGGACAACGGTAAACCTTGAAACTCCTCAAAGATACAAAACTATCCACCATGCACTTACATCCGCACGTGATCAGTCCAATGACTTTCTCAGTGCACAAAATCACAAAAACTCAATATCAACTCTAAATACACACTCCAACGAGTTAATCACTCCTCTCAGTGCACCAAACCTTTACCCAGCTAAGCAAAGTAAAAACCGGAACGAGCCTCCATTTGTTACAAGTCCCGTGGCTCTATGGTTCGAACTCCTAGATACTCTAAGGGGAAAATGGATTCTCGCTAAGTAAGTCATAAAAAAAAACAGTTTCGTAAAATATAAACGATATAATGAAACAAAAATGTACACGATAACATACAAGAATTGGAGAGAAGACTAACATACGCGACCCTGTCGTTACAGTAGAACACAGATGAGGCACTGCAGAAGGAACACATCACCGAACACGACTGACAGGACCAGACATGGTTCGAATCGGCACACGTCTTCAAAAAGGAGAATTTGTCTTCAATATCAAAAAGGATCCACTGGATCACAAATTCGCCTCCACAATTTCCACGGCCCAATTGCGACGTTTCCAAAAGGATCCATGCCTTTTATAAGGTTCCTTAGACAGCCACTCCTCCATCTCACATGATGTGGAGTAAATAGGTCTCATGACCTTTACACGTGTTAGAGCTGCTATCAAATATATATAGTACAGCTTACTGCATATAGCAGAATCTAACAAACCCCTAGACACGAGTGCACACAAAATAAAAAAAATAAAAATAAATAAACCTACTAACTTAACGAGTTAACTATCAATGCCTTTTACAAATCAGGTATCCAAAAATCAAACTGTTAGGATACGATACCGCAGTCCTAAAGCAACTAACCTATACACCAGCTCTTTCTAAACATCTCAATATGCTCTAACAAAAGCCTCTTACGCGGAAATACAAAATTACACAACTGTACAACGATCCAATGCGAAAACAGAACCCCTCTATAACAAAATTCATCTAATAATCTATGAATTCAGGCAATTTAGGCAATGAATCCACAAAGTTCCAAACGTACTATCCAAATGTTCAAACTACCATAGAAAACTGTACAAGAAACTCTAAAAATAAATTTCACAAGTTTCAACAAAGTCACAAATTATCAACAATCACATAAACATTTCTACCAAACCTCGAAAACGAAAAACCGACTCCAAACTAAAAGAACGGCCTTAACCATGAATTAACGACGCACAAACTCGCAAACGCCAAAACGTCGTCGCAAAAACAACTCAAGCGAACGCAGGTCGACTCAACAAATCTGGAAGAATATTGGACTTCCCAGGCCTGTGTCGGATATCGAGGGAGTACAGCTGGAGTTCAAGACTCCATCGCAACAATTTGTGGTTGGAATTCCGCATTGAATTTATAAACTGGAGAGGACTGTGGTCTGTGTACACAAGCACCGTAGACGAGCCAAAGTACACGCTGAACGCCTTGACAGCAACCACAAGAGACAACGCCTCTTTCTCTACAGTCGAGTAGCCAATCTCGTAAGGACGCAACTTCCGACTCAAATACGCGATCGGATGCTCCAAACCATCCACAACCTGAAACAAACAACTACCCACACACAAGTGAGAAGCATCCACCCCCAAGCAAAATTGCTTAGTATAATCAGGTGGACGCAAGATAGGCCTAGAAGCCAACCTAGACTTCAAATCCACAAACGCTTTCTGACAATCAACTGTCCACACAAACTTTACATTCTTTTTCAACAATTGTGTTAAAGGTAAAGTTATATCAGCAAAATGAGGCAAAAATTTTCGATAATATCCTGCAAGACCTAACAAAGATTGCACCTGTTTCTTATGCTTCGGCACAGGAAAATTAAGCAAAACCTCAACCTTCTGCGTTTTAGGCCTAACACAATTTAAGCTCAGATGATGCCCCAAGAAATCAACCTCAGCATTCGCAAATTCACACTTCTGGACATTCAAAGTCAAATTAGCATCGCGAACACGCTCCAACACCCTGCGCAAGTGTACCATGTGTGCATCCCAACTACCACTGAAAATAATGACGTCATCTAAATATGCGTCACAGAATTCTTCCAAACGAGCAAAAACCTTCTTAACTAAGGCACTGAATGAAGCCGGACTATTCCGAAGCCCAAAAGGTAGACGTAAATACTCATAATGACCATTAGGCGTCACAAAACCCGTCAAAAGAATTGAATCCTCATCCATGGCTATCTGATAATAACCTTTTGTCATATCTAATTTCGTCATGACACGTGCACCTCCCACTCTATCAATCAAAGTCTCAATGCGTGGCATCGGAAAAGGATTTGGCACCGTAACATCATTCAATTTCCTAAAATCCGTGCACAATCTATAAGTACCACCAGGCTTAGGGACCAATAAGATAGGTGCAGCCCACGGACTATCACTCTCCCGAATAATTCCAGCTTTTAATAAAGACTGAATCTCGTCTTGTACCACCTGTGCTTTCTCTGGATGCAAACGATACGGACGTTGTTGAATAGGCTTCACTCCCGCAACCAACTCGATCCGGTGTTTCACCAACGTTGTCACACCAGGCGTCTCACTGAAATTTGACTCAAAATCAGACAGCAACTGAATTAATTCATTAGCC
Organism: Allolobophora icterica; assembly: GCA_963556255.1. NCBI lineage: Eukaryota > Metazoa > Annelida > Clitellata > Crassiclitellata > Lumbricidae > Allolobophora > Allolobophora icterica. The sequence continues at coordinate 61,250,420 of OY744603.1, forward strand.
TGTTGTGAATCCAAATGTTCCAAATTAACAAGCTGGATCACTGAACCCTTCATCTTATCTTCAATCACTTTCACATGTAAAACATCTTTGACCTGAGACACAACATCATCAGACAACATCCTTTTATTAAATTTCCTCATCAAATTTACATGTACTACCCTTTGAGACTTGCGTCTATCAGGAGTGTTCACCAAGTAATCGACTGGACCCAATCTCTTAACCACCACATATGGACCACAAAACTTCGCCAGCAATGGTTTCCCCACCAAAGGTAACAACAGTAATACATGATCACCTTCCTGAAATTCAACTGCTTTTGCATCTTTATCATACAAAACTTTTGAATTCATCTTAGCAATATGTTCATTTTCATTTGCTATTTGCACCGAATCATGTATCTTAGTTCGTAAGTCCAACACAAAATCAATAATATTAGTCTTCTTTAGACCGTACACAATATCATCCTTCAACCAAGAATTCTTAATTAATTGCAGAGGACCTTTAACATTTCTGCCGAACATCAAGTCGAAAGGAGAAAATCCCAAACCCTGAACTGGTACTTCTCTATAAGCAAACAAAACCAAAGGAAGTATTTCATCCCAATCATCATCACTATCATCAAGTGCTGCTTTGATCATATTTTTCATACACCCATGAAATTTTTCTAAATTTCCATTAGTCTGAGGTCTGAATGGAGAACAATTTATGTGTTTTATCTGCAACTCGTGAAATAAAACTTGTTCTAAGTCTGAATTGAACTCTGAACCACAATCAGAAAGAATCTCGTCAGGAAACCCAAACATACCAAACGCATGCAACAAACACTTTCCCACATCCCTAGCTGTATGTTTTCTTAACGGATAAGCTAAAGGGTAATGTGTAGCCAAGTCCATCATTGTCAAGATAAATCTGTTGCCCGAAACCTTACACTTGTTTAGCGGACCAACAATGTCAATCGCCACACGACTCCAAGGTACACCAATGACAGGTAGACTAATTAAAGGAGCTCTGTTCAACCTTACACCCTTTCCCAATCGTTGACAAATACTGCAAGTTCTACAGAACTCCCTAACGTCCTTCTGTACACCAGGCCAATAGAAATGCCTACACAATCTATCATAAGTCTTCTTCATTCCCAAATGACCAGAGAGTGGGATATTATGTGCCACCTTTAACAATGTAAGCCGTAATACTCTAGGGACAATTATCTGAGTAATGCCCATCCCTGTAGGCCTACTCTCCTCCTTCCATTTACGTATCAACACTCCATTTACAACATGAAATCCAACATCATTTGCTTCAACGTCAAACTTTACAACTGAGTCAAACATCTGTTTCAATGTTATGTCTTCATGTTGCAACTCAATCAAGCGTTTACGTGAAACTATACCATTACCAGAATCATTCGTATCAGCACCAAGATATAAATCAGACACGTCCACAACTTCATCCTCTGTATACAATGCATCGTCTTCTATATTTTTGTATCTGTATGTCCATGTGTATCGTCTACAAATGTATCGTCAACAGAATTCATCTCCATACACACCTCATCACGTACACTATCTGTCATCAGCAGATCTACACCAAGACTATCATCCGCCACGCTGGACTGAACCTCATTCACCCCTCGCTTCGTTTGAGCGCGCGTCACAACATTAACAGCTTTAGGCACACAGACACAAAGATCGTTACCTAATAAAACTCCGACCTGTGAAGGTATGCTATCTAACAATCCAAACAAACACACGCCATTCACAAGATCACTCTCAATACACACCTCAACCAACGGTACGCGAAAAGCCGGGCCAGATATACCCTGAATCAAACGTGTCTCGCCTGTATCAACAAACTCATTAGCATTCAAAACTTCCTTCGAAATTACAGATTGCAAACAAGCCGTATCTCTCAATAAAGACACTGCACGCTTCGAGTGATTCGGACCACAGACAAATCCTACGTGACAAAATTCTCCATACTGATCATGTACATCATCCAATACCTTATAACACTCATGTACCATATCTGACACATTCGTACACACACGTACACAACCATTATCCACCAACTGAATACTAGCAGGTTCATTGTATGTATGATATGATTGTCCATAAGAATTTGCACCCTGACCTGAATGCCCTCCATTATGACCATATGACTGTGACTGACCATAATACTTCTGACCCTGTGACAGATTCCAACCCCATTTGTTCCTTAACTTGAAACAATTCGACATGTGATGAGTACCATGACAATAAGCACAATTCAACGACGGCGAAAAACTATTCGATCCAGTCCCACGTTTAAACGACTTCTTCTCATTTCCATGTGAACCATTAAACTTTGAATTTTGAAAATTTCTTGTTTCATAAATTTGCCCACCGAACGAATTTGCACGGCGCTCCAAGGTCGGACTTCCGTAAGTCTGCACACGTTGCGTTTTATACAACACGGTGAATTCATCCGCCAACTTAGCACATTCCATGAGACTTCTTGGACGACGGTCTATAACCCAACGATGTAACTCAGACGGAAGACTTTTAGTGAATTGTTCAATTTTGATCACCTCTAATAATCTCGGTAAATCTTCCAACGCCTCCTCGCCTTTTAACCAACTATTAAATGGAATTCCCAGCCGAAAAGCAAAATTGTAGGTCACCTTTTACCAAAGAACGAAACCTCTGTCGGTAGTGTTCAGGGACTTTCGAATAAGCGAGCAAAACAGCTTTCTTCAAAACTTCATAATCTTGACAATCCTCAATTGACAAGTCTGCAAAAACCTGACTCGCTTTTCCTTGCAATTTGGTAGACAATAAACTTGCCCATTTATCTTTTGGAAAATTATGTATCTCCGCTGACTTTTCAAACGAAATCAGAAAATTCTCAATATTCTTTTCATCAAACATAGGTATTAATTTCAAAGCTGTTGGAAAATGAAATTTCGATGTTTTTACTGTTTCTTCGACGTTTGTATCACTTACTGTTTCTTCGATGTTTGTAACACTTACGGTTAAACCTCTAAGATTTAACTCATGCCTTCTCTGAGCCTCTCTTTCTTCCATTTCCCAGCGCATCTTCTTCTCCTCCCCATCTCTTCTTTCTCTTTCCACCTCTCTTTCTCTCTCTTTCTCTATCTGTAATTTCCTTTCCTCAAACTCTCTTCTTTTCATTTCCGCTTCCAATTCCATAGCCAGCTTGTTCTGTTCCGCCTCCAGCTTCTTCTGTTCCGCTTCTCGTTCGCTCTTCCTTTGTTCCGCCTCTCGTTCCATCTCCATCTTTTTAAGCTCATACTCTCTCTGTTCCTTCTTGTCCTCCAACTCCTTCAATGCTTTTAATTCTACAGATTTTGATTTAAGTTTCAATTGTTCTTCTTTTGGGACGGACGGAGATACAGTCTTCAATAAAACTTTTTGCATTTGAATTTTCGTCAACGCCTTAGATTCGAAACCCAATTTATCCATTTCAACTCTCAGATCTTCTACCGACATTTCCACAATATCATCTGACGTTAATGACACCGACACTATCGAAGTTCCTGGTGAAGCCATTTTACAATACTTTCAGAATTTTGCACACCGCTTTAACGCACGCAAAATTGACACACAAATTCCTACGCTGGCGTCTAATTGTCTCTGGACAACGGTAAACCTTGAAACTCCTCAAAGATACAAAACTATCCACCATGCACTTACATCCGCACGTGATCAGTCCAATGACTTTCTCAGTGCACAAAATCACAAAAACTCAATATCAACTCTAAATACACACTCCAACGAGTTAATCACTCCTCTCAGTGCACCAAACCTTTACCCAGCTAAGCAAAGTAAAAACCGGAACGAGCCTCCATTTGTTACAAGTCCCGTGGCTCTATGGTTCGAACTCCTAGATACTCTAAGGGGAAAATGGATTCTCGCTAAGTAAGTCATAAAAAAAACAGTTTCGTAAAATATAAACGATATAATGAAACAAAAATGTACACGATAACATACAAGAATTGGAGAGAAGACTAACATACGCGACCCTGTCGTTACAGTAGAACACAGATGAGGCACTGCAGAAGGAACACATCACCGAACACGACTGACAGGACCAGACATGGTTCGAATCGGCACACGTCTTCAAAAAGGAGAATTTGTCTTCAATATCAAAAAGGATCCACTGGATCACAAATTCGCCTCCACAATTTCCACGGCCCAATTGCGACGTTTCCAAAAGGATCCATGCCTTTTATAAGGTTCCTTAGACAGCCACTCCTCCATCTCACATGATGTGGAGTAAATAGGTCTCATGACCTTTACACGTGTTAGAGCTGCTATCAAATATATATAGTACAGCTTACTGCATATAGCAGAATCTAACAATATAGAGCAAATGCTAAAAGTTGTTTTGAAAGATTTAATAGTTACTCGAGAAAGGAATCAACAGTTACTAAGAGAAGTAAATAACATTAATTATAATCTTCTTTATTAATTCAAACTGACAAGTACGCAGTAAGACTACACTGAAACATGACAGTACAATTCTTAAGATCTTAATTAAACCCGCGTTTTGGAGCCTTGCAATGCGTCCGCTCTAGTGGGGGGCGGAGGGGTTACGGGCATCGGACTGCGACTTTTTCAAGACCTAATGCTCTTCTAGCCATGAGTGCTACCACTCATCTATCCCCTCCCCAATTAGGATTGAGAAGTCACATCATTTTAAATTCACACAAGAACACCGACATCTGAGTGCAGATCAACCTGTTGACTCAGCGTCATACAAAGATACAATGAGATGTTTCGTTACTAGCATATCTTTATTAACAACACATAAAAGTCTTCATTAACAACACATAAAAGTCTAGTTCAAACACGTTTGCAGAATTTTCCAGTCCTCCAATTTATCATTTTCAACTTCTGAAAGTTTTCATTAATAAATTACTTAATTAAAATTTGACAATGATTGATCAAGTCTTCTTTCATAGTCATTCAACCTTGTTCAACTGGACATCACACCCGTGACCCCGAAGGTCATCTTGAGGTCATGACCTTGCTTACCCTACGAGGTAAGACGGCCAGTAGAAGAGACAGAAGACGAAGAAGGTGAATGGAAACAAAATGCGGGAAACCATTTCCAAGGCCATCGCTGGATCTTCTTTGTAATCGAAGTAAGACCAAAAGCCTCCACGACGACCACAGGAACTTTTCTCATCCATCGATCCATCCATTCCTTTGCCTACGTTCGCTTTATGGTAAACATCTTCCACCTTCTGGAAGAAAGCAGAAAACATTGCGGTTTATTTAACGCGGTGTGTGCGCCTCCGTGACCTAATCGGTAGCGTGCTGGTCTGTCCACCAACGATTACAGCTTCAGGTCTACTGAACGAACGACGTATAACGATTATGGGAAAGTTGTTTCAATAGGCCTATATTTGTCTTCCACTTCAGGTTTATATCTAATGATCTGGCTTGCTTAATAATAAATGCAGTATATCAAATAAATGAATGAAAATGAATATTAAACCATTCATAATATTCTATATAATAATTTCCTAGATCTGTGTGTCGAAAAACGCCGACTCATGCTCAGGCGCAGTGGGCGGAGCCTATATTGTGCGGTTCTAGGCCTATTTTGATTGGCTGAGGCTTTGACCAAAAGCCTATTTGATTGACAGACACACATAGTCATTCATACATGCACATATACACATACATACAAGCGGCACTGTGGGCACAACATAATGTGCGTGGCTCTGAGCAATGGCCTATTTGATTGACAGTGACACATAAAGGCATACAAGTATATATTTATGCAAACATAGTTTATACAGACATGCTTATATATATATATCATATTTAATAATTTCTTAGATCTGTGTATCGGCAAACGCTCTGACTCATGCTTAGGAATGTGGCCGCCGGCGTTCGTACCTGCAGTCGAATGTATGGATTCTATGGGAATGTCTGTGTCAATCCGACCGTCTGTCTGTCTATCTGTCTGTCTTCGCTCGTCTTATATTGGCCTACAGTATTTGCCCGGAACTAGGCAGACAGACTACAGCCAGACTGATGCGGGGCCGGCAACCCTAAGCCGACTTCCCTAACTAGGCAAATAGACTACAGCCAGACCAGACGGTTGCTGCCAACAGTGCAGGTACAAACGGCCTGCGGGAAAGCGTGCATGATAGTGAGGGATGGAAGCAGTGACAGCGGGAGAGGGATGGAGGGAAGGAGTGAGAGGGAGGGGTTGGTCACTGCCTCATTCCCTCACAGCCTCCATCTCTCCCTTCTTCCCGTCATATATGACTGGCCAATACTCTAATGTTATAATACGCTTGTATTACGCATCAAGAAAATTTCTAAGAGGTGCTGTGCAAATGTATTCCTACAAATACAGTTACTTTGTCCTACTTGAAATATAAGAAATTGCAATTAATAACTCTGGGTAATAATTTCTCCTCATATCAATACATAAATGCTCCTGAGTAGATCACCTTGAAGGGGCGCTATATAAAAGCTCCTTAATAATAATAAATGCAACAATTTAAATTCGTTACAGCTTTTGTTTTTTAGAGTAATGAATTGTGTATTCTTCTTATTTTGGTTCTCTGCCTCCTTAGGCAGGTTCGTAGTCCAATGTCGCCATTCGTCCCGTTGTTCAACCCTCCCCTTTAGTTCGGTGTAACCGTCTTTCATCATCCAATCCTGTAGCATCACTCGAGGTCGGCCTCTCGTTATTTTCTCCTCTATTCTTCTTTCTATTATAGCTCTTATAAGAGAATCTCCCCTCATTATATGGCCTATCCATTTTCTCTGCCGACTTCTGTTTTTTTTTCAAGGATCTTCTTTCGTCCACAAAATGTAATATCTTTTCATTTGTCCTACGTTCCATCCAGCTGACTCTCTCCATTCTTCGATATATCCTCATCTCGAAAGCCTCAATTCTTCTTGTGTCCTCCTTCCTTGTTGTCCTTGTTTCTGATCCGAATAGCACTACATTCCATATCATAAATTTTACAAATCTTTTCTTGAAGTTCATGTCTAATTTTCCTCTAATTAATTGTTTACTCTTATGGAATGCATCTTTTCCCATGACTATTCTTCCTTTATCTCCACGTGGCACTTAGCGTCATTTAGGCCTATTATCATAACTCTCAAGTAGCAGAATTTTTTTCAACGTGCTCTATTCCCCTCCATTTAAATTTATGTCAGCTGTTCTTTTCCCTTCTTTGTTTATCCTCATAACCTTTTTTTCAATGTTTATTTTCATTCCGTAATCCGTCGGGATCTTGCTTAGTTGGTCCATCATTTTCTGTAGCTCCTCTTGATTACTTGCCACTTGCCAGCATTGCTTGCTCATCTGAAAATTTCTGTGCCTTCAGCTATCTTCCTCCTACCTTTACTTCTTCCGCCACTCCGTCCATCGCCTCCCTTATTAATTCCTCACAATAGATATTAAGGAGTACTGGCGAGAGTCGACATCCTTGCCTTACTTATCTAGTCCTCTTCCTATTAGGCCTACTCACAATTCTTAATATTCTCCTTCTATTCTTATTTTTACTTTCTGCCCCATATACAGTTTCCTATAAGAATTCGGCCCTCACAGTCTACTCCCAGTCTTAGTGCATGTGTAGGGGGAATAGGCCTATAAGATGCATCCGTCTGGACTGGTCATTATAATCACTTTACAAGTTGGTGGCCAGTCTTCAGAGGAATGTAGGCCTACAGTCTTAGTGTGGATAGTTTACAGATGCACATGCAGACAGACCGAGTGGCGCCGTGTAAAGGTATGCCGTTGAGGAAGGTTTAGGTAGGGCTATATAAATGGTAGCCCTTGAGTTAGGGGAAGCAGTGAGAGATCGGGATCCAGCGCGTTTGACACACGGCTTAGGCCGAACCGCGTCACGTTTGTCAAGCGGGACACAGGATTCTAGCGGGTATCGGTATTGTCTGAATAAACATCGACAATGACAACGTGTGCTCTCTCTGTCTCTGTCTCTGTCTCTGTCTCTGTCTCTGTCTCTGTCTCTGTCTCTCTCTGTCTCTGTCTCTGTCTCTCTCTGTCTCTCTGTCTCTCTGTCTCTCTGTCTCTCTCTCTCTCTCTCTCTTTCTCTCTCTCTCTCTCTCTCTCTCTCTCTCTCTCTCTCTCTCTCTCTCTCTCTCTCTCTCTCTCTCTCTCTCTCTCTCTCTCTCTCCCTGTGTGTCGATCTACATCTAGCGGTCATTGAACATCCGGAACCGCCGCTGCATCTGGTGGAAAATCCTTTTCGTACCTGTGTTTTAAACAAGTGCATGGTGCATCTTCCACTCCATCATCAAGGTCAGTTCCTGAATTGTCGGCTGACGCAATCTCGTCATCTTCTTCCATTGACGCCATAAACGACCATCCGACGACGCAGCACCGCACAACAAAGTCAAACAACCCATCACCGTGACAACAAACAGATACCACGACTTCCGGCTACCTACCGGATCCTTTCGACACCGATTCCGCGAGCCCACGTCATTGCGCCTTATATCATCTCCGACGTTCGCTCACGAAATTTCGCTAACGATGCCCTGTCCATCGTAATCGTAATCGTAATCTCCAAACTTCTAAAGCGCCACTCGAAGGCCAAGCGCAGGACAATAGCCTATTCACGAGCGCTACGTCAGATCAGAGGGGGTTTCCAGAGAGTAGTCCAAAAGCGGTCCGAGTCCGGTTTCCAAAAGGCCAAACCAAATCAGAGGGGGTTTCCAGAGAGTAGTCCAAAAGAGGTCCAAGTCCGATTTCCAGGAGGCCAAACCAAATCAAAGGGGGTTCCAGAGAGTAGTCCAAAAGAGGTTCAAGTCCGATTTCCAGGGTACCAGATCAGGAGAAGCAGAGCAGCGGTCAAGACGGGTGTCGTTTACGGCGAGAATAATTGGAAGGCGGAGGATCAGATGAGTCAGGGTAAGAGTATTTGAAAAGGTGAGACTTCAGTTTTGAGTGGAAAGCCCGGGGGTGATAGATAGAGGAACAAGAGGAGGAGGATGAAGGACAGGTTGCAATCATGATGGAGGCACTGAGAAACTGCGGAATTCAGGGGGGAGATCATTCCAGAGGCGTGGTGCTGTGTTGGATATGGCTCGGTTGGAGAACTTGAGGTGAGTAGTGACTGGGGGTCGACAAAGACTGAGAATAGGACGATGATCGGGTGGAGCGGGTTGTCTGAATGGTGAAGAGATCACGAAGGTACTTGGGCTGGGAATATTGTAGGGAGTAGTAGGTTAGTGATAGAACTTCGTAGTGGATTCACTCTGGGATTTTTAACTAATGGAGTGATTTGAGGATGGGAGTGATATGATGATGTTTGGGCGTTCTAGTTACATCTCTGGCTAGTGCGTTTTAGATAAGCTGTAGACGCTTGATTTGAGTGAATTCAAGGTTGAGGAAAAGTTGCTGGAGGCTTCTTTCCGCCAGGACTCTCAGTCCTCCGATTGCATCCCTTGTTCCCTTTCCCTTTCTAAACCCGTACTGGTCCTCTCCCAAGCAGCCAGTTGTTTCTGCTTCTGCCTGTAGTGTATTCTCTTCGTGAGGACTCGTAGTACGATCTAAGATGCGTGTGTGAAAAGTCTAATAGTTCTGTGGTCTTCGCATGTGTTGTGTTTGGCTTCTTCGTTATCGGGATTAAAGTGGTCTGTAAAAATCATCTGGCTATACCCCGTGTTGTACAATTATATCTTTGCATAACCACACTAGTTCTGCCATTGCCTTTTCTCCAAAGCTCTTCCACACTTCAATTGGTATATCAACGATTCCCTCTAACCTGTTGTTTTTCATTTCTACGATGCAAGTATAGGCCCCAAATTGTTGACAATTCCAAAATGTGAGGCAATCATGCTTGGTTCATCATGACCAGTGCGTATTCTCCCCTCTCATAACAGCAGTTCAAGAAGACAACAACAACAGCAACAACAACAACAACACCATAGTAATAATAATAATAATAATAATAATAATAATAATAATAATAATAATAATAATAATAATAATAATAATAACAATAACAATGACAATAACAATAACAATAATAATAATAATAATAATAATAATAATAATAATAATAATAATAATAATAATAATAATAAATATTAATAATTATAATGTCCTCGAGGAATCATTTGTACACTGGGCCCTGAAACAAATAATACTAAAATTATCATATAGCTGAGTGCTAAACTAATATATTCGAAAAAATTACTTTTAAAACGCATAACTGCGTTCATTAGTATGTTGACTTTTTCATATGTATATATATGAGCATCGACTGCACTAATTCAACTCCAGGAAAATATTATTATTTCATATAATATATATATATATATATATATATATATATATATATGAAAAAGTCAACATACTAATGAACGCAGTTATGCGTTTTTAAAGTAATTTTTTTATACATATACATAAACTGCATGCGTTTACCCTTTGCTTCCTCCAACGTGTCAAGGTGTTAACGGCTGCATATTCAATGAATGCTCCGAAGACAAAGACGAGACAGGTGGCCATCCAGACGTCAATGGCTTTCGTGGTGGAACCATACTGCATGCTGCGCCTAAGTCCAAAGCTCGGTGTTGTGATCGCCAAGATCGTAATGACGCCGATAGAGGCTCTGGCTGGAGTCGACTCCGGGTCGATATAGAAGGACAACCAGGACAGAAGAACGACGAGAAAGCTAGGAAGATAGGTGTTGAGCATGTATATCTTCAATCGACGACTCAGGTGGAAGCTTGCTCTCAGACATGAAAAGCCATCTGCAGAGTTAATTTAAAAAAACAATAACTTTCGTTTTACGATGTCCTTGCGAATCTATATTTTTATTAAAAGCTCTCAAAATTTTAGATTTGTGCTCTCATGCAGTAGTTCTTCAAAAGTCTGGACCTTATTATAACCACATTCAATATGCATATATTACATAATTAAAGTAGTAAAGAAGGAAAGAGAGAAAACTAGAAAAGATTGAAAGAAAGAGACAAGAGAAATATAAAAGGAAAGAAAATGAAAGCGAAGAAAACATGAAGAATGAGTAACAATGACTACACAAAACTTTAATTGCTATCCTAGAAATCGGTATAAGAAAAAACGACGCAACCCAGTAACAAGAAAGAAAATGGAGGAAATCATGACATAGAGAAGAAAAAAGAAAGAAATAGATAACGAGAATATGACTGGATTAGATTAGAGGCTGGCAGACGGGAAGGCAGAAAGACAGGCGGGGAAGCATGCACGTAAACACATACAGACAGGCTATTACACAACCACCCAAGCTTAACATAGAGATCGAAAGAGATTTGAATATTTTCCTGGAGTTGAATTAGTGCAGTCGATGCTAGTGATGTTCGTGATCGTATGTTCTGGTAGATTGACTCTGTTCATCTCCACCGCCGGTCGACCCAGTCTCCAATGGAAGATCAAATCATCAGTCATGTAGGCAACTGTCACAAATGCGAGACAATAGACCAAGGTCTTGTAAATTTATAATCTATTAATTTTAAACTACTTTTGTGAAGACCGTATCAAAACAGTGCTCACCTAGCACTAACTAGAAAAGACCATAAACCGATTAGTGCTGACCACAAGTAATTTACTGCATTTGATTACAACATGGATATTCTGAAAATATACCGCCACAAAACAACCCATGACAGTGCACAATGCTATGACTCTTACCAGTCTCCGCGCTCACCGCGACGTTGATTGACAGCTCATTAAAATGCATTTCCTGTTGTCTAAGAATCAATCAGTACATTAGCCTACGTGAAAACTTTTGAGAGAAAACTTAACAGACGTTTTTGGTAATAAGACAAAGGCCAAAATGCTCAAAATAGAAAGTGTTTCCTTAAGCAAAACGTGGGATAAGTGCGAGCGAACTTGAAACTACAATTGAAGACGAAACCGAAATACTCGATGCTTCAAAACTCAATCGAACGCCTAAACGGTAACCAAAAGTAAAACGTTAATGGAAAGCGAAAATGAAAATAACTGAAATCCTATACTCACAGCTGCTAAACTGAATAAAGCACGTCTGATTATCCATTGGAAAGCGGTCAAGCTCCATATCGCAGTATAGAGTGACGGTCAGACGCTGGCTGTAATAAACGAGGCCATTTGGAGAAATTCGGATCCTTCGATTAGGAACCGTTATCTCGTGGAACTGACCGGACTTGAGGTTCTCAATGAACGGATCCGGGGTCCAGATCCGCTCATACTGGTTGTAATTCAGCGTAATTCTGTAATCGGCAAATGTTATATGTTATTGCTATAACACCCCGAAAGCATACAATCCAGAGCGAGTAAAAAATTATTCCATGGACGAGAAAGTGCAGCTCTGGAATAATACTAACATTGAAAGTGACATTAACATTAACTTTAACGTTAACATCAGTAGCATAATAATATTATTGGTATTGAATTATATAGCTCTTACTATTATCTGCTAAATAATATATACTTTCAATATATTCATGATGTAGGCCTAGGCTATATCATTATACTTATGCGTGACCATTGACTTAAAAATGACTAGTATTATCTTTTGCCCGAGGTAGAATTAATACCACTGGAACAAAATATTAGTTATAATTATTCTGTCATTAATTTTGGCCTAATATTATTAATATTATTATCATCATTTTATTATGCAAGGTTTCAAGAATTCTAAGTTTCGCAACAGTACCGTAGGCCATCTTAAGATTCCATTTTAGGCGCTCGTTCGAGTTCCCAAAAAGCGCTATACAAATAACGACATAATAATACATACAACGGTCTTATTCATGCTGTGCATTTGTTTCATACGTGAAACTGAAAAGCACTACAGAAAAAAGCAAATACCAACTCGCGATCATAGCCCGTATCAGCGTATGCCAGTCGCTCATCTGTCCAAAGTTGACGAAGATATAATGTCATTGTATATTCCTAAAACGCATGGAAGAATTTTCAAACAACTACGATGATATAAGCAGAATAATTAGTTAAGTGTAAAGTAATAAATAAGTAAATAAATAAATTTAAAATGAGGACGACGACGATGCGATGATGAAAGTAATAATAGTAATAATAATAATAATAATAATAATAATAATAATAATAATAATAATAATAAAAATAATAATAATAATAATAATAATAATAATAATAATAATAATAAAAGCAAAAATTATATTATTTTTATAATTTGAAATTGAAAAAACATTCTGGAATGGCTTATCCATCAAGATGGAGTCTGACATGCGCTAAAAGCCTTAATTAATTATTGGCAGCGTAGTAACCTAACCGTAGAAACTCCACGCCAACTTTGAATCCCGTGTTTCATTACTTGTGTTACTCATTTATTCGCAATTCTTCATTGAAATCATGACGCAATGGGCCTCTCAGATGTTGCAAACTGGAAAAGGATCGTTATCGTGTTAAAGTCTACATATTTCTATTAGGGGTCTGCGGGTTTATCCCTACCCACGGGTTTACCCGTAGCCGACTCTTACCCGCGGGTCGGGTAGGGGTCGGATAGATATTTCACGGGTCGGCTACGGGTATGAGCATTACGGATAGGGTATACCCGGTTTTACTCGTACCAACTTGAAGTTTTGAGTTTGCATGTAATTAGCGAGTCTGGCACCTTCTAAGCTTACTTACAACAAATTACCTGTGTTGACCTATGCCCAAGCGCCTTAGTGAACTTAGCATTTAATACTAGATCTTCAAATTACACTTGCAAATTGGCTTGTTTTCATTAACACAATCGTAGGACTTTACATAGGCCCCTATATATCTGATACGAGTTTCATCCCCGACAACCAGAGGTAAGAGGTCGCTGACGCCAAGCCCGTGATTCACTGAACGAGCCTAGCAGTTCAGCACTGACCAGCAGTCGTGTTTTCTTTAAGACAGGTTGATGCCGTCGGGACTAGACATCTTTCACAGCCTGTCATCCCTCTACTCTGAAAAATACTTAAACTATTCAGTAAGCGGTATTTTATTGCAAAGTGACGTGTTATGGCTGGCTGCAAAAAGTCATCGACTGCTGAATTGGGTGTCAATGGGACGACCAGGCTGGAGATAAAGATGACGACGACGACGATGATGATGATTATTATTATTACTATTATTGCTATTATTATTATTATTTCTATTATTATTATTATTATTATTATTATTATTATTATTATTATTATTATTATTATTATTATTATTATTTCTATTATTATTATTATTATTATTATTATTATTATTATTATTATTATTATTATTATTATTATTATAATCAGTGCTAAGTTGTAAGTCTATTGGGCTTGTAGGGACTGGGACTATGGGAAGGTCTACCAATTACGTGGCGGGTACGCTACGGGTACGGGTATACCCGCGGGTACGGGTCGGTTCGGTATTTTGAGGACGGGTCGGGGACGGGTAACAGTCCTGTGTTACGGGTACGGGTCGGTCGGATAGTAAAAATGCTCTACCTGCAGACCTCTAATTTCTATCTCAATCTTCACATGCCCTTGGCGTTCGCAACGGTCTCATTCAGCTTTCTCGGCCAAGGTCGATTTCTCAGACCGTTAACCAGGCTAATAAGTTAAATAGCTTATGTAGTTCCACCAGCTGACTTCATCTGACCGGGGGCCTGGTTCACAGGCACGACCCTTCGGAGAACGCCTGGTCCGGTTCAACCTGCCCCTCTCTGTGTGATAACAATGCACGCTCATCCGATTAGCTTTCCTCTCCTAAGTTACCTCATCAACTCCATCACCCACTCCATCATGGCAAGGTCTAACGCAAACTACTCTTCCTTCTGCCTGCTCTTTCCCACCTCTGAATGTGGCTCATTACTGACATCACGGCGGCCAAAACAAAACCTGTACAAGTGGGGTTGCGGCAGCAGTTGCAAACTTAGCGATTACTATAAGAATTAAGATTAGTCTGGATCTTCGTAATGAGAACAACTGGGTTGTGTATCTGCCTTGTGGGACCTTTCCCTGATACCACCTGGCAGAAGAGGCTACCTGGCCAACCCTATCCGACATTATGAAGAACAGGGTGTGAGACTTCTTACCATCTGCGTTTCACTGATGTAACTGATGTCGTCCACGTTGATGTTGATGTAAACATCGAGAGGCTCTACAATTAGGCCTATATCTTCATTATGAGATTAATAATTCATTAATGACTCCCGGTAACTAATAACTAATTAATAATCTCTTACATAGTTTCCCAGATTTGTGTGTCGATAAACGCTCTGGAATCTATCGAATGTAGCGGCAGCCCCTTCGTGGCTGTAATCGAATGTATGGAATGTACCGGCAATATAACGACGGCGCCTCAAATTGGCCCTTCCAAAGAACACTCGGCACTCGGCAGATAGACGTACACACGCACAACCAGACAGACGGACGGACGTACCGCTGTCTGTCTGTCTGTCTGACCGAGAGACAGACAGCGGTTAGTGTCTGTCTCTGCCTCCGTCCCACCCTCGCTCCCTCCCGCCCTAGCTCTATCCCTTCTTCACTCACTCACTCCCTACGCCCCTGCATCTTCCTCCCTCCATGCCTACCTCTTCCACCCCTCTCCCTCTCTCACTGCCGTCATAATATGACGGGCAAATTCTCTAGTAAGTTAATAATTTAATAACTAGGCTATTAGAGATAACTGAAAATGTCATCTGATGTAATTTAGCCTGGTCTAGTCAGAATTATATTTCACGTGATAAGGTTAGATTACAACCTCCATCGGTTCCAGGTCTCATACGACAGTTGTAATTTGTCGAATTGATTCGTTCCTCCACGATTGCAGTCACGACCCTGTGTGGGAAATAAAAGTCTCGTCACAAAAAGCAGTTGAAGCGTCATCTCTAATCCACTCCGTTCTACTTACACGTTCATTCATTCATATGGAGAATTTATATAGCGCCTCTTCAAGGCTATCTACTCAGAAGCACTCCCGACCCAACCCCGGCTGAAGAGCACAGTCTTGAGATTTGAATAAAATGTGGCGGAATGGGTGCTTGGGACCAAGCGAAGCGCTACAGGGAGCCCATTCCAGATTGCAGGGCCAGCGATGGAAAAATCACGGCGCTGCCTAAGGGCGGTCCGTGAGCGGGGAACTAGAAGCTCAGCCTGCTTAGAAGAGCGCAGGGAACCACGGCGCTGGATGTTCAGGGTGGAGCGGCAATGCTCTCGCAAATACACAGGGGCCTCACCCACAAGGCAGCGCCACACTAGGGCAGAGACCCGATAGGCAATACGCTGCGGGATAGGAAGCCAATGCAAAACATCCCGCATGTACTCGGTGACATGGCCAAATCTCGGGATGCGACCAATAAGGCGTGCTGCTGCGCGCAACACCCGGTCCAAGCACCCAATCCGAGCCGCTGGGAGACCACGTAATTCTAATCCAATTGGGAGAGGATAGATCAGTGGTTCTTAACCTTTTCAAGGGAGCCGAACCCCAAGAAAAATCCATGACCACTCACCGAACCCCTCAAGTTTTAACAATGATTTTTTAACTAATATGAACAAAAGGAAATAAAAAATTGTACCAAAATGTGATACAATATTAATACATTCAATACAATACATGAACTACTAACAGTTAACTAACCGTACCAACACTACCAATTGCATCTTAATGTGTCCTTTGTTGTTGCCGTTTGGAAACAATGTTAGAAATGAAAATAAAATAGCAAATGATTTTTCACTCACACTCACTGACCCTGAATATGTACATATTTCAGAGGACCTCTGCCGAACCCCTGGCACTGGCTCACCGAACCCCAGGGGTTCGGTCGAACACTGGTTAAGAAACACTGGGATAGATGAATGGTAACACTCTTGCTCGAAGAACGAAAGATCTTCAAAAACTCAGTTCAATACTCGCATGCTCCCTATAGGTCGACTCAGCCTTCCTCTCCCTAGGGGCAGCTGTAAAATGAGCGGCGCCTAACAGGCTGCGAAGACGCGTTTTCCATCAGATCTTGATAATTATACTGTCAAGTATTTGAATGTTACTTACTGCGGTGTGTCAGTGAGCTTGTCAATAAACACGAATATAAACATTAAATAGTATAGTCCAACCTGATCTGATCCCGTGCGATCTAATCTAATCAAAGCACTGCATGAAGAACAGCAAGATTTCGCACACGTTTACACTGTTGCTTAAACTTAATGTGATCAGAAGGCAGACGAGATTGGCGCCACCGACGCTCCAGTTGACTTCTTCGTCGCTTAGCCTCAGAAATAGCAGAGTTGTACCAAGGATGTGGTGTGCGCTCTAAAACTCTCTTAGTTTTAAAGTAATTTGTTTAGCAAGCAGTTCACCTAAAGTAGAATGGAACTGCAGAGCCAGATTATTATCTGTTTGTACTGGAGATAGCCACAACGGAGATGCCAAGATATATCATTTTTTTTAGCTTATTAGCCTTATTTAAATCAATTTTATGCCAGAGGCGAAATTTAATTTAACGAATTTACAAGTTGAGGGCTGTTTAAATGGGAAATCAAATTTTGATAAACTTAGAACATGATCTGAAAAATATGACTCTACAGAAGTAACAGAATTAAGTGATTTGGAATCAGAATGAGCTATCAGGACATCTAAATTGTGACCCTTATTGTATTGTATTGTATTGTATTGTATTGTATTGTATTCGGATATTTATAAAGCGCTTCTAGCGGGAGGGCCATTCAGAAGCGCTCCCAGTGCGAGAGACCCCGAGAGAAAAAACAAGTTTTAAGAAAGGTAAAAGAGGAAGAGACGTTACCTGACAGAATAGAAGAACGAACGAACGGAGGAAGCTCATTCCAAAGAGCAGGGCCAATGGAGGCAAAAGACCTAGATTGAGCCAGAGAAGTCCTGACACAGGGAACAAGGAGGTCCAAACGGTCAGATGAACGAAGAGGACGAAGAGAAGCAGCAGAGTGAGGGCGATGTATTAAGTCACGTAAATATTTTGGAGCGAAACCAAGTTGAGCCTTACAGACAAGGATAAGGACCTTAAATTGGATGCGGGCAGAAAGCGGGAGCCAGTGGAGTTCTTCTGCCATAAAGGTGGTGATATGAGAGAATCGAGGAAAACGGGCAATTAATCTAGCAGCAGCATTGAGAACGGACTGAAGAGGAGCAAGACGGACTTTAGGAAGACCAATGAGGAGGGAATTGCAGTAGTCAAGTCTAGAGCAGACAAATGCATGGACAATTGAAGTGAAAATTAGAGATGAGAGAGAGCGACGGATAGCCCTAAGGCGCCTTAGGTGAAAATAGGAAGTGCGAGTGAGTTTGGAAATGTGTTCAGTAAAGGTGAGAGAATTGTCGAGGGTCACTCCTAGATCACGAACGCTAGACGAGAAAGTGAAAAGCGGAAACCTTTGAGACAGCACAGCAGAGTCGAGTTTTTGAAGTTGCTGAGGAGTGCCAAACCAGATAAATTGGGTTTTGGACGAGTTGAGGGAGAGGCGATTGCAAGACATCCAGGTATGAAGATCGTGAGAAAGAGTTTCGATGCGCTGAGTAAGAAGAAGTTGAGAGGAAGGAGGCCCATGGACATAAGCGTAGGTAGTGTTCTATTGCAAGTCTGACCCTTCCAACATATCAAGAAATACCACAGACCAGCCATTAGCTACATCTACATGAATGTTAAAGTCACCGGTAATATCTGTTTCAGAAGAAGAGGAAATCAAATACTCAAGCAATACTTGATTGTTACCATAATTTACTGTTATTATTTCAAAAATATTATTTTTGTATACATTTCAATACTATTATTGTTAAATAATACTATTTATTATTACTATTATTATCATTTCTATTTTTATTTTAATTATCATTATTATTAATATTATTAATAATATTTTTGTTATTATTATTGTTATTCCTTTTGCTAATAATAGTGATCATAGTAGAAATAGCAGTTGCAAATTGGATTAATAATAATTATGGAAATTGTGGTAGTAATAGTGATTTTTGTAACATTAATAGTAGTTCTATGGTAATGGTAGTAGTAACAGTAACAGAGTAGTAATGGCAACAGTAATAGTTATAGCATGAGCAACAGTAACACCAACGATATTATTGATCTTAGAATAACAACAATAAAAACTCGCTGTTCTGGGAATGCGAGGGAAGCTAGCCATCCTATCCATTTGAACGCCTCTGAAAATAGCAAGTCAGCTTTTGAACGCTGTTACTTCTGTCACTATCTTCTCCTCGCCAGAATTTGATGGAACTTAGCCTTTCCAGATTTGTCCTTGACTGTCTCCGGAGAATTTTTCTATCTCCTGAGAGATAACACTTACCTCTAAAATAAATTAAATGAAAATAGAAACTAAAAATGGTGATAATAATTCTGAGGCAAAGGAGAAGGAAGAGATGGCGAAGCAAGCAAAAGCATGAATCATTTTCGTGCTTCCGGGAAATGTGCAAAATTGTACGTTTTAGTTCGTCTTTTACTCCATTCGTTTACATTTACCCAATTTCTTATTTAGGTCGCACAAAACCACTGCTTTTTTTTTATTAAGTCGACAGAAACCTACTGTGTAGTATTGCGTAGCGGAGTTGTGGTTGGGAATGTTGTGGGTGGCGAAGTTGTTGGTGACGGAATTGTGGGTGGCAGAGTTGTGGGTCGTGATGCAGCTTCGATGCAGACAACCGTCCAAACCATCAAGAGGACTGCGACTCCCGCCATCACCTGAATACACAATGCAACTTGACAAATGACAACACGCATTGTGGTCCAGTACAAGTAGTGCCATTCAAACATACAAGTATAACCTGAAGACCAGCATTCGCGTTGACAAAGTGCAACATAACAATTGATGATACGTATTTTGGTCCAGATATATTGTAGCAAGTTGTCTAGAGGGGCAAAGATAATGCATCCCGCGGGCTTTCAGAAAAACATTTTATTAAGCTATGTACAAGCGAAAACATACTACCTTAATTAGCAGCAGAACAAAGCAAACCTCAAAAACGTCAGCCACGACACCAGCGTAGCACAGCACGAACATCAAAAACGTCTTCACGGCAGAATCTTAGTACAAAATAACTTCACCGAATCACCACACGAGTCAACAGTCCTTCCAATGTCGAACTCAAGGAAATACACTGTCAGCCACACGGACGACCCAAACCACCAGACTGACACAACAACGGATACTAAAACATACTTCCTCAGTCTGTCTCACATATACTACCACCGAGCTTATATAGGCTAGATTACGCGCCAAAACACTTCCGGTGTCCGCCCATCCCTCGCCAGCCATACCACACATGCTGAGCAATATTCGCTCGCTATACAACTAAATACAGTAAATCACAATAATGATATACAATTATGTGCACAATTCGTACACTATGCTTACTCAATTCGACTGTTCATCTCCTCAGCTCAACTGCTCAAACCTTAACTAATGCCGATCACAATGTTCTACATCACTAAAGAAAGAGTTCTTAATAACAGTCCAACTACGTTGCAGGCCGACTCAGAATGTCCGTAAACAGATTCAAACCGCGCGGTCTGTGACGAATATCCAACAAATATTGTTCCAGTTCCAGACTCCATCGGAGCAACTTCTGATTCTTATTCGCCATCTGATTGATGAATTGAAGTGGGCTGTGATCCGTGTACACGATAAGCGGCTGAGATCCAAAGTACATGCCTAACTCTCTCACTGCCAAGACCAACGCCGGCGTTTCCTTCTCTATTGTCGAATAACGCACTTCATGAACAAGTAGTTTGCGACTCATGTAACAGATGGGGTTCTCCATTTCGTCCGTAACCTGAAATAAAAAACGCTCCCCAACAACACTGAGAAGCAGCTGCAGCGACACGAAACATTTTTTTAAAAATCTGGTGCCCTGAGAATAGGCCCAGAAGCCAATCTCGACTTCAACTCCACAAACGCCCTATCGACTTCCACTGACGACATGAACTTCTTTCCTTTCTTCAACAACTCAGTCAACACCAAGGTAAGTTCAGACAAATTAGGCAAATATCGTCTATGATAACTTTCCAAGCCCAAGAACGACTGTATCTGCTTTTTATTCACAGGTCGTGGAAACCGTGACAACACCTATACTTTTTAAGTTCGTGGTTTAATTTCACTGAGACCAATTATGATGACCCAAAAAACAAATTTCAGCATCAGCAAACACACATTTACTCAAATTCATCGTTAAATTGGCGCTTGCTATCCTTTGCAACACCCGAGTTAAATGTGACATGTGCTCACCCCAAGAACTACTGAAAATTATCAAATCATCAAAATACGCATCACAAAAATGATTCAATTCCTGCAATATTTCATGACCAATCGAGAAAAAGTGTCAGGTACGTTTTTTATTCCAAAACTCATATATTTCCACTGAGAATGCCCATGTGACGTCACGAGTTCAGTAACAGGAATCGAACGTATGTATGAAAATTTGTCAGTAACCTTTTGTCATATACAGCTTGGTCATGAATATCGCCTTACCTACCCTCGACCCTTGGCATTGGAAATGGATCAGGAACAGTCAATGCATTCAACTTCCGATAATCCGTACACAAACGACTTGAACCGTCAGGCTTAAGCACCATCACAATAGGCGCAGCCCACGGACTTTCAGACTCTTCAATAATCCCTGATTTCAGACGCTCATCAATCTCTTGATCAACTTCAAGCAACTTCTCGGGATTTAACCGATGTGGCGTCTATCTAACCGGTCTGGCGTCAGCAACCAATTCAATATGACGAGTGCTCACCGATGTTTTACGAGGTACGACACTGAACACGTGCTCACATGTTGTAATTCATTCAATCTGACAGTGTCCAACTTACAAGACGCTAACTTTGCGTATTAAGTCATCGGTTTTATCACAGGCACATTATCTAGTAAGAACACTTGAGCCACACCATCATACACATCCGTTCGTCGAGGAGTATATCGTTTCATCAAGTTCACATGAACCACTCGCTTCGTTTTCTCCTATCAGGCGTATACCGACCAATAATCGACCAACCCGTCTTTCCAGCAGGGTCCACAATATTTAGCCTGCAATGGTTTCAATAAGAGGCAACAATAAAAATACTTGTGCCCCTTCTTAATTCGAAACCTCCTTCTCATGTTTATCATACCATTGTTTTGACTTATCTTGCGCCAAAGTCATATTTTCATTCGCCAATTTCATAGACACTTTCATGCGTTCACGTAAATCCGTCACAAAGTCAATTAAATTATTTCCATGAACTTCATTCTCAACATATTCATTCAACCATTACTCCTTCATTTATTGTAGTAAACCACGTACATTCCTGCCAAACATCAAATCAAACGCCGAGAATCCAAGTCCCTTCACCGGAACTTCACGATACGCAAACAACATCCATGGCAATATATCATTCCAAGAACCAGGAAAAGTTTCAGTAACAGCTCTCAAGATATCTTTCAAGGACCGATGAAATCTTTCACAACAACCATTTGTCTGAGGATGTTATGGACTAGTTTTGATTTGTACAATACCACATTCATATAAAAACACTTGCATCAAATCAGACTTCAGACTTCAGACTTCAAATCAGAATACTAGGTTTTCCTAGTAGCGGGAGCAATCCCTTTTGAGTCCCCTTGTTACCAGCAACTTTGTACTTATAATTGTGAAACCGCTTTATTTGGTTTTTGTTTGGATTGGTGGCAATAAACAGATCGATTGATTGATTGATTGATTGATTGATTGAGACATCAAATCCGTGCCACAATCCGACAATATTTCCTTCGGAAATCCAAACATCGAAAATACATAGATGAATGATTTAGCGATATCCTGTGCAGGATGATTTTGCAATGAAAATGCAAATGGATAATGCGATGCTAAATCATTCAGAGTCAAAATGAACACAGTCATAACGAAGTTCAGAATACATGCTTACATAGTCTATCGATTCAGCAAAGAACTGCTACAAATTACCATCAGATACAACATCAACAGAATCAATAACAGAATCGTTCACCTGTATGTTTCATTTTGACTGTGTTCTGTCACATACACCCAATGGGACAACCACATCCATAACAGAATCAATAACAGAATCCTTCACCTGTACGTTTCATTTTGACTGTGTTTTGTCACATACACCCAATGGGACAACCACATCCATAACTGAATCAATAACAGATTCGTTCACCTGTATGTTTCATTTTGGCTGTGTTCTGTCACATACACCCAATGGGACAACCACATCCATAACTGAATCAATAACAGATTCGTTCACCTGCATGTTTCACTTTGACTGTGTTCTGTCACATACACCCAATGGGACAACCGCATCCATAACTGAATCAATAACAGATTCGTTCACCTGTATGTTTCATTTTGACTGTGTTCTGTCACACATTACACTCAATGGGCCAACCACATCCATAGCAATTCATTCAGACACCATGAACCACAGGCAAATTTACCAGTGGTGCTTTAATTTGTACAGCGCCTTTACCTAAACTTTGACATACAGCACAAGGTCTGCAACATTCACGTACCGACGAATTTACGCAAGGCCACCAGAAATGTTGAGTCAATCTATCCAAAGTCTTCTTAGTGCCCAAATGACCCGCCGTCCAAATATCATGTGCTACCTGTAACAACCGTTGCCGTATCTGCCTTGGAGCAACCACCTGTTGTAAACCCAGTCCCTGCGGCGTACTTTTATCACGCCAATTTTGCACCAACACCCCATGCTTGAACGCATGACCACTCCTCTTACTTTGACATTTCCATCAGCCTTAGCCAGGACACACAAAGGTTTGAACTCATCATCGTTCTGTAACATTGTACATCTTAATTAACTTATGTCTAGGACTAAGTTCAGAACACAGGCTTACATAATCATTCGATTCAGCAAACAACTGCGACAAATCACCATCAGACACAACATAACAGAATCAATAACAGAATCGTTTCCCTGTATGTTAGTCTTTCCATCATTATTTAACACACCTGTTCCTTCGTCTGCATGCATACGCGCCTGCGCTCGTAACCGCGTGTAACAACACCGACATTGGCCAAACACCAGCCTGACACAATAACGAATCCTAAAACATTCTTCCTCAGTCTGTCTCACATATACTACCACCGAGCTTATATAGGCTAGATTACGCGCCAAAACACTTCCGGTGTGCCGCCCATCCTTCATCATCACTTGTGCTTGCTGGTCAGCCTTAGACGCCCACATCCAACAATAATGTTAACATTAGTCGACTGAAATTCAGCTTCTCTCTCCCTCCGTCCTTCCTTCTCTCTCGATCTCGCCATTATGTCTTTGTATGTGTCTCCATATCTCACTACCTCGCTATTTATCTGTTTCTGTTTCTCTGTCTGTCTCGTTCTCGGTATCAGTCTGTCTATTTCTTTTTCTGTCCCTGTCTCTCACTCTCGTGGTGAATTCAGCTGAAAGCAGCTAGGTCCAAGATATATTTCTATCCTAGGCCTTCTTCCCTACTCTGTGAATGCTGATATTTAGGCCTTCCAGAATGTTCTCCACGTCTCTAATCCACGTTGTTCCAAGTCCACAGAGCTGTTCATCCTTAGTCTCTCCGAAGCGTGTTCTTTGTGACTCGCAGAATTCTTCGATAGAAATGAGAACCACCGGGGAGGAGTTCTGACCCAGAAAAACTTCCTCTTGTTTCCCCTCCCTCCCTCACTCTCCCTCGCACTCTGTGTCTCTTTCTGTGTCTGTATGTGTGTCTGTCTCTGTCTCTCTGTCTCTCTCTGCCTCTCTGTCCCTGTTTCTCTGTCTCTCTCTGTTTCTCCCTCTGTCTTTGTCTATCTCTGTCTCTCTGTTTCTTTCTCTCTGTCTCTGTCTCTCTGTTGCTGTCTCTTTGTATCTCTCTGTCTCTGCCTCTCTCCGTCTCTTTTTGTCTCCTTCTATCTCTCTGTCTCTTTCTGCCTCTCTATGTCTCTCTCACTGTCTCTTTCTGTCTCTCTCTATCTCTCTCTGTATCTCTGTCTGTCTCTTTATGTCTCTCTGTCTCTCTGTCTCTGCCTCTCTCTGTCACTCTCTTTCTGTCTCTCTGTTTTTCTCTGTCTCTCTCTCCCTCTGGCTCTCTGTCTCTGTCTTTGTCTCTCTATTTCTCTGTCTCTGTTTATCTCTTTGTCTCTGTCACTCTCTGTTTCTGTCTCTGTCTCTTTCTGTCTCTCTCTGTCTGTCTGTCTCTGTCTTTCTGTCTCTGTCTCTCTGTATCTTTGTCTCTCTTTGGCTCTGTCTCCGTCTCCCTGTCTCTGTCTCTCCAACTCTGTGTCTCTGTCTTTTTGTGTCTTTCTGTCTCTCTCTCTGTGTCTCTTTCTCTGTCTCTACCTGTCTATTTCTCCGTTTCTCTCTCTTTCTCCTCTCTCTCTTTATCTCTCGCTGACTCTGTCTATCTGTCTCTGTCTCTCTTCTCTGTCTTTGTCTGTCTCTCTCCGTCTCTGCATCTCTCTCTGTGTCTCGTTCTTTCTCTCTTGCTTTCTTCCAAAGTCTAATAATTTCTGTGCTTTCGGAGACTCTTCCTCTGAATTGCCGAAAGTGCAGCCATGCTTGCCGAGTTCTTTCAATAATTCGTTAGTTATTATCTGTCGGGCTCTTGACATGCAATAAACTAATACAATTGCCCATATACAATACAATACAATAATCATGATGTCACAGCAGAAAAATCACACGAACTTGGTGAAATAAGATAGGCAATGAATGCTCGATTAGAATGTTCACTTTCCTTAAGTTCTTTTTCAAGATTCACTTTGTGCAACTTATGATTCTATTCCATTTTCAAGCTCTTCGTATCTATTTACTTCCTTTGATCAAATTCTCTCTTGTTCTGCTTTATCTGTCCTTTCATCTCTTTGTTTTCCGTTTTAATTATTTCCTATTATATTTCCGAAACATATTTCTCATAGCCCTTATTTCTCCCTTGTTCGCTTTAATTATTTCTTATTCGCTTACCTGTCATGTTTTCCTTTTATCTCTCTTGTGTCGCTGTATTTCTTTCCTACTCTCCTTCTTGTTCAAATTTCAATATTTTTCGTATCTCTTTCTTGACCCGATTTAATTTTTTCTGCTCTCTTTCCTGTTCTAATATCACTCTTCTCCATATCCCTATTATGTTCAGTTCTAATTCTTTCCTGTTGTGCTTAATTCTTCAGTCTTATTGTCCTCGAGACCAAGGTCTTGGTCTTGAGTGCACTCGAGTTCGTTTTTAAAAGTCTTGGTCTTGGTCTTGGTCTTGGTCTTGGTCTTGAGACCAAAAGTCTTGGTCTTGGTCTTGAGGTTCAAAGTCTTGGTCTCGGTCTCGCAAGACCAAGACCAAGACCGGCTGTCAATATGAACAGTCATTTAACAGAACTCAAGAATTCTGTATCAAGCCTGCTTGCATCATACGACCAATATCTATGGATGGATACAAGTCTTGTTGGTCAGGAAAACCCATTGGCAGCAGCAACAGTTATTCTATATCAGACGGTATGATAAACCATGGGAAAATTTCAAAAGGACTCACTATCAGTACATTTACATCCAGTTCTTGAAAGGCTGTTGTGTGCGTGTGTGTGTGTGTGTGTGTGTGTGTGTGTGTGTGTGTGTGTGTGTGTGTGTGTGTGTGTGTGTGTGTGTGTGTGTGTGTGTGTGTGTGTGTGTGTGTGTGTGTGTGTGTGTGTGTGTGTGTGTGTGTGTGTGTGTGTGTGTGTGTGTGTGTGTGTGTGTGTGTGTGTGTGTGTGTGTGTGTGTGTGTGTGTGTGTGTGTCAGCGACTTCAGCACCTGTAGAACGTATTTTTTCACATGGCAGAATTTTTATGAGGCCCACCAGGCACGTCTTGGTCAGAAAATTCTGAGCGAATTGGTTTTTATAAAATACAAAAGGCATTTGGTATAAGAGTTTGCATGAAGGACTTTTGAATACAAATTCGGATTTCTCTGCAGTTTGCATTTAAAGTTAATTTGCTTGAATAAAATAAAAGACGCATGTTTTCATTAAAATAGCGAATAAATTCCGACTTGACAATTTTTAGAAGTCTTGACCTGATTGCGATTTTTTGGGTCTTGGTTTTGGTGTCGGTCTTGAGGTTCAAGGTCTTGGTCTTGGTCTCGAGGTTCAAAGTCTTGGTCTTGGTCTTGAGGTTCAAAGTTTTCGTCTTGGTCTTGAGCTTCAAGGTCTTGGTCTTGGTCTTGGTCTTGAGGTTTAAGGTCTTGACAACAAGACTGTAATTCTTACCTGTTCTAATTTTATGTTCTTGATTCCTGACTACTTCTCCATTGCAACTTTTTTGCTAGTTGTGTTTTCTCAAAAACCTGCTTTGATCTCTCCTCATTTGCTACTCCGTATTAAAAGCCTTAAGTGCATCACAGCTTGTGGACCCATGTTTTCGCCTATATCTTCTATTTTTCAGCTGTTGTGTAGAAGCCATGTTATGCAATCGCTGTATAAAATTCGCTGAAACAGAACGATTGCACGATTGCCCTGAAAATTTTTTCCAAATTGAATCTTGTAGAAATTCTAATCAAGGTTCACTTGAATAGCAGAAAGCAACCATTACTGAAAGATTCAAAACAGATGTTTACATTTGACCTTACCAGTTACCAGTGACGTTCTGATAATGTCTCGGGCTTCGCACGGAAACTGTTCCAAAACTCAAACAGATCAACGGATAAGTTGCGAAGACAGGCTTCACCCTTCCTGAATGAAAATGGCCAGAACTACGAGCGTGGGTAAATTCCTAGCAGAGCGTTCGTTGTGGCGGAAGAGGCATGCATTTGTCGCAGCGTGCATTTGTCGCAGCGGCAGACGCGTATACGCTGGTCGTAGCAGTAGAGGTTTACACTTATCGCTGTGGCAGAAATGCACACTCGTATTTTCAATGGACTCGTCTGTGCGACCGACAGAACTATCATTTTTACTTGTAAATATTTCTCTCGACGTCCACCTCAGTTCAAACATTTGTTCAATAAAACCTTTCGACTGTACACTTGCAAACATGTTTGTGTTGGTATCACTTAAACTCGACTCTTTAATGACTAGATTGCCGAATTAGCCAACTGTATCAACTGTCAATTGTATATGTGGTGTCTCGGGCCTACGGGACAACGCGCTCCGTGGGTCAGCCCGACATAAAGACATTCCATCCATGATTTCACTGCATAGTAGCCTTAGGCGCCTTCTCAATGGCCGGTTCCCTAATGAGTGAATATCCATGAGCAAAAACGTCATGGTGTTGTTGTTGGTGTTGTTGTTGTTATTGGCAGTGATGGGCAATTGTTAACTAAAAAGTTGCTAACTTTTAGTTAAACTTAAATTTGCTAGTTAAGGATGAAGTTTAACTAGAAAAAAATAGTTTAGTTTAAACCATAGCTTAACTAATATTTTTTAGTTGCTAACTAAATGTTTACCCGGGGTAACTAACAAAATCAGCAACTATGCAACTATTTTCCGCAGTGAACACTTTCAACAAACTCAACGCAACGTTTACTTACTTATTAACACTGGTGTTGTCTCAGCATAGAATACAGTTTATAGTAAGGCGCAGTGTAAATAACGACATTGGTTTTTATCTTTATCATTTTTTATATGAGTTGATTGTAGCAAAGACATAAATTAAAGACAACATTAGTAAACATGAATAGGCCATTAGTCACTATACCTGCTTTACTGAGGTAAAACTGAAAGAAATCAAAAGCAATTGTAAGAACTCCAGTGCAAAATGTCAATTTTGTGTAAATAAAAGGATCTCTGGAAATATATCTAAAAACAACATTCTGAACCACATCAAGGTCTCACGAAATACTTGATCACCTTCTTTTCTTACGATTCAGGTACAAATTTGACAATGGTCTTGCTGTAGCTGATCATTATTGTCATGAGTAACTGGTTTTATTACTCAAGTGAATTGCATTGCATGATGCATCATCGTTTGCATTAGCAGCTGTCTTAATTATTTTATGGTAGAACTGTAGTAGGATATTACATAGAACACAAAACATAGTTTGAAAGTAAAATTGTCATTGACGTTCTGCATTATTAGTTGACTTAACCTCTGTTATTGGGCAAATGTTTGTCATAAAAATTGGGGAAAAAGTTGGAAAAAGTATAACTAATTAGTTTTAGTTTAGTTAACTTATTTCCAAAATCAGTTGCCAACTTCAGTTAAACTATTTTATTTTAGTTGAAAAATAGTTTAAGTTTAACTAAAAAAATAGTTTAGTGCCCATCACTGGTCATTAGTGTCCATCCAACGTCACTTGTCCGACGCCGTCCATGGATTTTTTCCCGTGGAACCAAACGTCTTGCTAGTAAACGCCCACCTTCAACTGGCTACGCGCGACGCAATGCCATGCGCCCTAGAAGACTGAACTATAATGGATTACACAATCAGCAAAATGCCAAATCGCATGGTGATTGTCATTAGCTGTGCATCAGTGAATCCAGACAATGTTCAGCTTTCATTATGCAAGAGTTCATGGTGCCGATTGAGAGGGCAATGTTAAACTGAGAGACATCAGCACAAGGGCGATGAGAAATGTCAAAATGAGATGTAAACTGACCAATAGGTGAAAAGTAAGCAGAAAAAGCCCCGAGAAACACAAGTATCAAGAGGATTACGAACTGAAGTTGATTTTCCTATTCGAGCAATTTGAGAACGAGAGCAACCTTGTAAGTAGCGTCTGAGCCAGTTGAGGGCAGTTCAAGAGATGACCACAACACCATGGTTATGATCAAAACATCATGATAATTAAAATTATAATCATACAAATTGTAATCATTATCATTATACCATGATCATAACATCATGATCATGATCATAACATTATAATTTTTAAGCCTTAATTATGACCTTAACACAATCATCATCAAGCAATGACTATTATGACTCACAGAAAACTCCACCACTGTTCGTACTCTGGCAGTGCCAGTCCCAAGCCTGGATAAAGGAGGAGGGCGACGCTAATCATCTTTGTTATGACGCAGTGTCGTTAAACAGTTACTAACATATCTCACTGACAATGTTCGCCCCTAATTAGTTTGTTCTTGAAGTAGCGTTTTATAAATATTCGATTACAATTACTCAAAAATTAGTGGGCCTTATTTTCAGGATGACCGTATTTATCTATAACCTAAGGCACTAACCTATGTTGTACAGTGTACACCCCCCGCTCGTGGCAAGGACAAACTTTACATCTGAACATTTTACTGTGAATGAGACTCCATTGCTTAGGATCTACGTGCATTTGTTCCTGGCAAATTCAACAAAAACTAAATGGGAATGAACCTGCTGATCATAATCACCTGTAACCTCAGTTAGGCTGCATAAAAAATTATTTTTAAAACAAATAAAATTAACTTGGTCTGTGATTCGACGAACATGTGAGCATGTGAGGACGCTGGAAAATTATTGTAAAAGTAAAATTAGTAATTCTTAATGATAAATCGTCTTAACATAATCTTAATGGTCATAAACTAAAACTAGATAAATTATAAAAATTAATTTAGACGATAT
Source organism: Allolobophora icterica (assembly GCA_963556255.1). Lineage (NCBI taxonomy): Eukaryota > Metazoa > Annelida > Clitellata > Crassiclitellata > Lumbricidae > Allolobophora > Allolobophora icterica. Next base: position 61,280,902 of record OY744603.1, read on the forward strand.
AAAGCTAATTCTAAAACTTGTTTTGAAGGACTTAATACTAACTCGAAAAACGAATCAACAGTTACTACGCAAAGTTAGGACTTAAAAGTCACATCATTTTATGTTAAAACAAGAACTCTTACATTTCAGTGCAAGAGCAACAATATGCTGTGACTTAGCGTCATACGAAGAAACAATCAGATATTTTGTTAGCAGAATATCTTTAGTAAATATTACATAAATAAAAGTCTCGCGCAAACAGGTTTGCAGAATCTTTCAGTAGCCTTGGATGATTTTGATAAATAACTTATTCTAAGCCGTCCAGTTTATAATTTTCAACTTCCGAAAGATTTTCAATAATAAATTACTTAAGTAAATTTTTACAATGACTGAGCGAGTCTTCTTGCATAGGCAGTCAACATTGTCCCTCACCTATACAGCACATCCGTGACCCCGAAGGTCATCTTGAGGTTACGACCCTGCTCATCCAATGAGATAAATCGACCAGTAAAAGAGACAGAAGACAAAGAAGGTGAAAGGGAACAAAATGCGGGAAATCCTTTCCAAGGTCTTTACTGGATCTTTTCTGTAGTCGAAGAGAGACCAGAAGCCTCCACGACGACCACAGGAACTTTTCTCGTCCATCGATCCATCCACGCCTCTGCCTCCGTTCGCTCTATGGAAAACACCTTCCATCTTCTGGAATGAAGTCGTGAAACAATACTGTTTATGTAACGCGGTGTACGCGCCCCCTGTCATAATTAGTAAGGTTAAAGGTACTGGTCTGTACAATAACGATTACGGCTTCAGGCCTACTGAACGTGTAACGATAATGGAAAAGTTGTTTGAATATAGGGCCTATTTGTCTTCCACTTCGGATTTAGATTTACTGAGCTGGTTTGCTAAATAATAAACGCAATATATAAAATAAATGAATAAAAATGAATTAGACTAATAATAATTTGTTATAATGCGCTTCTATTACGTATTCTAAAAAATTCTAAGAGGCGCTCTGCAAAAGTTTTGCTAGAATTAATTATAGGTACACTGACCTATTTAAAATATAGTGACTACAAATTACACTAGGTAATAATTTATCTTCATATCAATACTTAAATTCAGCAATTTCAATTCGTTGCAGCTTCAATTTTTTTTAAATTGAATTTTAAGTATTATTGGTGATAATTCAACGATACTTTTAAAGCAACGATTTTCACAGCACGTCGTTGCAGCATTAGTATTTTTGTAGATACAAAATCTAAGTCAATTCTGTTTGTATTCTCTCTTTTCATTCCAGCAGTTTAAAAGTAATAATAATGGTACCTTTCCTTCAAGAGGTAAAAACGAGGCCTGACTCAAAAGACATTTACCCTGCTACTAAGTAATTTTTTTTATCTAAGCCCCTGAGGGATCATATGTACCTTGGGGCATCAACAAAAATAAAATAAAATAATAATAATAATAATAAAATAATAATAATAATAATAATAATAATAATAATAATAATAATAATAATAATAATAATAATAATAATAATAATAATAATAATAATAATAATAATAATGGAGTCCTCAGGGATCATAGCAACCTGTTGCCTGAAACAAATGATACTAACTCTTGCTATATAGTTGAGTGCCACATACTGCGAGCCTGTGTTTGTGGACATTAGCATTTACTGCGAATCTCTCATTCGCCCTAGTCGAATCTTCTGTTGCTGTGTTAAATGAAGATTATTTTATACACTTTATTCCCTAAAAAGTTTTAATCTGATCTCAACAATGGTTTAACATCACCCCAGGCCTATGTTGAAACTTTCTACGATTTTAACGCTCACAGCATATATATATTTTGATTATAAAAAATTGTTGAAACGCTACTTATATTTTAATTACACAATATTGTTAAACATAAATTAAATAAATTAGCAAATGATAAATTATTAAAAATTGTTTACGATTTTAATATTGCTCAATCTTACTGCTTTCAGATTCGAAACAACTACTTTAAAAACGTTTAACTGCTTTCATTAGTCTGTCGACATTTTTCTTTGAGATAAAAAAAACTGCGTTTACCCTCCGCTTCCTCCTACGTGTCAAGGTGTTAACGGCTGCATATTCCATGAATGCTCCGAAGACAAAGACGAGACAGGTGGCCATCCAGACGTCAATGGCTTTCGTGGTGGAACAATACGTCAAGCTGCGCATCAGTCCAGAGTTCTGTGTTATGATCACCAAGATCGTAATGACGCCGAGAGAGGTTCTGGCTGGAGTCGACTCTGGGTCGATATAGAAGGACAACCAGGACAGAAGGACGATGAGAAAGCTGGGAAGGTAGGTGTTCAGCAGGTATATCTTCAATCGACGACTAAGGTGGAAGTATGCTCTCAGACATGAAAAGGCATCTGCACAGTTAATTTTAAAAAACAATAACTGTTTTACAATGTACTTACGAATCTATATTTTATCAAAAGCTCTCGAAATTTTAGATTTATGCTCTCATGCATTTGTTCTTCAAAAGTCTAAAGTTTACTATTACCATAGGCAATAGGCATATTCATTCATTCATTTTGATAATTTATATAGCGCCTCTTCAAGAACCCTACTCAGAAGTGCTAAAGTCCAGTCACGGTTGAACAGAGAAGACTTAAGGAGGCGGTAGAAAGCAGTTGAACTGCCTCGTGAAAATAAGCGCAAAGAAGGTGGGAGCCCATTCCACGTAGAGGGGCCAGCCAGTGAGACGGCATGACGCTGTTTAACTGAGAAGCGGGACCAACGGACCAACAGCTCACCCCCATTTGCAGAACGCAGAACTCGACGGGACATTAGGCCAGAGAGCGGACAGCTGCAGAGATCACATAGGTACGACGGAGCTTCACCAGAGAGAGACCGCCAGACAAGAGAAGCAATCCTATAGGAGATGGGGTGCGAGGCAGGAAGCCAATGCAAGACGTCACGCATATAAGCTGAAACTGATGCATATTTTGGGATATGGGCAGTGAGCCGAGCGGCAGAGCGAAGGACCCGGTCAAGGCGCCCAATTACAGCCAATGGATGTCCTTTTTAGAACTGAGTGGCAACAGTCAACTCTGCTGGAGATAAAAGCGTGAACAAGGATCACCGCCGCGTCATGAGAAAGGGACCGTATTACAACACGCAACTCCCGGAACTGGTAGTAGCAACTCCGGATTACGAAATTAACAAGTAAGCTCTTGGTCAAGTGTCACCCCCAGATCCCGGATAGTGAGCGAAAAGGAGACATGGGGCAAGGCCTCTGCTAGCAAGTGCAGGGCAACCGTTGCCAGCTGTCTGCGACCTCCAAGCCAAATAAACTGAGTTTTAGATGGGTTCAGCAGTAACCGATTAGAAGCCATCCATCCAGACTGAGTGAGCAGCTGCTGCCTCTGATAGACGGCAATGGATGTACGCTTGTATGTCATCAGCATAGAGGTGATGCAGTAGCCCACAAGACCGCAACAAAGATTTCATATCAGAAGTGAACAGAATGTAGAGCAATGGACCAGGGACGGACTCTTGGGGAACACCAAACAGAGCAGGAATCCAGAAGGACCAATAGAACAGCAAGTCACGACACTCGTGAAAACAGTGAATTCCCCATTCACTGTTGGGGACAAATTGACTGGGGGAATTCACTGTTTTTACGACTGGTGGAGTTGATTCTTCCTGGGACGAATTGAATGGGGAGTTGATTCTTACTAGGAGCAAATGACTTGTGGAGTTCATTCTTCCTGGGACAAATTGAATGGGGGAATTGATTCTTCCTGGAACAAACTGAATGGGGAGTTCATTCTTCCTAGGACCATATGACTTGTGGAGTTGATTCTTCCTGGGAGAAATTGAATGCGGAGTTGCTTCTTCCTAGGACCAAATGACTTGTGGAGTTCATTCTTCCTATGACAAATTGAATGGGGAGTTGATTCTTCCTAGGAGTAAATGACTTGTGGAGTTGATTCTTCCTGGGACAAATTGAATAGGGAGTTGATGCTCTGGCTTCCTGACCAATTGGATTTCGATCGTGCTTCTTCAACGGAATACTTTATCGACTACGATTTCACTTGAAGCTACCATCAATTGAGGCCTTGTGCATTAAGATAACGGCGCTATAGATTAGATTAGATTGAATTGGATCATAAGAGATTTGATTGGGTTTAGATTAGAGGTTTGTAGAAAGGAAAGCAGGTAGACAGGCAGGGAAACATGCACATAGACAGACGTAGAGGGGTTGGCATACAACCATCTAAGCTAAACATGGAGATCTAAAGAGATTTGAATATTTGCCTGGAGTAGACGGAGTGCAGTCGATGCTAGTGATGTTCGTAATCATATATTCTGGTAGACTGACTCTGCTCATCTCCACTGCCGCGCGATCCAATCTCCAACGGAGGATCAAATCATCAGTCATGTAGGCAACTGTCACACATGCAAGATAATAGGCTAAGGTAATGGAATCTGTGAAGTTTCACTACCTTTGTGCAGACCAGATCAAAATATTGCTCGCCACATTAATTAGAAAAGACCATAAAGCAACGAGTGCTGACCACATGCTATTTCCTGCATTGGATTATAATATGGATATTCTGCCCACACCTCTACATTCATTACGAGTCACCTCTCTCAAAGTGATAATAATTGACACCTTATTGAAAATTAATTTCCTGTTGCTTATGAATCAGGCACTATTGTTAGTTAAGGTTAAACCACTTGAGAGAAAAAATTGATTAAGGGACGGCAGAATGTTTTGTGGTAATAAAACAAAAGCCAAGAAGCTCGAAATAGGAAGTGTTTTTTTAAGCAGAAAATACGTCAATATCATAAGTGAGAGCGAAATTGATGCTTCAAAACACAATAGAACGCCTAAATGGAAACCGAAACTAAAACGTCAGTGGAAACCGAAAGTAAAAATAACAGTATATAAGATCAAATCCTGTACTCACAGCTGCTCAACTCAATAAAGCACGTCTGATTATCCATTGGAAAGCGTTCAAGCTCCATATCGCAGTATAGGGTGACGGTCAGACGCTGGCTGTAATAAACGCGGCCATTTGGAGAAAGGCGGATCCTTCGATTAGGAACCGTTATCGTGTGGAACAGACCAGACTTGAGGTTCTCAATGCACAGATCCGGGGTCCAGATCCGCTCATACTGGTTGTAATTCAGCGTAATGCTGGAATCGGCAAATTTTATTTGCTGTTGTTTTAACACCCCAAAGCATAAAAACTCGAGTGCGTAAAAATTATTCCATGTGCAAGAAAGTGCAGCTGTGGAATAGGCCCTGACTATAACATTAACATTAACTTCAATTATTAGCAATAACATCTATGGTAGTATAATAATTGTATTGCTATTAGAATTATATAGGTATTATTAATATCTATAAAATAATATATATTATAATATATATATATATATTATACTTATCCTTGGCCATTGGCTTAGATTTGACCAGTATTTTCTTTTTTCCAAGGGTAAAAATAATCCCACAGGAACAAAATATAATTTTATTATAATATTATTATCATTGTTGTTGTTGTTATTGTAGTTATTATTATTATTATTATTATTATTATTATTATTATTATTATTATTATTATTATTATTATTATTACTACTACTACTACTACTACTCCTACTACTACTACTACTCCTACTACTACTACTATTACTACTACTACTACTACTACTACTACTACTACTACTACTACTACTACTACTACTACTACTACTACTACTACTACTACTACTACTACTACTACTACTACTACTACTACTACTACTACTACTACTACTACTACTACTACTACTGTTTTATTACTCAAGATTTCCAGAATTCTAAGTTTGGCAATAGTAAGCCTTTTCATATCTGCCATGTTACTGGAACTTGTGAGGTTCTAAGAAGACGTTATGCAAATAGCCATATAAATACAAACAACGGTATTCTTCAAGTTGCGGATTTGTTTCATGCGTGAAACAGAAAAACGGTACAGAAGCAAATACCGACTTGCGATCGTAGTTTGTATCTTCGAAAGCTAGTCGCTCATCTTTCCAAAGTTGACGTAGATATAACGTCATTGAATATTCCTAAAGAGCATAGAAAAATTCGTAAAAAACTAAGGTGAAATGAGCAGAAATAATTAAATTAATTAAGTGTAAGGTAATAAGTAAGTAATTAAATAAATTTATAATGATGATGATGATGATGATGATGATGATGATGATAATAGTAGTAATAATAATAATTATAATAATACGTGTAATACTGCTATGTTTTCGCAATACACGTATGTGGATAATAATAATAATAATAATAATAATAATAATAATAATAATAATAATAATAATAATAATAATAATAATAATAATAATAACGCCTTGCGCTCACGATTCAACGTTTCAACGCGGTGGCCTTTATGGGTACCTTCAACAACTTAAACCTGGACGAATAGGGCCCATTCCAGACAAATCTACTCTGTAAATAATGTTGAAGTCCCTGAGGGATCCTGTATACCTCGGGGCAAAAAAAAAAAAAAAAAAAAAAAAAAAAAAAAAAATAATAATAATAATAATAATAATAGTAATAATAATGATAATATAATAATAATAATAATAATAATATAATAATAATAGTAGTAGTAATAATAATAATGATATAATAATAATAATAATAATAATAATAATAATAATAATAATAATAATAATAATAATAATAATAATAATAATAATAATAATAATAATAATAATATTAATAACTAGAACAACAATGGCAATAATAAATATTATCATTTATTATTATTATTATTTTTAATTACTATCAATACTAAACCGAAGAGCGCATGCAAGCTGGACCTAGCTATACGTCGTGATGATACCATAAAATAGATTTTATTACACATAATAATAAAAACAATAGTAATAATATTATAATATTATTAATAATAATCTGTAATTGAAGGAACATTGTGGAATGGCGTATCCATCAAGATTCAGTCCGATATTTGATTAATACTTTAAGTAATTATTGACAGCGTAGTAACCCACTCCAACTTTGAACTCGGTGTTTTATCGCTTGCCCTGATCCCCCTCCCCCCGGGCAGAAGAGGCAATCTGCCCAACCCTCTCCGACATTATGAAGAACAAGGTGGAGACTTCTTACCATCTGCGTTTCGCTGATGTAACTGATGTCGTTCACGTTGATGTTGGTATAAACATCTAGTGGACCTGCAATTATACTTGAACTTTTATATTAGTAATTTAATATCTTGCTAATATTAGAATATAATAGAGTAATGAAACGTAATCTGATCTAATTTAGCCTAGTTTAATCAGAATTACACTTTAAATGATAAGGTTAGATTACCACCTCCATCGATTCCCGGTCTTATGCGATAGTTGTAGTTTGCCGCATCCATTCGTTCCTTCAAGATTTTAGCCACAACTCTGCGTAGAAAATAAAAGCCTTGTCACACAACGCAGTTAAAGCGTCATCTCCAATTCAATCTGTTCTAATCAATTCTAATCTAGGCCAACCTGATCTGATTCCCTGCAACTTAATCTGATCTGATTTGATCTAATCAAATCAAAGCACTGCATGAAAAACGTCAAGATGTACCTAATCAGTTCACCTTTTCTTATATGCCAAGGTAAAAAAAATCGAGACCCGAGTAAACTATGAAATCGCGTGGAAATGAAACTTATTGAAAAAAATACGTCTTAACTCAGCAGCAAATAAATTTCATTGACCGAAAATCTTCCGAGAGTTCCACCATTTTAATTGAATAACGTAAACGCGAAACGCATTTAGCGCCCTTCTGAAGCAATCGCTGCTCTGGAGGAGTTAGGAATCAAGATGTCTGGTTGGAATTGGTTGGCTAGAAAAATGGTTAGTTTCAGGAAGAAGAAAATGGTTTCATAGGTGAAAATTAGTCAAATAAATTGTTACAGATATCGGCAGCGGATAGCAGTCGCTGCGTATAAAAAAAACTCAATAGGAGGAGGTGAACAACTGAAGAAATAATTATGATGACTTACAAATGCTGTTTGTATTGTCAGTGAGAGACACGGTGGAACTGAAAACAACGCCTTGGTTACGAACAGCGTCTTCCAGCTCAATAATTGAGTCACGCAGTTTCAATGAATTAAGCCGATCAAAAGTTTCAACTTGCTGTGGAGTGTCTAGTAGCAGAAATTCAGTCTTTGATTGGTTAAGGAGGAGTTTATTGGCCGTCATCCAAGACTGTACCTCATTAAAGACAGACATGGCCCCAGCTGCTACGCCTGGGTTGAACGGAGTGAATATCGTGAAGATACTGGGTGTTATGTTCACTGCCACCCTAAGTTTTGAGTCGCACATAAGCACAAAATTTGTGCTTATGTGCGACTCAAAAATATATGAAGCAGGGCTAGACAATCAATGTATGCCCTGCCCATACTTACTCTCCACGGTCTGTCCGGTCCTGGGCTTCACAATGTGGTGCGGGCGACCACGATGGCCCACCTATTGTATGCTCCCCCGGCATTGTGCAGCTTTAGCAGTCAGAGGGACAAGAGAATGAGTCAGTCGGTAATGAACAGACTGCTACAAACTGAGCAGCCAGAAATAGTAGGTTCCATAATAATAATAATAATAATAATAATAATAATAATAATAATAATAATAATAATAATAATAATAATAATAATAATAATAATAATAATAATAATAATAATAATAATAATAATAATAATAATAATAATAATAATAATAATATTAATAATAATAATAATAATAATAATAATAATAATAATAACAATAATAATAATAATAATAATAACAATAACAATAACAATAATAATAATAATAATAATAATAATAATAATAATAATAATAATAATAATAATAATAATAATAGTTATAATAACAATTAGAACCGTAATTGCAATTGCAGTAACATTGGTGGAATTAATAGTAAATACTAATAACGGTAGTTGTTATAATATATTAATATTACTAATAAGAGTAATCATAGAAAAAATTGTAAAATTAGAATAATTATAATTACGGAAATAGTTGCAGTAATAGTAATTATTGTAATATTAATAGTAATTGTATGGTAATGGTAGCAGTAATAGTTACAGTAATACTAATAGCATCAGCAACAGTAAGAACAGCAGCAGCAGCAGCAGCAATATTATTATTAATATTAGAATAACAACGATAAAAACTCGCAGTTCTGGGAATGCGAGGGAAACTAGTCATCATTTTGAACGCTTCTCAGTAGTATATTATACTACTGAGAAGCGTTCAATATTGCTACTGTAACTATTACTGCTACCTATATTATAGGCCTATAATTCAGCGCTTGAAAGCCGCTGCGTTTGTCTCTACCTTCTCCTCGCCAGAATTTAATGAGACAGCCTCCCCAGATGTGTCATTGAATATCTCCGGAGAATTTCCTATATCCTGAGAGATTACATTTACCTCGAGTAAAATATAGTGAAAATAATAACAGAA
>OY744603.1:61290584-61318084 GCA_963556255.1 Allolobophora icterica
TCCGTGTCAAAATGGAACAAGAGCAAACAAGACCGGCAGAGTAATTGTAAATAATTGTAATTAGTAACTTCTATTGCGCCGGTGTCTAATGCACAAGGCGTCAACCGATGGCACACCAAAACCAAGCCATAATCAGGTCAATATCCAGAACATCAGTTCGTAAGACAAAGAGGCAGCCTATGGTGGATAAGCAATTTGAAACAGGTAAGTTTTAAGTTGAGAACGGGATTACACAAGCGACTGAGCAGAGCGGACGGACACAGGAAGAGAGTTCCAAAATATAGGTTCAGCAAACGAAAAAGCTCGTTCATCAAGAAGAATTCTTGATTTAGGTACCGTATGACCTGACATAGGTAATCAGATGACTTCGTTGGATAATGACAAGTCTGGGGAATAAGAACTGATTTTAAGTATTGTAGCTGGCCAGAGTGCAAAGTTTTATAAAATATGAGCCCCAATTTAATGCTAATTCTTTGTTGAACAGTAAGCCAATGCAAAGATTTAAGCTATGGGGTTATATGTTCTTATTTGAATGTACTAATTAGGGTTCTAATCAAAGAGTTCTAAACTCTCTGCAGCTTCAGCATGTTTGACATATTGATACCAGTAAGAACCTAAGCGAGTTACAGTAATCTAGGCGACTAGAAACCTATGCATTGCCAGATATGTCCTTTCAGACATGGGCACAAAACGCCTAATTCTGTGCATGTCACGAATGAACATATTATATATGCTGAATGACAAAAGCTGTTTGCATAGCCAGTGACAGACATGGCAGAATTGAAAACAACGCCTAAGCTACGAGCAATGTTTGCCAGCTCAACAATTGAGACACGCAGGTTCAATAACTTAAGCCGATCAAATTTTTTAAGTTGCTGGGGAATGCCCGGTAGCAAAAATTCAATTTTCGGTGGGTTAAGCAGCAGTTTATTGGCCGCTATCTAAGACTGTACATCATCAAAGAAAGCAGAAACAGCCGCACAGATGAGCTATAAAGACAGACTTTCAAATGAAATGTAGATGTGAGTATCATGATTGAAATGATATCCCAGCGAATAAGATTATCCAGCAATGTTCCTTGCTGTGTGATGCAAAATGTAAACAAAAGAGGACGTAGCTGCAAATTTGCAGACTGAAAGGGGAGATAAGATAGTTTGATGATAGATGAGTTTGCATGCGATTCATGAATACGCGTTCAGGGATGTTAGATGTAAAATTCAAGTTTGAGAATGGCCTGTAATTTGACAGATCATCAGGGTCAAGATAATTTTTGTTGGGCAGCGGATGAACTATGGCATGAGCAAATGCTGGTGGAAAGGATCCTTCGTACAATGACGACATCACAGCTCTCTTTCAGAAGCCATGTAGGAATGGTTTCAAGGAGACCGGCTTTGTTGGGCGAGGAGAAGATAAGTGTTCGAACCTCTTTTGGAGTAGTTAGCATAAAGTTGTCCATGATAGGAGGAGTAGAATTTGGATGGAGGAATTTCTCCAATGCAAGAGAACTGACCAATTTAAACCGTATACTAGAAATTTGGTCTGCAAAAAGGTCAAGAAATTACTTGCAAGATCATAGGCAGCTAGGTACACAGTAGGGAACAAAGGTAACTTCTCTCGGTGTAACATTTATTTAAGGCAAACCACACGGTTTTTTGTGATGCAGAACTTTCAGCAATTAAATTAGTTAGATATGCAGCTTTGGCAGATGAAACAAGTTTCCGCACACGTTTGCACTGTTGCTTAAACTTAGTGTGATCAGAAGGCAGACGAGAGTGGCGCCACCAACGCTACAGTTGACTTCTTCGACGCCTAGCCTCAGAAATGGCAGAATTGAACCAAGGCTGTGGTGTGCGCTCTACAACTCTTAGTTTAAATAGGAATTTGCCTATCAAGCAGCTCACTTAAAAGTAGACTGGAACTGCAGAGCCAACTCAATAGCTGTTTGTGCTGGAGATAGCCACAACGTAGATCACAAACTATGGGTAGAACACGATTGCAGAATGATTCTTTAGTCCCGTAAGGTTTTACTGAATAACTTGTTTTATTATTATTATTATTATTATTATTATTATTATTATTATTATTATTATTATTATTATTATTATTATTATTATTATTATTATTATTATTATTATTATTATTGAACTTTTATATAGCGCCGCTTCAAGGTTATCTACTCAGGAGCGCTCCTAGTCCAACCACGGCTAAAGAGAGTAGTTTTCAAGTTTGCAAGAAACAAGGAAGAGTGAGTGATGCTATATGTTACCGAGTCATCAACCGTTGCCACTGTGTTAAAGCTTCCTCATGGAAGAATGCCATTCCTTGGTCATGTGGATTAGCTAAATGAACTCAAAAATGAATTATCGTTCATACAGCGTTGATGTAATGATGATGATGATGATGATGATGATGATGATGATGATGATGATGATGACGATGATGACGATGATGATGATGATGATGATGATGATGATGATGATGATGATGATGAGGATGATGATGACAATGACGATGATGGATGAAGAAAAAGAAGAAAAAGATGATGATGATGACCTGAATGGCGATGGTGCGGATAAAAAAATATACATGCGTGAAAATGAGCAAATAGTGATAATGATGGTCAAAAATAAAAATATTTTTAATATAATAATATTTTATAAAATATTATATATATAATATAATAGTATAAAATAGTATAATATATAATTAATTTCATCAATTAATATTATTACTCCAGGTATATTTAATCCCTTAGGATTTCCAGTAATAGGTATAGCATTTTTCTGTGTTGGCTAATGTTTTTGTTGTTGTTACTCTTCTTCTTCTTCTTTTTATTTCTACTACTACTACAATTCTGATTTTAAAATGATAATTTGTGTTTAACTTTAAATAATCACTGAAAACTTTCTTGCATCGTTTGTCGACTTTACCGTTCATCTGGACAGCGCATCCGTGACCCCGAAGGTCATCTTGAGGTTACCAACCTGCTCACCCAATAAGGTAAATCGGCCAGTAGAAGAGACAGAAAACGAAGAAGGTGAATGGAAACAAAATGCGGGAAACCCTTTCCAAGGTCATCGATGGATCTTCTTTGTAATCGAAGTAAGACCAAACGCCTCCACGACGACCACAGGAACTTTTCTCGTCCATCGATCCATCCACGCATCTGCCTGCGTTCGCTTTATACGAAGCATCTTCCGCCTTCTGGAATGAAGCAGCGGAGCAACACAATTTATGTAACGGAGTGTGTGCCCCACCGCAGCCTATTCGGTAGCGTGCTGGGTCTATACTCCAACAATTGTGGGTTCAGGCCTACTCTGAACGAAGGACGTGTTACGACTATGAAAAGTTGTTTCGATATATTTGTCTCCAGCTTCAGATTTAGCCAGATTTGCTTTTTAATAAATGGAATAGGCCTATATCAAATAAATGAATAAAAATGAATCAAGCAATTAATAATATTTTATAATACGTTTCAAAATGATTTTACGAGTTGATATACAAATTCTCTGCTACAATTATTATTTGAAATACAAGAAGCATCTCAAGGTAATAAATTTTGCGCATATCAGTACATAAATTCAACAAGTTAAATTCGTTAGACCTTCTTTTTTCTCAAAGTATAATTGGTGACAACTCAACGATACTTTTAATTAAAGCAACGATTCTCACAGCAAGTCGTTGCAGTGATAGTATTTTTTGTAATTGCAAAATCTAAGGTAATCATGTTTGTTTCACCACATCCTTCTGCGTATTCTCGATTCCCATTCCAGCAGTTTACGAAGAGAGCAACAACTGCACCATAATAATAATAATAATAATAATAATAATAATAATAATAATAATAATAATAATAATAATAATAATAATAATAATAATAATAATAATAATAATAATAATAATAATAATAATAATAATTATTATTATTATTATTACAGTGGCTGCAAGCATCGCTGCCGATCAGGGATGGGGGACTCGGGGTGAGAAGGGTCTCGACGCTGGCAACTTCCGCCTACTTGGCATCAGCCGCGTCAACCAGATCACTCGTGGGCGCCATCCTGGACAAGGAGGAATGGAGAGACGACCATCTTGAAGAACTAATGGTAGCCCGAGTGAACAGCCAACCATGCGGCGCAGAGTCCTCCTGGAGCAGCCAGAAGGAGTGGGATCGCCCACTGATTGAGGCAGATAAAGCCACGGTGAGGGCTGCGTACAATGACCCGGTCAACAGGGCCAGGTTAGGCGCGGTGACCTCCCCTCACGCAGGAGACTGGTTGTCAACCATCCCTCTGGCCTCCTGTGGATTGGACCTGACCAACGAGGCGGTCCGGGTGGCCGTGGGTCTGCGTCTGGGCCTGGATCTGTGTGCGCCACATCAATGTCAGTGCGGGGAGACCGCCGATTCAAGAGGGCACCACGGGTTGGTGTGCAGGAGATCAACAGGAAGAACAGCCCGTCACTTTGCGGTTAACGATCTGGTGTGGAGGGCTCTCGCTAAGGCGGACATACCCAGCTCAAAGGAACCGCCGGGCCTGGTTAGAACAGATGGCAAAAGACCGGACGGAGCCACGCTCGTCCCCTGGGCCAGAGGCAGATATATCGCCTGGGACTTCACTGCCGTCCACACCTGTGCGACATCCTATCTGCATCTGTCCTCAGCGGCGCCTGGAGGTGCCGCAGAACATGCTGCGGACCGCAAGAGCAGCAAATACGCCACGCTACCTGCCTCTCATGAGTTCGTGCCTATTGCAGTGGAGACAATGGGCCCCATCAATCGCGCAGGCCGGGAGTTCTTGACAGAGTTGGGCCGCCGTGTAACCGCAGTCTCAGGTGATCCAAGGGAGACGGTTTATCTCTTCCAGAGACTATCAATTTGCTTCCAGCGTTTTAATGCCATTGCTTTTAGAGGCACCTTCACACCGCACCCCGGAAACGAGGACGGAGTTCTCCAAGCTTAATTACACTTCTATTTTATAGTTTCTTAGAGCCTGAGGGATTTTCTTACCTCGGGCGTTAAAAAAAAAAAAAAAAAAAAAAAAAAAAAAAAATAATAATAATAATAATAATAATAATAATAAACCTTCCGGATACCGCTCGGGCGGCCGGTGGGGCGGCCGAGAAGGCGGCAGCCCGCAAACACGATAAATATTGCCAGCTGTCCGCTACTCATTTTTTTCTTCCCCTGGCATTTGAAACCATGGGCCCGATTAACAATGAGGGCTTGGCCTTTCTTTCTGCTCTAGGGCAGAAACTCAAATCTGTTACGGGGACGTTCGCGAATCGTCTTTCTTGTTTCAACGCCTTGCGCTCACGATTCAACGTTTCAACGCGGTGGCCTTTAGGGGTGCCTTCAACAACTTTAACCTAGAGTCCTAGATGAATAGGGCCCATTCCAGACAAATCTATTTTGTAAATAATGTTGAAGTCCCTGAGGGATCCTGTATACCTCGTGGCAAAAAAAAAATAATAATAATAATTTTTTTTCAATAAAAAAATTAATAATAATCAAATGTCCTCGAGGGATCATATGTACATTTGGGCCTAAAACAAATGATACTAAAAATTATTATATAGTTGAGTGTTATATACCACGGGCCTGTGTTTGTGGACATTAACATTTACGCGAATCTCTTATTCGCCCAAATAGGATTTTCTGCTGCTACGTCAAATTAAGATTATGCTCACTTTATTCTCTAAGACGTTTTAACCTGATCTCAATAATAGTTTAACATCACTCTAGACCTGTGTTGAAAGGTTTTAATAATTCTAATGCTCACATATATAATTTAATTACTAAATATTGTTAAAATGTTGTTGCATATCTTAATTACTCAACGTTGTTACAACGAAATTGAGTAAATTTTCTTATGATAAATTTTGAAAATATTTTTCGATTTTAATATTGCTTAATCTCACTCCATGCTCTCAGATTCGAAACAATTATTTAAAATACGTTTAACTGCTTTCTTTAGTCTATCGACATTTTTCTTTGAGATAAAAACTGCGTTTACCCTTTGCTTCCTCCTACGTGTCAAGGTGTTAACGGCTGCATATTCCATGAATGCTCCGAAGACAAAGACGAGACAGGTGGCCATCCAGATGTCACTGGCTTTCGTGACGGAACCAGACGGCATGCTGTTCATCAGTCCAGAGCTCTGGGTTGTGATCACCAAGATCGTAATGACGCCGAGAGAGGTTCTGGCTGGAGTCGACTCTGGGTCGATATAGAAGGACACCCAGGACAGGAGGACTAGGAGGAAGCTGGGAAGATAGGTATTGAGCAAGTACATCTTCAGTCGACGACTCAGGTGGAAGCTTGCTCTCAGACATGGAAAAGAATCTGCACAATTAATTTAAAAATAATAACTTTGGTTTTACGATGTCCTTACGAATCTATATTTTATCAAATGCTCGCGAAATTTTAGATTTATGCTCGCATGCAGTAGTTCTTCGAAAGTCTAAAGTTAATTATTATCACATGAAATATGTATATGTATACGAATGATTAAAGTAATAAAGAAGGGAAAGGAGAAAAATAGAAAATAATAAAAAATAGAAATGAGAAATATATAAAGAAAGAAAAGAAAAGAAAAGAAAACACGAAAAAAGACAAACAATGGCTACACAGGCCTAACCTAAGTTTTAATTTCCTATCGAGAAATCGGTTAAAAGAAGGAAGATTGGTTGAGATTTGATTGGACTAGATCAGAAACTAGCAGAAACGAAAGCAGGTAGACAGACGCAGAAGCAGGCATGTAGATACATTTAGGCAAGCTATTGCACAGCCATCCAAACTATAACATTGAGGTCGAAACAGTCTTGTTGTCAAGACCTTTAACCTCAAGACCAAGACCAAGACCTTGAACTTCAATACCAAGACCAAGACCAAGACTTTGAACCTCGAGACCAAGACCAAGACCAAGACTTTGAACCTCGAGACCAAGACCAAGACCAAGACCTTGAACCTCAAGACCAAGACCAAGACCAAGACCAAAAAAATCGAAATCAGGTCAAGACTTCTAAAAATTGTCAAGTCGGAATATTCCCTATTTTAATGAAAACATGAATCTTTTATTTTATTCAAGCAAATTAACTTTAAATGCAAACTGCAGAGAATCCGAATTTGTATTCAAAAGTCCTTCATGCAAACTCTTATACCAAATGCCTTTTGTATCTTATAAAAACCAATTCGCTCAGAATTTTCTGACCAAGACGTGCCTGGTGGGCCTCATAAAAATTCTGCCATGTGAAAAAATACGTTCTACAGGTGCTGAAGTCGCTGACACACACGGAGTAGCTTTTCAAGCACTGGATGTAAATGTACAGATAGTGAGTCCTTTTGAAATCTTCCCATGGTTTATCATACCGTCTGATACAGAATAACTGTTGCTGCTGCCAATGGGTTTTCCTGAGCAACAAGACTTGTATCCATCCATAGATATTGGTCGTATGATGCAAGCAGGCTTGATACAGAATTCTTGAGTTCTGTTAAATGACTGTTCATATTGACAGCCGGTCTTGGTCTTGGTCTTGCGAGACCAAGACCAAGACTTTGAACCTCAAGACCAAGACCAAGACCAAGACCTTGACCCTCAAGACCAAGACCAAGACCAAGACCTTGAACCTCAAGACCAAGACCAAGACCAAGACCTTGAACCTCAAGACCAAGACCAAGACCAAGACTTTTAAAAACGAACTCGAGTGCACTCGAGACCAGGACCTTGGTCTCGAGGACAACAAGACTGGGTCGAAAGAGATTTGAAAATTTGCCTGAAGTTGCCAAAGTGCAGTCGCCGTTAGTGATGTTCGTGATCGTATATTTTGGTATACTGACTCCGCTCATCTCGACTGCCGCGGCATCCAGTCTCCAATGGAATATCATCTCAGCAAGCGGGTAGGCATCTGTCACATGTACAAGACCATAGGCTAAGGTGTTATAATCTGTGAAGTTGGTGCAGATCAGAATAAAATAATAATAACCACACACTAATTAGTAAGTACTGTAATATCCTACAAGTCATTCATTCATTCATTCATTCGTAAATTTATATAGCGCCACTTCAAGGGAACTACTCAGAGGCGCTCCCGACTCCAGCACGGCGAAAAAGAGCAGTTTTCAGATGGTCATAGAAGGTACCAGAGGAAGACCTAGGATGTAGGCGCAGCTCAGAGGGAAGTCATTACGTGTAGTATTAACTGAACAGACTTGAATTTCTAGTTTGGTCAACAGTATTTAATTTATAGAGCGCCCATATATTTTTGTGGGGCGTGGGGGCTCAGTGGTAAGTTCGGCGCCTTGTGACCGGAGGGTTGCAGGTTCGAATCCCACTCTACCCGCTGCGTACGGACCTTGGGCAAGTCCTTCACTCGCAATTGCTCGCGGCGCTTCGGCGTGAAAATTCCGGCACAGTATACCAATGCTGTAGTCAGGAGCGCCTCTGAGTAGTAGTTGACCTCGAAAGGCGCTATAGAAATTTCCGGAATAAATAAATAAATATATTTAAGTTTTTCGATGCATGCGCCATATAGGGGCGACTTGAGGTGGACAATGACTCATCCATTACTCCTAGAAAGCGCGCTAAACCTGTCTTAGTTCTTGCCATTTACTAGCAGTTTCCCGTCAATTTGTTAACATCTGCCCGCCTAAAGGAGGCGGGGCGTGCAACCTATGTAACTTGAATCGCCCAGTCAGGCCCGGCTCAAGACATTTGGCGGCCCTGGGCAAATCGGCAAATCGGCGGCCCTAAGCACAAAAAAAGTTGATGACCTTTTTTTTTTTTTTTTTAGTCATTCACCTCTTTTAGCTTATAAAAATGGTCAACTTTTTTTGGAAAATTGGAAAATTGGCGGCCCCTAAAAATCGGCGGCCCTGGGCGGTTGCCCACTTTGCCCAACGGACGAACCGGGCCTGCGCCCAGTTGTCATTGCAGTTCAGATCAGCCAGTGCAGTTCAGGTCAGTACGCAAGGTAGTACAGTCAGAAGGTCAGTCGAATCAATTGCGCATAAATAGTTTGAAATTGGAGTAAGAAAAGTTGCTTGTGGGTCTTAGCTAGAAAGTGCAAGCGCTAGCGATCTTGTCAAGCCTTCACTCGAGAAATACGTTCGAAGAATAAGCTTTGGTATATTCGGTTTCTTCGTGTCTATTTTACGATTCGTACGACTTGGATATAATTCTTGGATGTAACCTTTTAACGAGTCTTACGCCTTGGATGTAATTCGTGGATATACTTTGCTTCGCTTCTCCCATATTTCCACATTCATGTTTGAACATCTTCACTAGCTTCCTCTTACTGCCCGCATCCAACTAAAGGTACTTATCCATATTTGCCGATCTTACTTGGAACTTGCTCCTAAATACCTCTGTGACTCATTGCGTCTTTGCTCCCTTCGCCCTCTTCGTTCCTCTGATTTACTTGACTTATCTGTATCCCGAGTGAGAACGGCGATGGCCCAGTCTCGTTCCTTTGCTAGCATTGGCCCTTCATTGTGGAATCAGTTTCCTCCTACGGTCCAGGCGACAGTACTATCTGGTGGTCCTTCCACAGCTTTTCGTTGTCGTAAAGCTTGCCTTTATTCTCGAGGACTATCGCACTGGGAGAAGATTTATGCATTAAACAAAGTTACTGAAAACATTTTAAAACAGTGTTTGTGTTCAGTCAAGACTGTGCTACACGAGAAGAGGAGACTCAGGTGGTTTGGCCACGTAAGCAGGATGGGAGAAAAGAGGTTACCAAATGCTGCATTACACGGACATGTGGAGGGGAAGAGAAGTAGAGGAGGGCAGAGGAAGACCTGGATGGACAACATCAGGGAGGACTTAGGGGAGAAAGGCATCGACTTAGCCGGAATCGGCGAGACAATCAAGAATAGAGAACTTTGGAGAAGTTTCGTAAAGGCCTCATCGTCAGATCACTGATGGAAGAGAAGAAAGAAGAAGAAGAAGAAGAGTGCTACACAGTATAAATTGGCACCTATACATAGACTTAAGTGAAACAGCGAACATTAAATAGGTGCAATTACACAAAAGACAAGTGAAGTTGATAGAACTATTGTCGACAGAGAGGAAGTGCTGACAGCTGTCAGTCCTACGTTACATTCAGTGATCTCACTGTTTGTTAACGTTAACGGTAACGAAAATGTAAAATGATTGCGTTAACGATCAGTATAGCTGTTACTAAATATATCATTAACTATAACGAAAATAACACTAACGAAAATTCAACGTTATTTTCGTTCACAAAAATTAAAAAGTGCAATATCGACAAACATGAGGACGTTAAAATGCGCAACAAAGAATAGCCTATGTTCGCCCCAGATTTTTGGATTTGTGAATAAAACCAGTACTATGGGCGCATTTTACTAAATTTAGTTATTCTGTAAACGTTTTCTCTATAGCAATGGCGACCCAAGTTGACTAGCGCAAATTCGCAAAAATTAGTAGTCATATTAATATTCTAGTCAAAATTTAATATTATCTCTAAAGAGCTTGAGCTACCGCAAACGTCTTAGCTATACGCCTTGCCGTGCGCTCTGCCGCACGTCTACGCCTCGAAGAGGCCGCGCGCGTCATCAGGGTTTGCTATAAGAAGCGCGTCGTCCGGACAAACAGCAAGAAGAAGAGGGCAGAAACACTCTCAGAACAGGAAAGAGAATGGGACGGAACAGATGAAAGCGCGCCGAACGCATCGGAGGAACTGTTACAGCCTGCTGTGGACAATATTCGGCTGCGGTCTGAACTGTGGCGGCCAGAACTGTAGGTAAGGACGGGGATAGAGGAACAGTACATGTATGCACCGTTGACCGCTCGTTTGTTCTTTTAAAGAAAATACAGAGTTAAACTTGCTCTTAGTCTCCTATGTACCACTGGAGCCTTACTCTGCGGACTGGACAAGGGCCTCACACTAGGTATATCGAGCTGGTAGTGGATATCCTGTAGTTTGCCCAGCCCCGGTTCCGCGACAATATTCTGAAAGTATACCGTCACAAAACTACCCATGAATTTTAATAGAATATTCTGCCACTGTTGCCAACAGTTCTACGACCATTACCAGTCTCTATTCTCTCAGTGACAATAATTCACAAATTAAAAATTCATTTCTTTTTGTATATGAATCAATCACTATATTAGTCTAAATTAAAACTTTTGAGGGAAAAAGGTTGACCAAGGGACGGTAGGTCGTTTACGGAAATGAGACAAAGGCCAAGAAGCTTTAAATAAAACAAGTTTCCTTAAGCACAACGTGGGTTCTTTTCGTAAGTAGAGTGAACTTTAAACTATAGCTGAAGACGAAACCGAAATAGTCGATGCTTCAAAACACAATAGTGCACGCATTAAACTTAAAGTAAATAGAAATTGAAAATAACATCTATATAGAACCTGAAAGTAAAACGTCAATGGAAACCAAAAGTGAAAATAACAGTACATAAACTGAAATCCTATACTCACAGCTGCCCAAGTCAATAAAGCACGTCTGATTATCCATTGGAAAGCGGTCGAGCTCCATGTCACAGTATAAAGTGACGGTGAGACGCTGACTGTAGTAAAGGCGGCCATTTGGAGAAAGGCGGATCCTTCGATTAGGAACCGTTATCTCGTGGAACAGACCGGACTTCAGGTTCACAATGTACACATCCGGGGTCCAGATCCGATCAAACTGGTTGTAATTCAGGTTAATGCTGTAATCCGAAAATGTTATTTGTTATTGTTTTAACACCCACAAAACATACAGAACAGGAGTAAAAAATAATCCATGCGCGAGCCAGTGCAGTTCTGGAATAAACACATTAACATTGGCATTGGCATTAACATTAACGTTAACATCAATAGTAGTAGGCCTAATATAATAGTATTGCTACCGGTATTAGAATTGTACGTTAACATCATTAGTAGTGTAATAATAGTATTGCTATATATATATAAAATATATATATATTTATATGTATATTTATATATATATAAAATATATATATATAAATATATAGCATATATGTATAATATATATATAGGCCTATGTATTTACATGACAAAGAACCAAACACATGGCAATTCAGTGCAGAGATCAGTTTTAATCTGAATTTTGCATAATTGAAAATCTCTTCTGTCAAGGGAGTCGCAGTGCTGTCATGGGGTCCATTCTTAATGAAATAGTAATTATTGATCTTTTATACTTCACTTTAATATTAAATAATCAAAATAACAAATCACAGTAAATAAAAATAAAAATCTGAATTACAGTTTGAATGCGCAATCAATGTGTATTCTAAGGTACACATCTGATGTGGAAGAAAACTACACAATACTCTGCATACTGTGAATTTTATAATCGCCGAATACTGTGCAGTCACGATGCACACAAGTGTGCAGTAAAAAAACTCCACAATTTTGTGTAGCCTAATTACACATTAAATTTTGTGTGGAAAAGTAAAAGCTACACACAGGTGTGGATGGAAGTATGTAGGAAAACTCCACACCTTTAACGAGAGTTCAGATTGCCATGTTAGGAGCACCTTTGAGGTTTTAAAGAGATGTTATGCAAGCAGCCATATAGAAAAACATTTGTTTCATAAGTGAAACTGAAAACGGTAGCGAAGCAAATACCGACTTGCGATTGTAGTTCGTATCTTCGTATGCCAGTCGCTCATCTTTCCAAAGTTGACGTAGATATAACGTCA
This sequence comes from Allolobophora icterica, assembly GCA_963556255.1. NCBI lineage: Eukaryota > Metazoa > Annelida > Clitellata > Crassiclitellata > Lumbricidae > Allolobophora > Allolobophora icterica. Next base: position 61,303,258 of record OY744603.1, read on the forward strand.
TTGAATATTCCTAAAACGCATAGAAGAGTTTGTATACACAAATGGTTTACAGGTATATATATATATATATATATATATATATATATATATATATATATATATATATATATATATATATATATATATATATATATATATATATATATATATATACATCAGTAATACAAATCTAGAGATAGATACCAAAAAACTAGGATGAAATAGAAGAAGTAATTAAATTAATTAAGTATAAGTAATAAATTAGTAAGGAAATAAATTGATAATGATGATGATGATGATGATGATGATGATGATGATGATGATGATGATGATGATGACGACAGCAGCAGCAGCAACAACAACAACAACAATAATAATAATAATAATATTTATCATACTCTGAGACTGAAGGAACATTCTGGAAAGGTCTGTCCATCAAGATGAAGTCTGACATTCGCTAAATGCCTTGAGTAATTATTGACAGTGTAGTAACCTACCCTTCGTAGAAACACCACGCCAATTTTGAATCCCGTGTTTCATCGCTTGTGTTGCTCATTTAACCGTAGTTCTTGGTTGAAATCAAAACGCAATGGGCCGCTCAGATGTTGTAAATTGGAAAAGGATCGATATGGTGTTACCCTACATCTTTCTATCTCATTCTGCACATGCCTTTGCCCATGCATGGTCCATTTCTCAGACCGTTAACCAGGCTAAAGACTATAGATGTAGCGTATGCAGTGCCACCAGTTGACTTCATCTCACCGCAGCCTGGTTCACAGGCACGACCATTTGGAGAACTCCCGCTCCGTATCAACCAGGTCCCCCTCTCTGTGTGATGACAATGCACGCTCTTCCGATTAGCATCCCTCTCCTAAGTTGCCTCACCAATTCCATAACCCGCTGCATCATGGCAAGGTCTAACGCAAACTATTCCCTCTCCGTACTTTTTCCCACTTCTGAAAGTGGGTCACCTTTACATCATGGCGGCCAAAATAAAACATGTACAAATAGGCTCGGGCACCAATTTCAAACTTAGCGATTACTATAACAAATAGGATTATTCTGGATCGTCCATCTGCTTTTCTGGGGCCTTAGCCTGATACCACCCTATCTGACATTATAAAGAACAGGGTGGAGACTTCTTACCATCTCCGTTTCGCTGATGTAACTGATGTCGTTCACGTTGATGTTGATGTAAACATCGAGAGGCCCTACAATTAGGCCTATACTTGCATTATTAGATTAATAATTCATTAATAACTAACTAATAACTATCTAATAATTAATAGTAACTTCGCAATTTAATCACTAGACTATAATAGATTATTGGAAATGTAATCTGATAGATATGAAGCAGCCTATAGCCTAGTCAGAATTATATTTTATGTGATAAGGTTAGATTTGAACGCCTCTGAGTAGGTCTCTTGAAGAGGCGCTATATAAATTATCAGAATGAATGAATTACCACCTTCGTCGATTCCCGGTCTCGAACGACAATTGTAATTTGGCGAATTGATTCGTTCTTCCACGATTTTAGTCACGACTCTGTGTGGAAAATAAAAGCCTTGTCACACAACACAGTTGAAGCGTCATATCTAATCCAAACGTTATAATCAATTTAAGTCTAGTCTAACCTGTAATGAAATAATAGTTATAAACATATAATGACAGTAATAAAAAGTCATAATTATAGTAATAATGGTAGAAATATTAGTTGATACTAGCAATGGCGATAGTTTTGCGGTAACGGTATAGTATTATAGCATCAACAACAGTGAAAGCAACAGCAACAATAATATTATTAATATTCCAATAAAAACTCAAATTTCTGGGGATGCGAGAGAAACTATAGTCATCATTTTGAACGCCTCTGAAGATAGTAAGTCAGCTTTTGAACGTCGTTCCTTCTGGCACTACCTTCTCCTCGTCAGATTTGGATGGGATTTAGCCTTTCCAGATGGCATTGACTGTCTCCGGATAATTTTTCTATCTCTTGAGAAATTACACTTACCTCCGGTAAAAAATATAATAGAAATAAAAATAGAACAAAAAAATTAAAATATGAATTAAAATGGTGATTAAAATGCTGATCCGAAGGAGGAGGAAGAGATGATGAAGGAAGAAAAAGCAAGAATTATTTGTGCGCTTTTGGAAAATGTGCAAAACTGTACGTTTTAGTTCGTCTTTCACTCATTGCTTTACAAGAACTTACTTTTTATTTAGCTCGCTTAAAACCACATCTTATTTAGCCTACAGAACCCTACTGCGTAGTATTTGGTAGCGGAGTTGTTGGTGGCGCAGTTGTGGGTGGCGGAGTTGTGGTTGGGGGAGTTGTGGGCGGAGGAGTTGTGGTTGGTGGAGTTGTGGGTGGCGGACGAGCTTCGATGCAGACAACCGTCCAAACCATAAAGAGGACTACGACTCCTTCCATCACCTGAATGTACAATTCAACTTCACAAATGACTACCCGTATTGTGATTCAAACAAATAAATAACCTGAACATTACTACCCTAGTTGAACAAATGCCATGTAATAATTCGTAATACGCATTATTGTCCAAATATGTACATGTATATTACAGTAGGCCTATATATAAACACTGATAGACTGAGATTCATCTTCTCTCTCGGTTTCCCTCTTCTCTCCTTATATCATAATCGTAATATCTATACTCTAAAGGCCCCACTCGAAGGCTAAGCGCAGGACACCAATCTCCTCCTTGTCTTCCCGATCCTTCTCTGTTCTCTTCCATCCTTCTGTCGTTCCATTTCATCGCTCTTTTGTTCTCGTCCTCTCTCCCTTGTTCTCTTCCATCTTTCTCTTGTTCTCTTTCACCTTTCTTTTGTTCTCTTCCATCTTTCTCTTGTTCTCTAGCATTTATCTTTTTTCCCTTCCATCTCTCTCTTGTTCTCTAGCATTTTTCTTTTTTCCCTTCCATCTCTCTCTTGTTCTCTAGCATCTTTCTTGTTTCCCTTCCATCTCTCTCTTGTTCTCTAGCATTTTTCTTGTTTCCCTTCCAACTCTCTCTTGTTCTCTAGCATTTTTCTTTTTTCCCTTTCATCTCTCTCTTGTTCTCTAGCATCTTTCTTGTTTCCCTTTCATCTCTCTCTTGTTCTCTAGCATTTTTCTTTTTCCCTTCCATCTCTCTCTTGTTCTCTAGCATCTTTCTTGTTTCCCTTCCATCTCTCTCTTGTTCTCTAGCATTTTTCTTGTTTCCCTTCCAACTCTCTCTTGTTCTCTAGCATTTTTCTTTTTTCCCTTTCATCTCTCTCTTGTTCTCTAGCATCTTTCTTGTTTCCCTTCCATCTCTCTCTTGTTCTCTAGCATTTTTCTTGTTTCCCTTCCAACTCTCTCTTGTTCTCTAGCATTTTTCTTTTTTCCCTTTCATCTCTCTCTTGTTCTCTAGCATCTTTCTTGTTTCCCTTTCATCTCTCTCTTGTTCTCTAGCATTTTTCTTTTTCCCTTCCATCTCTCTCTTGTTCTCTAGCATCTTTCTTGTTTCCCTTCCATCTCTCTCTTGTTCTCTAGCATTTTTCTTGTTTCCCTTCCAACTCTCTCTTGTTCTCTAGCATTTTTCTTTTTTCCCTTTCATCTCTCTCTTGTTCTCTAGCATCTTTCTTGTTTCCCTTTCATCTCTCTCTTGTTCTCTAGCATTTTTCTTTTTCCCTTCCATCTCTCTCTTGTTCTCTAGCATCTTTCTTTTTTCCCTTCCATCTCTCTCTTGTTCTCTAGCATTTTTCTTGTTTCCCTTCCATCTCTCTCGTTCTCAGACAACTCACTCTATCATTCCATTTTATCTCTACCTTGTTCTCTATTTCTCTATTCCATCTTTCTCATTACCCTATTTGAGATGGGAATTCCGAAACACTTGATATGGCTATTAAGGGGACTATATGAAGATCAGATAGCGGTGATAAGAACAGAATACGGAGACACTGATAAATTCAATATCAAGAAAGGGGTGAGACAGGGATGCATTCTGTCTCCATTCCTGTTTAACTTATACGCTGAAAGAATAATGAGAATGGCGGAAATGGAAGGGGCAAAAGAGGGAGTAAAAATTGCGGGAAGGACATTGAATAATCTTAGATATGCGGATGATACAACACTAATGGCAAAAAGAAAAGATGAGCTGATAGAATTAATAAGAAGGGTAAGGAGAGAAAGTGAAAAAGCTGGCTTATACTTCAACATAAAGAAGACAAAGTCATGACAACAGCAGAATAGGATACTTTTGAGATTGACGGAGAAGAAATAGAGGTGGTAGAAAGCTTCACTTTCCTGGGATCATTGGTTGAAAAAGAAGGAAAATGTGATACAGAAATAAAACGAAGGATTGCGATTGGGAAAGCTGCAATGATTGGACTGGAAAAGATACGGAAGGACAAGCATGTGAGCATAGATACAAAAAAGGCTCGTGAGAGCCCTAGTCTTTCCAACGGTTCTGTATGGTTGTGAGTCGTGGACAATGACAAAGAACATGGAGAAAAAGGTCAACGCATGTGAAATGTGGATATGGAGAAAGATGTTGAGAATATCATGGACAGAGAAAAGGACGAACGAATCAATACGAGTGGAGATTGGTGTCGAGAATGATGAGTCATTAAAACAAAAGGCGACAAGATCGAAGCTAGGATTCTTTGGTCATGTTATGCGATCTGATGGGCTAGAAAAGGAAATGTGGTGAGGGCTTGTGGTGAGGGGAAAAAAAGACGGGGTCGACCAAGGAAGAAATGGATGGATGAGATTCACGATGTAACTGGCATGAATTTGGAAGAACTAAGGGACCTGACTTCGAATAGGAAGCAATGGAGAATGTTTATCATGACGATCGCTAGAGCTCCAGGAGTTTACAGCACAAGGTGACAAGGTGATCTTTCTCATTAGTTCTCTTCGATCTTTCTCTCTTTCTTTCTCTTACTTTCTTCCGCATTCCTGTGATTTCAATGCTTTTGGAGACTCTTCCTCTGAATTGCCGAAAATACTGTAGTGCTTGGAGAGTTCGTTCAATAATTCTTTAATGATTATCTGTCTGGCAATTGACATAAAATAAACTAATCATAATGTCACAGCGGAAAACCAAACGGACCCTGTTAACAATGGTAGGCAATGAAAGTTAGATAAGATAGTTCGCTTTTCCCCATGTTTTTTTACCAGTTTCAATTCAGGCAACTTGTGATTCTATTCCATCTTCAAAGTTTTTGAATCCCTTTCTCTTTCTTCTGCTTGAATGCTTTTTGGTTCTGCTTTAAGTCTCTACTGCAGTTCCAATTTCATTTTGTCCTTACCTCTTTGTTTTCAGCTTTAAATTTTTTAAATTAAATTTCCTATACTAATTTCCCTTTTCTCTCTCTCGTAAGCTTTACTTGTTTCTTATTCTCTTTCCTGTTATAATTCAACGTTTTCGTCATATCTCTCCTGTTCCGCTTGAATTCCTTTCTGTTCTCTTTGCTATTCTAATTCCACTCTTTTCTATATCCCTATTCTGTTTCGTGCTAGTTCGTTCCTGTTGTGCTTGATTCTTACCTGTTCTAATTTCAAGTTCTCGATTCCTGACTCCTTCTCCATTGCATATTGCATCGAAGCTACGTTAAGCAATCACTTAATAAATTCGTTGAAAAAGGAACGATTTCAAAAGAGATCTTGGATGTTACCAAAATTATGTCTTGCAGAAATTCTAGCTAAGGTTCACGTGAATATCATAAAGCAACGATTACTGAAAGACAAAACAGATATTCCCATCTCACCAGTGACGTTCTCACAATGTCTCGGGCTTCGCACGGAAACTCTTCCAAAACTTAGACAAATCTCAGTTTCCGTGCGACAAGTTGCGAACACAGATTACTCGTATTTCTGTAGGAAAACGGCCAGAACTACGATCGTGCGTAAACGTCGAGCAGAGCGCTCGTTGTGGCGGAAGAGGCATGCATTTGTCGTAGCGGCAGAGGCCTATACCTGTCGTAGCAACAGAAGCTTAGGGGCCTACGCTTGTCGCTATGGCAGAAATGTACACTTGTATTTTCAATAGACTCATCTCTGCGCAGAACCATCGTTTTTAGCTGTAGTCGAACAACAGTTCTAAAAAAATTTCTGCTACGTCCACCTCGGTCGTGTAGCATAGCGCAGAGGTAACCAACTGTTAAGTCCGAGTTCTTCACTTTAAACATTTGTTCAATATAACCTTTCGACTGTACACTTGTAAGCATGTTTGCGTTGATATCACATAAACTCGGCTCTAATGTCTATATCCTTCGTCTGTCTTTTCAAAGATACCACTCTCCTGTCTCTCTTTTCTGTTAGTCTTTTCCTTCCGCTCATTGAACGCCCCTCAATAACTCTAATACCCTTCTGTGCATTGCCCACTTGTACCGCACTGTTGACATATACACCTTTCTTTCAGGGTCTTCTCTCTCACACACTTTTCGCACTGTTGACATATATATACGTGACTTTGAAACACTCAGTTTACAACTATATGAAATTGACGACGAAACTTCAGAACAATCGCACTTAGACAATAAAGATAATCGCTGGTCTGTTCTATGTGTGCGGGCTTCTATGGAGCGCCGATATGGCGCGCCAGAAGTTTATGAAAGTGAATACGCTTAACATCTTGGAGATGCTTGGCAGTTAACCAGCTCCTCGGCTAAGTTTCATCGGTCTGGGTGTTTTTTTATGCTGTTCTTTATGATCTAAGCTGATCTGTTTGGTTCTTATTTGATCTGATCCGATCTAATCCAATCGTTTTACTCTCTTCAAAATTTTCCTAATTTCCTAAATCAACATCTGAATGTACACGACTAGACTGCCGACGCAACCAGACAGGTCAACTGTAACCATGGTTGCAGTTGACCTGCGGGACAACCCGATCCGTGCATGGGTCAGCCAGGTTGCGGCATGTCAGCTTGTTTTCCTCAATTAACGAATATTGTATTGTTTTGTAGCCCCGCCTGCAGCTCACAGGAGATATGCGTATGTGTATTTTACCATTTCCAAAGGGGCGACGCCCTCTGGCAGTCCACCACGCACGAGTCTGGTCTGAGGGCATCTGCATATATAACCAAGGGAACGCGGGGAACAGCCCCCACGACTAGAGCTATATCTGCCATGGATGCGTGTATACATGTATTATGCATTTATGAAATTATATATGCATGTGTTTATGCATATGTGAAAGATCATAAGTATGTAGGTCCATATACGTGCATATACTTGTGCTTCTATGTGCGCACGTATGCATGTATAGGCCTATATGTACGCATTTCTGTATGAATGTGTGTATGTATGTGCGTAGGAACATGTATCAGTATAATACAGGCTATACGTGGATAATGTTGGCATTTACATTATTGTGCAAGAATGGCATTGTTTCACTGGGAAACTGAATTAAATGTTTTGTAATATCTATGCGTTCATTAACGTAAACGCGCCTTTCACTGGGACCTAAGCAGTTGATATGTATAGAAAATCAATGCATGGATTCAATTAAGCCTCAGTTATGTTCTAAGTGTTCCGTATTGATGCGGAACAAGAGCCATCAGAGACAACAATTTTCTGTTTTTTCTGGCACAGGTAACGACAAAGGCTCTCAGACTCACACCAATGCGTGTATTAGATCGAATTGCGCTTCAGTTGAACGCAAAACCGTTGACGCACATCAGCCGAAGAATCGTATACGTTACTGAAAAGAACGATGCACTAAACATCAGGAGTTTCCTCAGATCGTTCAGGAGTGGAAACAATGCTTGCTTTGTTCTCGTTCCGTTACTGCTCTGGAACATGGTTCCGTCCTGACTCGGAGTATACTCCTTGTCCGTGTCAACGTGGAACAAGGGCAAACGCTTCGAGCAGAATAAGGTTTTGTTTGGCCGATAAAGCAGGCCTATAGTTCCTCTAATGGGTTATATTATATTATGTTAAAAGTGCTTGACGTTGATTTATACCGTGATTGTATTGTGTTGTATTTGCAGATTTATAATGCGCCTATCACATACAGCACAGTGATGCCTAGTTACAATAAACGGAGAAAATGAAACATGTAATTGTAATGTTTGCCAGTGAACACAATTTTCACATCGGTAATAGATAGGACCTTCGGCGGCGAGGGACCACAGAGGTGCTCTGCCCATTGCCCAACCCTAAACAGGTCAACCTCTTGCTCTGTTGCCTATTCATCTGCGTAGAGCTGCAGCGGTATTTGTTTTAGGCAGTGTTGTTAAAAGTGTCGGGCGAATGTAGCCTACTTCAGGACATTTGTAACCACTAATGGTACTCTCAAGAATTTTACCTTAGTAAAAGTAAAAAGTATTCTTTCAAATAACAGTTTTAAAGTAAAAATTAAAAGTATTGAACTCGTCGAGTTTTTATAATTCGATTCACTTATTTACTTTGAAGAAGACTAACTTCTCAAAATGCTTGTCATTCAATAATTGTGTGTGTTTATGGTTCATTGTTAAACCGGCACCGCTAAATAAGTGTTCGATTGCTGCACTGGCAGGAAGTGGAGTGTTCAATCTAATAAATAGCTCTGCAGAACATGCATTCTCTCAACATGTTTCTTCAAATTGGGCGGGTCTAGTTGATGAATGCATGACGTTCGGTGTAGTTGGACGATCATTCATAAGCAGGCAAACCAGGCAAACCATGGTCACAGCCTTTCCTGTTGTGTTCTAAATATGGCCATGAGTGTTTTGTTTCAAATTGTCAACAGATTCACTCATTATTAATTGAAGGAGAGTTTAGGGATTAAATGAATAAAAGTGGAAACAATGTCCACATTTTCGACTTCCACAAGTTCCACTTTTTAAAATTTCGCACTTATTTCCAAGCTACGCAGGAATTATCGCCACCAGTCACGTGTTTTGGGTGAAGCCTTTCTACTGGTCACAGTTGGAAGTTAGCAGAGTCTATAAATAGATTTCCAATCGCTCGCTGTATACAAATTTATATTAGCTCCTTCAGCACCCTTTCTAATAAAATGGTGCAATTTTTAGTAACGAACATTGTATCGAATAACCTAATACGTAAATTGTAACGTAGAAGTACTGAAAAATCGGCTAAATTGCTTCGTTAAGAGTAAAAGTATTTCCGTTTTGTGATACTTCTTTACAAGTTAAAGTAGGACATATACTGAAACTTTTACTTCAGTACAGTAACGCGTTTCTTTGACTTGGTTACTGTACAACACTGGTTGTTGGTCTATATCCGGTAGTTCTTCTAAATGTTTGGAGTTCTGCACACGACGCCTTGTGAAATGACGAAACTTGCTGTAATGTCATTTTAAGGCCAGTGATACTGGGTATAGAGTATGTACCTCTCGCTTTTGAGAGGTTCTGAAAATTCGGTCAATAAATTATAGATTTATACATATAGTCCAGTATACGAGAGAAACTTGGTTTAACGTCGTCCCGCATTTTTCGTGAAAAACACCAATAATTCAACACGCTGTGGACTGAGCCATGAGCGTGAAAAGGAATAGGCCTACAGTAAACACTCTTTAACTAGCCCAATGTGTGGCTTGATGTATGAAACACGACATAGCAGCCTGGATCACATCAATTTTAGATTGATGATCAACCAATGGTTTGCCTTTTAAGTGATGGCTGTAGATGTCAAAAAGTAATATCATTGTGGGAATGAAGCAGCCATGTCTATTTAAAGCCCAATACCAAATAAAGATGGCTTTGCTGTCTTCTGACCAAAGTGCTATGTACGACGCGCCAACTTCCAACGTATAGTATGGCATCTAGGTAGAGAACAGCAGTCCCTTAAGCTAGCCCTGAGGCAGCCATCGGTATGAAGTGTTAGCGATTTTATTTTCTTAGCCACAGCACATGAGGGCCAGTCCTCTCCCTCGCCGCCTCATCTTTCCACCGAGAGTGTACGGTCAGTGTACTCATTATAGCTGAGTTGGATAGAGCACAGGTGGGGCAGAAATTTCAAACTAAATTTCTGCCTTGGGGGTTTGAACCCCTGGCCTCTCGCTTGACAATCCAGCACGCTAACCACTGCACCATCGAGCAGCCCAATAATCATAACCGTAAGAATTCATAATTAAGCTAACTAAAAGTATTCGTAATTAAACGGAATTAGAACAAATTCGGACTATATTTTAAATTCAAACAAGCTTTTCCTACATCTTTATTAATTATCAACAAGGAACTTAACACCATGAAAGAGACGATCAGACGTTTGGTAATCGTAATGGTAATCGTAAACTCCAACTTTCTAAAGCGCTATTCTAAAACTAATCGCAAAGCACCAGCTTATTCACTCGCGCTGCATTCGTGTCAGATGTTTTGTTCAGAGATCGATGTCCATTGGAGGTCCGAGAAAAAAATCGACATCACAACCTATGGTTGGAACACAATTGCAGAATAATTCTTTCGACCGGTAAGGTTTTACTAAATAACTTAACCTAAACCATCAACCGTTGCCACTGTGTGAAGTCTTCCTCAAGGGAGAACCTAATTCATTTTTCAAATTGATTAACTAAATAAACTAAAGATATAAGCTGTCACTGTATGATGGTGATGATGGCGATGATGAAGAAGAAGACGATGCTTATGATGATGACGATATATGATAACGTGAATGGCGATGGTGCGGATGAAAAATACAAATGAGTGGAAATGAATAAATCGTAAATTGGTAATAATAGTAATATTTGTATTTTAAGTAATGATAGTAATATTTTATACAATATTATATTTATTGTAATAGTGTAATGTAATATAATAAAATATCATTAATTTTTTATTTAATATTTATACCCGAGGTACATTTGATCCCTTAGGATTATTATTGTTGTTGTTGTTATTATTATTATTATTATTATTATTATTATTATTATTATTATTATTATTATTATTATTATTATTTTTATTTTTTTACCCGAGGTATCAGTGATCCCTCGGGATTTGGAAAAAATTATTTAGGAGCAGGGTATTATTATTATTATTATTATTATTATTATTATTATTATTATTATTATTATTATTATTATTATTATAGCATACGTCGTCATTCCGATTTTAAAATGATAATTTGTGTTTAACTTTAAATAGGCCTAATTACTTAATATTTTCTTTCATCGCCTCTCGACTTTGCCCTTCACCTGGATGGCACACCCGTAACCCCAAAGGTCATCCTGAGGTTACGACCCTGCTCACCAAATGAGGTACATCGGCCAGTAGATGAGACAGAAGACAAAGAAGGTAAATGGGAAAAAAATGCGGGAAACCCTTTCCAAGGTCATCGCTGGATCTTCTTTGTAATCGAAGAGAGACCAAAAGCCTCCACGACGACCACAGAAGCTCTTCTCGTCCACCGATCCATCCATGTCTTTGCTACCGTTCGCCTTTTGGGAGACATCTTCTGCTTTCTGGAACGACGCAACACGAAAAAGCAGTGTACTGTATATGATCCTATTTGTCTATAAAAGCCAAACTTAATTGTGTTCAAGTTGAAGCATCAGTGGTCGATCTCCTTAGTTGAAATATAAATTGTCTTGATAGTTAATTAACTTACTTAAAGGTGCAATGTTATTTAGGTACGCAGATAACCAGCTAATTAATGAATTAAATGACTAAATAAAGTCAATGAATTATTAATATCCGACCAGTTGTACAGAGGTGCCCAACTACGTCATTGGTTTGTAAAGGCTGCTGAATTGTTTTAGTTGAAATATAAACTGTTTCGTGTACCTTCTGCTTTCTCCTACGAGCCAGAGTGTTGACGGCTGAATATTCAATGAACGCTCCGAAGACAAAGACGAGACAGGTGGCCATCCAGACGTCAATGGCTTTCGTGACGGAACCAGATGGCAAGCTGCGCATCAGTCCAGAGCTCTGCGTTGTGATCGTCAGTATGGTCAGGATACTGAGGGAGGTTCTGGCCGGCGCCGACTCCGGGTCGATCCAGAAGGACAGCCAGGACAGAAGGACGACGAGGAAGCTCGGAAGATAGGTGTTGAGGATGTAGGCCTTTAGTCGTCTAGTCAGATGGAAGTAGGCTCTCAGACATGGAAAGCTGGCCTTGCCTATATTGCGGTAAAGAAAACTAGGTGTTAACGGAAGAAATAGTCAAGAAAGAACAAAGACAACAGGGAAAGGACAAAGAAGCAGACTTGCCGGTAGGCAAGAAGGCAGAAATATAGACACTCATTATCCACAGACCGAAAACAACGCAAAACTATAAAACAAAGAAATTATCAAGTTTTATAATTGTTTGCCTTGAAGTGACTGAGTGCAATCGATGTTTGAGACGTCCGTGACAATATATTCTGGTAGACCGACTCTGTTCAACTCGACGGCCGGAGCATCCAGTCTCCACCTGAAGACCAAATCTTCCGTCGTGTAGGCATCTGTCAAAACCAAGGCAAAAGTAGGTCAGGTAGACGTAAGTGTACATTTTATACAACCCTTCTTGTAGAAAATCCGGCCTGACAGCATAAGACTATGATCAACAGAATTGTCTTCAACCGTTGGCGAACAGCGAAGCAAAGAGAGAGAAATAAATAGCGAGAAAGAGATATAAGGAGAGAGGAAAAGAAAGAGAGAGAAAGAGAAATAGATAGAAAGAGAGATGAAGACAGAGAGAGAGAGAAAAAGAGAGAGAGAGAAAGAGAAAGATAGAGAGAGAAAGAGAGAGAGAAAGAGAAATAGATAGAAAGAGAGAGAAACATAGAGGAAGAAGAGAGAGAAATAGAAAGACAGATAGAGGAAGAAGAGAGAAAGAGATTTTTCTAATAGAGAGAAAAAGAAAGATACAAAGAGAGAGAAAGAAAGAGAAAGGGAGAAAGAGTGATGAGAAGAAGCTCATGTCGCAGGTTGCACGGTAGACTGCTCCAGAATAAGAGGCCAACCACGGCGAAGCTACGTGTACCATATACAGGCGATCCACTATACCTACTGTCTTTACCTCCATTGTACATGCATTCATTTGCTCTCGGGTCGACTACTGTAACTCTCTCCTCCTCGGTATCCCCATGCTACGGCTCTCCCCCTCCAGTCAGTCTTAAATGCTGCTGCTAGGCTCATAGCACGTCTTCCTCGCTTTGCTCATATCTCCACATAATATTATATGATTGAAGTCTTACACTGGCTCCCGATTACTTCGCGTATCCAGTATAAGATACTCCTTCTGGTTTCCAAGTCCCAGCTACGGCTTGCCCCTAAATACCTCTCTGACCTTATGCAGCAACCTCTCTCTGCAACTTCTGCTCGTCCTTTGCGCTCTACTGGCCGTCTTGATCTCTTTGTCCCTCGTACTAGGACCACTCTGGCCCAACGTCGAGCTTTTGCTGTAACAGGTCCCTCTGCCTGGAATGGTCTTCCATCTCGACTTCGAACTAAACTCATGATGGAAATCTCCCCTGCATCTACTAGCTTGCTCAAGACGTTTCTGTTTCCACGGGGCTCATGCACTGAGGGCGCCTCTGAATAGTTTATACTGCTAGAGGCGCCTTATAAATTACTAGATACGATACGATACGATATACGTTGCGTTGTGTAAGTACAGTGTGAGTGGAATAGCCACATCACGCTGCCCTCCAGGTAGAGTAATCGCTCCTCAGTTACACGTTGTTGCTAATCACAATGCGTTCGGGTACGGTATAAATCATCGCTAATTACTTGATCAACTGCACACATGTGACTTAGGCTATTATCTGAAAACGACGAATCGCACACATGTCAAGAACTGGAGTCGAAATAAAATATACTCAAGTTATAAAACAGATTGAGAAAGTTAGATAACTAAATAAAAGTGCTTTTCAAAGTAGAGCATTAGAAAATGTCCCATATCAACAGCGAAACCCAAGTAAAAATAACAGCTCAAAATGACACCGATACTGCTCCTCCTTCATCGAATCTTCGAAGTGCAGTCTTACACGTCACACTGGCGCTTAGCAGACGGGGCCATTCTCGTAAATAGAAACCACGAGTAAAACGCAAATAAAAATCTAAAGTCAACGGCAATTGGAAACCGAAAGTGAAACTAAAATAATTATAACAACCGGAAACCTTATACTCACAGCTGCCAATCTCAAACTTGCACGTCTGATTGTCCATTGGAAAGCGATCGAGATGCATGTCACACGACAAGGTGACTGCAAGGCGCTGGCTGAAAAAGACGGTTCCGTTCGGCGACAGACGGATCAGTCGATTAGGAACCGTTATCGTGTGCAACGTTCCAGACTTGAGGTTCCGTATGAACAGATCCGGGGTCCACATCCGCTCGAACTGGTTGTAATTCAGCGTAATGCTGTAATCAGCAAACGTAAGGTCATTTTATACAAATAGACAGCTGTTGCTGTTTGTTTTCTTAGTTGGTTGCCTGGCTAATCATCAAGAGAAATGTTAGGCTACATGTTGAGCTGGCTAACATGTTAGGTTGTTAAACAACAGTTTTTTTTTATCGTGTAACCTTAATCCTAACCCAAACCCTAACCGTAATCTAATCTCATCAGATGACTTCTATAGCGCCTTTATCTTAATGCACACTAATCCTCAATCGACGACTGGTTCCAGTGAACTCGTAACCGAGCATCGTAATCCGTTTGAGAAGCTACAGATCGAAATCCAAATGGTCAGGAAGTCAGAGAATCAGGCTACGGTGGGTAAGCGAGTTGATAGAGGTCTTAGGCTAAACCCGAAGGACCGCAAAGAACCGACAGAGCGAAACAGCAAATTCCGAAGCTTCGGCTACTACAGAAAACCGTAATCCCAACCCTGAACATGCATCATCAGTGTAAGCTACCACTGACTATAATTATCTCAATTAAGCTATGTCACTTAGGTTTAGAACCTCAATTAAATGGGCTCGCCTTGAGTTGACGTACATTAT
>OY744603.1:61328084-61365584 GCA_963556255.1 Allolobophora icterica
AAATAGAGTATATTAAAATAGAGTATAGTATAGTAGAATAGAGTAAAATTGAGTATAATAGAAAGAGTGTAATAGAATAGAATAGAGTAAAACAGAGCAGAACAGAGTAAACTAGAATAGAGTAGAGCAGAGTAGGCCCTATAGTGGAATAGTAAAGAATATAATGAAGTGGAATATAATAGAGTGAAATACTTTAGAATAGAATAGAATAGCGTGGAAGTAGGTCAGCGTAGATTATATTAGATTAGACGATTTCCAATAGAGTTTGGATTAGGTTAGATTTTGTAGACAAAGCGAAACTAGACTAAAGGAAACTAGATTAAATTAGACTAAACTAAACAATACTAGACTAAATGAGACTGGACTAAGCGAGGCCATAGACTAAACGAAACTCGACTAAACTAGACTAGACAAAACGAGACTAGATTAAATGAGACTGGACGAAACAAGAGTAGACTAAACGAGACTAGATTAAATTAGACTAGACTAGGTGAGGCTAACGGGACTACATTACGCTAGACAGGACTTGAAGCAGCTTCGAAAAAACTCCGCCACTGTTCGTACTCTGACGGTGCCAGTCCTAAGCCTGGATAAAGGAGGAGGGCGACGCAAATCATCTTTGTTATGACACAGCGTCGTTAAACTGAAACTACTACTACTACTGAAGCAGCTTCGATCCGATCAGAATTGATAAGAAATATACAGGTAATTCCACTTACCTTGATCAGACCTGTTCGGTTTCCAAAGCCAACAGTTCGTTCTGTAGTCGTCGTATTGTAGTTCGTTTCAAAGTGTTGCTATTGCTCGATGTAACAGCGGTTGGCAAGTGTTCCATTCGATTGCCTCTGAGTTCGCTAACGAGGGAGAGTTCTCATCCGCCCGTGGCTTCTAAGAGAACCTGCAGGGTGCCGGGCGGATGCTGGAGTCCCGCAACATGGGCAGTTATATTTAGGAGGCAGTTGGGTGGATAATTCTGGTCATGAGTGAAGAGGCCGAGATGGCTGGTGTGGAGGAGAGAGTTGCTGCTCTTTGCTGATGCTGCTTTGGTATAGAACAATGAAGGCCTGTCGAGAGATTCAGTGAGTGGGCGAAGCCTATTGGCGCCTGGAAAGCATTCGAGAGGACGCATCGCAATGCACGGTCACATTGCTGGAAGAGGAGAAACTACGAGGAGGAGGAGGAGGATGGATAGCTGGATGGATGCTAACAGGAGAGGAAAGGTGAGGAGGTCGAGAAAGATAAATTTCAGAGTCACGGCAACTTTGCAAGAGGAGGTGGGAGAGCAAAGATGAGACAGGAGAGGATTAGGAGAAGGCGACGAAGAATAAAATGAGGAATAAAGATAGAAGAAATTCAAGCAAGAGAAACACGAGAAGGTCGAGTTAGATAAGAGCCAGAATAACACAAAAGAATAAAGACTTGCAAAAAGCCAGAAGAAAGATGAGCAAGAATAATAACAGTATCAGAGGTATGGTCGACATCAACGGCCCTGACAGCTCTCGTTTATAAATTTCTGGATCGACCTGCGTCTGTAAATCGAACAACTATTGAAGTCTCTTATAAACATTGCTACATGAGAGCAATCTCCGACGTGAACACGTTGCGTTTATTGTTTGATTTATCTGCCCTTTCTCCATGTTTTCCCATGCGTTGGTCTATCTACTTTGGTAATGGTAATTGCAAATTTATATAGCGCCAAGTAAAAAAAGAGACTCATCAGAGGCGCTCCTGGCCTAACACAATGAAAACACAATCGAACAAAATGGTCTTCAAGCATTTACGGAAAAAAGGCAAACAGAGGCTGAGGAGTTCATGTCGCAGGAGGATGAGCGGACAACAGCAAAACTTCTGTGCTGGACCGTTGAAGTACGGGCCGGTGGAACAACTCTGGCGAAAAAGTTGTCTCTGGATGCTGAAACTATGGGTAATTATCTATAAGGTTCTGCGTTTTGGCTAACCTCGCAATATTCGCCTTAAGCTGACTCACAAATTAAGAGCAGTAACTGCTCAATTGGATCCTCTGACCCGTATTATTATTATTATTATTATTATTATTATTATTATTATTATTATTATTATTATTATTATTATTATTATTATTATTATTATTATTATTATTGTTGTTATTATTATTAATATTTTTTTTGCCCCGAGGTATACAGGATCCCTCAGGGACTTCAACATTATATACAGTGTTTATTTATCCGGATTGGGCCCTATTCATCTAGGTCTAAGTTGTTGAAGGTACCCCTAAAGGCCACCGCATTGAAACGTTGAGTCGTAAGCGCTAGGCGTTGAAACAAGAAAGTCGTTTCACGAACGTCCCCCGTAACAGTTTTGAGTTTCTGCCCTAGCGCAGAAACGAAGGCCAAGCCCTCATTATTAATCGGGCCCAGGGTTTCAAATGCCAGAGGAAGAAAATAATGAGTAGCGGACAGCTGGCAGTATTTGGCAGTATCATTACTATTATTATTTTTTTATAAAAAATTATGCTAGCAGCTGTTGTTGAATGTCTGAAAAATCAGGCCTCGTCCTCCGCAACATTAGTGAAAGTGCCACGAAATGCGATGGCGTTGTAGCGCTGGATGCAGATGGAAAAGCGCATAATATTATTATTATTATTATTAATATTAATAATAATATTTTTCTTTATTAATTCAAAACGACAAACGCAGTAAGATTACATTGAGACATGACAGTACAATTATCAATATCTTAACTAAACACAAGTTATGGCAGCCATGCAAGGCGTTCGTCCGAGGGGTTGCGGGAATCGAACCGCATACTGCTGCTCTCCTGGCCATGAGTGTTACCATTACTCTAAGACCATACAGTGAACAAGGATGACGGTTCTTGGTACGCGCGCCCATTACACTAATGGACTCAAACTCTGGAATTCTCCTCCGGCAAACATTTTTCGCTCTGCAGAGTGTGTTGGTTGGTTGGTCTTTTGAAATCGACTTAACATTATCTTTTTCTGCACATTTCTTTCGTAGGCTGATTCTGTATCTTATCGGCCTTCCTTCAATAGGCTTTGGATCCACTGATGCAGTGAGCATTCTATAGTTGCGCTACAAATATTCAGGATATATTATTGTTTGTTATTAGGTGTGAGTAAATGTGTGATGGAATCATTGCTGGGTGAACTATCCATGTCTCTTCAGTTTGACCTCCCTGGATTCTGACCTGGCACCGTAACAGGCCAAACGACCTGGCTATTAAGGACTTGATTTCATATAGCGCCCGTTCATAAGCTGGTCTCCCCAACGTGGCTTTTGTGTGGCGCTGAGAAATTTCACTCTGCATCCTCTGAGGACTGATGCTTCTTGCCAGTTCTCGCGGTCGGTATGCAAGTGAGTTGCGGATGCAGATCGCGAGACTAGGTGGCGCCAGAAGTTCAACTGATATATAATATATTCGTTTATTAGAATCAGGATGACACACACCGCATTCTGATACAATATCGCTCGTTCGCGCTAGGATAATAACTGATGCGAGAGTAAGGGTCAAATAAATCGAGTTTATTGCGTTCTGAGGCATTGCATTTAATACTGTGCACATTTACATATATATATACATATATACATATACATATATACATATATATATGCGTGTATATGTATTTAAATATATTTACACGAGTACATTTATACACGTAAGCTTATGTATTTATATAAATAGAGCGATATGTATATCTATGCATATACATACGCATCATAAGCTGCCTTTCTGTTGCAGTAGACTGACTTTTATGGGTATTAATCTGACTGTGACTAGATTGTGATGTGCCATGCATCGGTTGATCGCACGCCATATGCATCACGCTGATGCCATAGAAGTTGTTAGTTAATGATAATATACATATTCATGTACAAAGCAAAGGGCGTGCACTTCGGTGTGAATGCACACATGATTTGGCTCTGCTGGTGTTTGATGCCTAGGTACCCGCGCCAGAGCGCCTTTGTGAGTTACTCAAAGGACGTTATTCTTGTGCTCTGATACATACACGCATTGATACAATTGTATAGGCCTATATACATACATAAATATATGTAGGCCTACAGACTTGTCAATATACGCGCACAAATCCATATACATTTACATTATGCATGGACATTTTATTACATCATTCCCAGATTTTATAGTCCACAAGGAGGGACTGTTTGAAAGTCAAAATGCAGGAGATTAAAATCAGAAGTTTCGTTCGTCAGCAGTTCGACGGTTTCACCAGAGTTTGTTTAACAAACGACGCCATAATAATGACTTCATATTTAACAGGGTACCATCCAACATTTAAAAACACATTAACCATTAGGTCTACATATGGCGAAGATATAAAAAAAAGTAATTTCATACTTCATTTTCTTAATATCGGCGTATGACGGCGGATGATAAGTCCTCTCTTTCTCTCGCCGATTGGATCTTCTCACTGACAATGTATACGGTCAATGTATGTACTGAGTACTCAGTTTACAGATTAATTCCCTAGTGGAACAGATATCATGAAATGTCTATCAGCCCTGGATGGGGTTTGAACTGCCAACCTCTGAGTCGACAGTCCAGCAGTTAATCATTTGACTGTCGCACACCCTGGACATTTACAACGAAGATTTAAAGCCGTTAACGGACATTGCTTTGCATATCGCCAAATATTCATATGCCACTCCTGTGCATAGTGCTTCATATCGCGCAGTTCATGCCACTCAAGGGCATTGCCTTGCACTGCACGGCAGTCCTTATCAGTTGCTGGCGCAATCTTTTCAGACTCCCAAACGAAGTGATTTCACTGTCACTGTCAGCAGAATACCATACGATACAATACAATGCCATAAAATACAATACAATTCACTTCAGAAGTGTACAACTTAATACAAAGCAATACAATTAAATGCAATGCAATTGAATACAATGCAATTCGATACAATACAATTTAAAAAATGCAGTGCAATACAATTAAGTTCAATACAATTCAATACAATGCAAGTTTGAAACAATAAATACAAATTCAATACAATACAATACAATGCCATACAATTCAATACAATGCAACGAAATACAATACAATACAATATTCAATGTAATATAATGTAATATAATACAATGTAATACAATATGGTAAAATGCATGGCAATGCAATACAATACAATACAATACAATTCAGTACAGTACAATGCAATAAAAAATATAAATATAATGCAATACAATACCAATGCAACACTATGCAAAGTGATATATAACATGAAACTATACAAATGCATTGAAATACTGCAGAATACAAAATAATGTTACACAACATAAAAAAACGATACAATGCACAACAATGTAACATAATACATTACAATATGATAGAATACAAAAACAATACAGTACAGCATGCCATAGGACAATACAGTACATTGAAACGAATAACAGTATGCAGAACAATACGAATCAGCACAAAACAATACAATATAATACAGTACAGGACAGTACAATATGTTATAATGCAATTCATAGACTCAATGTTGTTATCCTCTGTCAACACAGCATCCATCAATCGGTTGTTTGGACTCGGCTCAGCCTCCAGCAGACGCACCGGTGCTGAGCAAAGTCACTGACCGCCTCCTCGTTCTCTTCCAGCATGCCCTTGAAATTTGATGGGACCCATTATGGGTCTTATTCATTCATTTTTAAAACTAAATAAAGCGCCCCCTCAAGGTACCTACTCAGAAGCCCTCACAGCCCCAACGATAGCAGTATAAAAAGGACTTCAGTAACGCGTAAAACATAAGCGAACTATTCCTAGGCAACAGAGGCGCGTTTAGGAAGGCGGCCAGGGAGACGCGCAACAGATCGAAGAACCCGGTCAAGGCGAGCAGTCAGAGAAAGTGGTAGGCCCAACAGGATCGAACAGCAGTGGTCAAATCGACTGGTGACAAAGGCATGGATAATGGTAGCTGCGGCAGCATAAGGAGTAAGAAATAACCCGCAGCTGGCGTAGCTGATAATAGCAGCTACGAATAACCTGATTTATATGAGGGGAGAAACTGATTTTCTGATCGAGAATAATTCCCAGGTCTCCGACCGATTCCAAGGAGGTAACATGTGAAAATGTATCAGCCACCAAGCGCAGATCAAAGCCCGCCAGCACCTACGACCGCCTAGCCAGATAAACTGGGTCTTAGGCGAATTGAGTACAATACGGTCATAGGCCAGCCATAATGGGTCCAGTATGGGAATATTTGTGTTATTTTTGCCCATATGGCCATGCTGGCAGCATCCATCTACTGCTCCTCCCCTCCTCTTGCTCCTCCTCTTCCTCTTGTTCCTCTTCCTCCTCTTCTCCTGCTCCTGCTCTCTATCCTCCTCCTCGTCCTTGACTTCCTCCTCCTCCTCCCCTCTTACTCCTCCTCGTCCTTCTCCTCTCCTCCTCCTCTTCCTTCTTCTCCCCTCTTCCTCCTTTGCTCTTCCTCTTCCTCCTCCTCTTGTTCCGCTTCCTCCTTTCCTTCCTCCTCCTGTTCTTCCTGCTTGTCCTCCACCTCTTTCTAATGCTCTCCCTCCTCCTCCTTTTTCTGTTCCTCCTCTTCCTCCTTCTCCCCTCCTCCACCTCCTGCTCTTTCTCTTCCTCCTCATCTTGTTCCTCCTCCCTGTCTTCTTCCTCTTCCGAATGCTCTTCCTTTCCTCCTCCTTCTCTTCCTCCTCTTCCTCCTGCTCTCCTCCTCCTCCTCCTGCTATCCTTCTCCTCCTCCTGCTCTCTCTCTTCCTCCTTCTCTTGTTCATCTTTTCCTCCTCCTTTGCCTCCTCCTCGTCTTCATCTTGTTCCTCCTCCTTGTCCTCAACGTCTTTCTGCTTCTCTTTCTAATCCTCCTCCTCAATCTCTTCCTCCTCTTCCTTCTCCTCTTCCTAATGCTCCTCCTTCTCCTTCTGTCCTCCTCCTTATCCTCTTCCTCCTTCCCCCTCTTCCTTCTCCTGTTCTTCCTCTTCCTCCTCCTCTTTTTCCGCTTCCACCTCCTCCTCCTTTCTTTCCTCCTCCTGTTCCTCCTGTTCCTCCTCCTTGTCTTCCTCCTCTTCTTAATGCTCTTCCTCCTCCTCCTCCTTCTTCTCTTCCTCCTCTTCCTCCTCTGCTCCTCTTCCTGTTCTCTCTTCCTCCTCCTCTCGTTCTTCTACTCCTCCTCCTTTCCCTCCTCCTCCTTTTTCTCTTGTTCCTCCTCCTTGTCCTCCTCCTCCTCCTCTTACTAATCCTCATCCTCCTGCTCTTCCTTGTCATCTTCCTCCTCCTTCCCTACTTCTCCTCCTCCAATCTGGATTAACCTCCCGCCAAACCAAACCTAAGCGACTCCAATAAAAATCTTGTCAGAAACTGGTTTAACCGTCTCCAACGAACATCTGCTCGTAGGCATAACACGCCAAAAGATGTGACGGCCGAATGGCTCCCTCTGCCAAGGACAACGGACCACCAACACAGGCCCATCGATCTATGTCCCCATAGTACCAGAAACTAATGTTTCGCTAGATCTCAAGGTCCGCCGAGTTACACACATCAGTTGCCAAGTACCTGTGTGTGTGTGTGTGTGTGTGTGTGTGTGTGTGTGTGTGTGTGTGTGTGTGTGTGTGTGTGTGTGTGTGTGTGTGTGTGTGTGTGTGTGTGTGTGTGTGTGTGTGTGTGTGTGTGTGTGTGTGTGTGTGTGTGTGTGTGTGTGTGTGTGTGTGTGTGTGTGTGTGTGTGTGTGTGTGTGTGTGTGTGTGTGTGTGTGTGTGTGCGTACAGGCGGATGCTACTAACAACATAATAGAAGAGAAATGTCACGGTCAGTCACGAAGTGAACCTTTTGTTACGCTTCTCCCATTGGCCACTTCCAACTAATGAATATTCATCCCCAATGACGTCACTGTTTACAAATGGCGACATTCCACATTTAAGTCAACGTAAATTTAAATATACCTTAAACGGCTGCCTTATACACTAACAGCTTAAAACGGGCTTACACTAATTTACTTAGGTGACGAACAGGCTGAAACGAACGAGTTTAACGGGTTTTCACGGGCCAATTTACTTAGACCGCTATTCCCCGTTTTTTAAAACGGGTTTATGACTTCACAACAGAACTTACCAAATGCTCATAGAAATTCAACACTCTATACTCCAATAATAAATTTCATGCACATTGGAAAATACATGTTCAAATTTCCTTTAAACCGTCTTAGGACGGGCAATAATCTAGTTGATGATAATGATGATGATGTTCAGATTTCTGATCATGACGATGATGATGACGACGACAGATGTATTTATGTATATGCGTAGGCATGTATATGTGCATGTATGTCTGCATGCATGCATGCATCTATGCATGCATCTATGCATGTATGTATGTATGTATGTATGTATGTATGTATGTATGTATGTATGTATGTATGTATGTATGTATGTATGTATGATGTAGCCTATACAGTGCTTTTTCTAGAAAAAACAATACCGGAACTGAACAAAACAAATATTTTAAACATGTAAATGATAATTAATTGGTACACCGTACAGACGTTGACGGTGCCGTATGAATTATTTATTTTATTATTAATCAACACAAACGTTTGCGAATTTTTTTGCTGAGAATTTATTTATAATTGGCTTGAAGTGATTGGTCTTCAGAGGGATGTCATTTTCTATGCACATGAGTGAAAGCCAGTTCAAAAAGCTACTGCCCCATTGTGTTGCGAATCTGATTCTCTAATTATAAGTTTCAGTTTTGAAAATGAACAATTCCTCATACAGTTGAGTGCAATTTCAAAATTGGGGAACACAGATTTTAAGTTGTCCGAAATTATTTTTCTGTACAATGCAGGGAGAGTCCCACAGTTTTCATCAAGAACCATGCAATGCATCTTATGTGGGCATCTTATCATCTTTTTTGAAAATTTCACCATAAGTTAAACGAAGGTCTTGGTGATACACATTAGCTAGATGTCACACTTTTTGCTTAGCTCATCAGAACCAAATGTCTTTGGTCTTTCAAATTTGGGTCCCCTAGAATCGAGAGGCCCCTGGAGACTGACCAGCGTGACAATGCCTTAAGACGGCACTGGAACTGAACTTAAAATATAATATATGGTAATACCATCTGCCAATGTTAATCCTTTGAAAAAAATGTGCATAATAAACTTCGATTTTGCTCGTAATTTTCATTTCAGGCAATCTGTCAAATTTTCGTCATCAGGTTTCAGGGATTTTACAAAAATCCCTGTTTTTTTCAGGGATTTTGTAAAGTGCCTGAGTGAATCAGGGATCTTACAAGTTGCCTAAAAATTTCAGGCATTTTACAAAATCCCTGATTTTACAAATAGCCTGTAACATATATATATCAAGAGATCGTTGATAAATTTTGCATTGGCACCAGGCAACTTATATCTGTATGTAGAGGCATTCTCATCATATCTCGGCGCCTCTCAGACGTCTAAAAATGCGCTATATAAATTTTCACATACGTACGTGTCAGTTAGCCTTCTAGCTTAACCAGTTTTTGCGGCTATCATACGGTACCTATAAGAGTGTCGGATTTTTTACAACTCCGAAGCACAACCAATCTGTTATTTCACACTTGAAACTCACCTCCTCCAGCTACCTACGTAAATACCATCACTGTTTATCCAGTTGCATACAATCAGCTTCTGTATTCGACTGCCTGATAAGTTTCGTCTTATCTCTTTTTATTACTCGAGGCCCTCGAATCGCATAACTGGTGTTTACGTAAGATGTACCCTCTTCATCCTCTCAAAACACCTGTCTAAGACTGAAGCACCACTCGTGTGTCGATCAAACTAAAAGTTACACCCTTAGAGCTAATGTCTGGGGGAAACAGACACTAGTAGAATTAAAACCATAAGAACGCTTGTATGAACCAACTTCTATGTAATAAAACACAGCGGTTGTATCCTATAGGAATGAATGTACGACGCATGCACCTGTTGCGTCTATAGGTATGCATGCGTGCGTTCGTGTGATTTTAATGTAAATATAAAGTAATGCGACGTAAAATAATGTAAGTAAACGAAACGTACTATAGTTTAATGTATATATTATGTAATGTAAATCTCAGAAACTTCTCACGGCCACGCTAAAGCTGCTTCAAGAATAGCTGCTCATCCACCGGCGCTATATCAAATCAGGTCTACAAGAGTCACGTTGTTGAGGTCAATGTCTGGGCAAGATCAGGAAAAAGAGGCTATAATTGCAATTTTGATTACAGATTTATATAGCGCCTCTTCAGAGGGACACGTCGGAGGCTTTGAAGGGTGGGCTTGAAGTGCGATGAGACATACTGGTACTACGGTGGAAAGCACTGGCAGTGATGGTAGAAGTATGGCGCAAGAACGGAATGAGGATAGGATAGTTTGAAAAGTTCGGTTTTCAGTAATGTTTGTAATGTAATGTAAATCTAAGAAATTTCTCAGCACCACCGAAAAGCTAACTCCAGGAAGACCAGCTTACTCACCCTGGGGGTGCTATGTAAAGCCAAGTCCACAAGAACGAGGTTTTTTGTTCGTATCGGTACCAGGCCGAAATCCGGGAAGGTCTAGCTGAGGAGACAGCATGGCGCTATGGTGGAAATCATTGGTGGTGGGTGGTGTTGGAGTTGAACCAGGATAGGATAGTTGGGAAAGTTCGGCTTTCAGTCTGAAGTGCTTGCAATGAGAGATGGCAAGAGGAAGAGGGATCACACTGAACATTGGTGAGTATTTGTATCTATTTTCGCAGACGTCAGTTAGGAAAAAATCATAGCCCTGGGTAACCGAAGTAGAGTTGGAAGCCATGGTAATGAAACTGGTATATATACATACGTCATTCACTGCATGCTTATGTTTCTCGTTTCGTAAGGAGAACCGCGCATATGTCAAGCGATACTATGATACGGACTGGTGTCAAGTGCAGCCAGTTCTAATCTCATCTCATCTAATCTAATCTAATGACTTCTGAAGCGCCGTTATCACAATATCGATGTCTTCATCAATCGATGGTCGCTTGAGGTTTCCAGACAATTTATAGATGCGGTTTAAAGATTAATACGTAATACTTCAAGATCTTTTGTCTTCGTCGTCGTTATCTTAATCTGCTTCATAATCTTCATTTTCGTCATAATCTTCATTTTCGTCATAATCCTCATTTTCGTCATAATCTTCATTTTCGTCATAATCTTCATTTTCGTCATAATCCTCATTTTCATCATAATCTTCATAATCTTCATTTTCTTCCTACGGTTGCTATCTTGTCCTTCATAAGGTATTTCGGAACAGACCAATTATATGGCTTGACCCTGAGCTCGTGAATAAGCTACAACATGCCTGCCAGTAGCCCTTAACAATTCTCTAGTTTCAGGTTTTGATAAAGAATTAAATAATTAAACAAAAATTAAAAGGCGTTACAATTACAAAATATTTATAAGACAGAATAAATTTCTTTTGTAAAAGAATAGAGTTTCCGTTTCTTTGGCAAGTTCAACCAACTGCATATTCCAATGTTATGTATGCATTGGCTATTTTAATAATTCATTTTAGCTGGTTTAAAATTCAAATTTCCGTGCATATAAATTAATCGCAATATTCTCACTAACTAATCATTAATAAATTAGGCCTACATTATCACGTGAATTAAGAAAACCCAGCAGTTATAATTCCATACGCATCATCTTTGCTATAATCATTTTTGTTGTCTTAATTGTCATCATCATCATCATCATCATCATCATCATCATCATCATCATCATCATCATCATCATCATCATCATCAACAACAACTACAACATCTTCATAGTCATCATGATGCATATTCATCATAATTCCATGACATATTTATCATTATCAGTCTCATGCATATTCATAATCACCGTAGGGCCTACTCAGGAATGTTCGCATTCATCACTGTCCTAGGAATTCACGAGCACCAATTTTATAGCTATTCAAGTCATCAACATCGTTCCAGTGGTGTAGTCCTAAAAAATGAAGTGGGGGAACGCCTGGAAATTGAAGTAGCAACTGTAGCAAAAGTGCAATCTTTGGTAGGTAAGTATGGAAAAAAGTGCGGGAACGGCGTTCCCCGCGTTCCCGCCCCACTACACCACTGCATCGTTCTTAACCAAAATCAAAATTAATGCACATTCAACATTCTTAAGCATATTCGTCATCGTCATCATCATCATCATCATCATCATCATCATCATCATCATCATCATCATCATCATCATCATCACCACCACCACCACCATTCGGCTGTTGCTTTCTTTCCGTGTTATACGTCTATCTAAAATTAGATCTAGTATCCTCGGCTCCTTACCTTTCTTGCTTCTCTTAATAATCCCGACATTTGCAGCACACTTAATGCCATTGAAATGATTCTGTCATTTTCAGTACTGTTTCGGCCACAAGTAGATAAATAGAAACCGGTTTCAGATTCGACACATAACCGCTAAACTCGAGTGATCAGTCATCAAAATAAACCAACTTATTAATAAGAGAAATCATAGTATACACTGTGGTTGGATCCCACTGGTCGACAGTTGAGACCATAGGTCACGCGCACGCGCGACTAGGAATAAAGTCAGGTTGAATCGTCTTCGGCACTGATACGATAATCTATTCTTTGGCGGGTAGGAGGGTATCTTGGTCGTGAGGTAGGTTGGGCATAACAGGGTAATCGTAACCTTGTGTTCAGATTTACATAGCGCCTTTTCACTGAAACTCCAAGAGGTGCATGGAAAGGGTGGTCCCAGGGCCAGCCTGGTTATGTCCCAATCTGTATTTTGACGAGGCACGGCATTTGAGTTACTCCTCCACAAACTCGTTCAGTTCAGGGGTTGCCTAAACATTAAACTTGTAACGTGAAATGGTTACGATGAGAATGAGAAACTAAAGAGGTCATAAAAATCTGGGCGATTAAAAAGATCAGGATAAAGATGAGGGAGATAATAATTATGTTATCGATAAATTTAAGTCCTTGCTCAAAGCTGCTTGTTAACTTCTGGGTTCGCCCCCAATGGTACTCGATGTAGATTGGGCATAGGGGCTTGATTGGGTATGACGGGAGCTTGTTTATTGAGTGTTAATGATTTGTGAGTAAATTTTGTTTGGGGTTAATCAGATATGACGAATACAGTGGTTATTTTAGGGGTTATTTGGATATGGTCAGTGAAAGAGTTAGTTTGGACGTTAATAGGGAATTATTAACAAGGGGGTTAGTTTGGGGTTAATTATTGGCGAGGAGGTAGTTTTTGGAGGTGATTTGGTATGATGGGTAAGAGGGTTATGCTGTATGAAGGGTGTTGGTTTTGGGGTTGGTTTCAGGATACTTGGAGGGTTACTTGGGTTTGATGGGTAAACGGTGTTGGTTTCAGACCTAGTTCGGTACAGTGGTCAAATCAATCGAGAGGGATTTCTCTCGTATGGCCTTCAGCATGCTCCGTCTCTTCGAGTGTAGCGACGACGGCCTTGACCTTGGTATGACCTTTGTCTTTGACACTTGACCTTCGTCGTCCTCGCAATCCTTTATCGGCGACGGCAGACCGAGGTACTGTCTTGAAGTGGATACGTAGCCACAGTTCGACGCCACTACTGGTACCTCGTTCGACCTTACCGAGTGATCGGACGACTGGACAGCCGGAGGGTGATCGGGGTCCTGCGAGGCCGGAGCGGCGTCTGACCTCTCCTGGCCGTTGACGATGCGCGGAATCGTGAAGGGTGGACAGGGCAGGGTCGTGTCTGGGCAGGAGTAGTTTCGGAGGGCGCGGGGTGAACTGGAGGATGAGGAAGGGGCGGGGTAGAGGCTGGAGGATCGCGTCGACGGGAGGTTCAGGTGGTTCTTGAAGAGGTTCGTCGTATGTGAGGACGCGGAGGAGGAGTAGGGGAAGAAGGAGGAGGAGGATGTGCTGTCGTCGAAGGTTGTCAGGTTGTCGTTACTGGAACCTCGCGACGAGGAATCGGAGTCGAGTCTCTTGAGACGCTCACGGAATCTGTCCTGAGCAGACTGCAGCTGCGTCATCCACGTCGCCTTCAACAATACCAAATCAGTACAATACAACGAAATTCAAAACAATACAATGCATAAAACAATTATACAATACAATGCATAATACAATACAATATATATTATACACACTGCAGTAAACTAAATTATGCTATAATATACTATGCATATATTGCACTATTACGCCGCTATATATCTACCATACCATAGCATACTCTACTAAACTACACTGTACTGTACTATATTGTAATATACACTGTGTCCGGGAAAAAGGATAAATTACGGTAATGTGAAAATAACTAGTAAATATTCATCGATTTTTTTAATTTCAGATTTAACACAATGAAACCACGAGCGAACAAAATGGTCTTTAAGCGTTTGCGGAAGAGGCAAAGAGAGGCTAAATACACTATACTACACTATACTATGATGTGCTGATGTATATGTATGTATTGTACTACACTATACTATACCATAACTATATCATACTGCACTATACTATACCTATATTATACCATACTATATCATACTACTCTATATACTATACTATAACTATATCATATCACACTATACTACACTATACTGTATTTTTTTAAATTTACCTTCCCGTTATTATCTTCTTATGACTTCTATGTTTTATATTTTCTCTATACATGTTCACCAATGTGTGGTTCGCTGTTGGTTTTTCAATAAAGAATAATAATAATAATCATAATAATAATAATAATAATAATAATAATAATAATAATAATAATAATAATAATAATAATAATAATAATAATAATCATGCTATATTACAGTCAATCGTTGGTTGCTGTCCAGCTTCACAACGAGCAATAAAATACACACCAAATCGTAATTAACTTGTGATTTCTCGAAGAATACGGTTATCGAATCCTCGTCACAGAAGCGGCAAGTCGGACAGACTTACCTTTGAGACTTCTGTATACGCCTGAAGCGTAAAGACGCCAAGCACCTGTTGAAAGCGACTGATCTGCAGCAGGACCAAAGCGTTCTTCAGCCCGTTCACTATCAATCAAATCAGACTATAGTAACTATATATATATATATATATATATATATATATATATATATATATATATATATATATATATATATGTAATAATTATGTATATACACATATATGTATAATTGTATATACATATATGTATATTTAACGTATGTTTTGGATTTCAGGACGCATTCATATCGAGGTTGATGTCTGCGACGTTTTGCTCAGTCACTCGACATATCAATCTATATCAGTTACACACGACAGGCCCGGAATTTTAACCCAGGTAACAGAAATGAAAGAAAAGCTATAACTATCAATCACCAAACCAAAGAGTGGGTAGTACAAAGATTTTTTGATAAATTGCATTCTCACCATCTAGAAGTTTCTTTCTGAAGAAGTTTAATCTACGATGAAGCTCTGTATTGAACCATTCATATATAAATTAATACAGAGTAGAGAAGATTAGCTTCTGTTAATCTCCTCTCCTTGTACGTTGAAATCAGTAATTGTATAAGCTATTAATTTAAAAAAATTATAAAATATTTTTAAATTACAAAGAAAAAGTTCGTAATTATCCGACAGATTATCTTTAACGTAACGATTAATCGTCAAAACTGCTGTTGATTTACAGGGCTCGTGAATAATCTGGAGCCCTGCGCTTGGCATGCGAGTGGCGCTTATATTAGAAGTTTGGAGTTTAAGATTACGGTCCATCGAGGCTTCTCGACAAGGGAGCAAAAGATGGGACAGTCGTTTGGCAGAATCAACCGAAAGGTACCCCTACTCCGGAGCCATGGGCCAGGACCTGCTCCGGAAGGCAGATTGTTTCAACCGGAAACCATGACGAGTTCAACTGATAGGATTCAAACTCTATTGGGGATGAAACACATACCGCTGTAGAAAGTTACCCACGTTGATTACCCAGCCATTTATGTAGCGCCACGTGTATCTCCTCTAAATCACCATCATAGAACTGATGACGACGATTTTGTCGTAGATACTATCAATGAATACTCAAATACGCTAAACTCACAACGTATACTATAGTACTGCACGTAATGGTATTAGGAAGTCTAAGGAAGTTGAACAGTGTCTCAGAAATGAGAACAAAAGCACGGAGATTGTTTAATTATCTCTTGCACTGTCACGGTTGCACGCATTGAACCCATTTACGTGTCTTTCTGTGACATGCAGCAGATACTATTTCTGTGATTCATCTTTTGTGACAGTAGCATTAAACGTCCACATCAGAGCAACACCACATTAAGCGCAGCCATTCATACAACCTAACCTCTTCAAAAGGCCTTCTATAATCAGCAGTTAGGTTAATTAATTAGTAACTTCAATCGCGCCGGTGTCTAATACGCACGGCATCAAACGATGGCGCAAAGGTTAAGAATGCCAGCATATTAAGTGCCTGCAATTTGGTGTGTGATATGACCAGTCCTACTAAACGCCAGGGAATAGATTTCAGAAAACGTTCGCCTCCATAAGATTTTGTTGCTCTTTCTCAGTTGGAGAGACACA
Source organism: Allolobophora icterica (assembly GCA_963556255.1). NCBI lineage: Eukaryota > Metazoa > Annelida > Clitellata > Crassiclitellata > Lumbricidae > Allolobophora > Allolobophora icterica. The sequence goes on from OY744603.1 coordinate 61,344,616, forward strand.
CCGTGAACAGAGAGTGAAAATTATTAGCTTTTGGCTGATTCACCACAGTTAGGCTTCATCAGTTTAAAATGTAGGCCTACTTGCTACGTAACTCCGATCATTAGCTTTTGCGCTGAATGTAGATAAGAAAGATAATGATGGAGCTTAACAAAAATTTGATAAAAACCTACGAATCGTAAAGTGCAGAGGATTCAGTATTACGACAAATTTATATTTATAGCATCGTCGGCATCAAACTACTTCCAGTATGCTTTACACACAGGGAGTAAATGGCCTTCAAAAACTTTGTATCTAATATGTAGACTATAGTTTCTATAATACAGCCTACTTAGTTTCATCAGATATACAAAATAGAGAAACTCACAAAATTCATCTATGAGATAATTAAGCTGGAGCTGCTCTGCCTTGAAGACCTTAGGCTGTCATTCATATTTATCAAAGGTGTTTGGGGTTCCGTAGGGTTGTAGTGTAATTGCAATTGTAATTAGTAACTTCGATCGCGACGGTGTTTAATGCACAAGGCATCAACCGATGGCGCACCAAAACCAAACCCAAACCGTAGTTTATACAAACATACAAACATACATTCATAATTTCATACACACATACATACATACAATACACACATACATACATATATACATACATACATACATACATACAATTACACGCTATATTAATTGTCTTCAACTCTTCATGCAAATATATACATGCATACATCCATCCATACATATATACAATCACATACATGCATAAATGCATGCATACATCAAAGGCGTACTTATGGTCAAAATCGCCCCAAGGTTAGTAGAACAATAGGCCACTCTTGTATGTCAAAGCTGCTACACACATATGTGTGTATGTATGTATATATACGTGTATGTATGTGTATGTACTATGTATGTATGCATGCATACATATGACTGATGATGTATGCATGTATCCATGTATGTATGTATGAATGCATGTATATATGTATGTATATAAGTTTGCATGTATGTATGTATGCATGTTAAGTACATGAGAAGACACTTAATATGGATTGCTACAGTATTAACTGCCTCAGAGAAGCGCTGAACTATCTACGAGGTCTGAGTAAGTACGTTTTCTGAGGACAGTCTGAAGTGTTTGCCGAACAGAGTCATACTAAGCAACATCAGAAGCAGAGGATGAGATGCTGACCGGATGCCTCGGATGCCTTGATGTCGTGAATGGCGAATCGATCGAGGGCCAGAGGTTGACGGTGGACGACGAATATCGCTCCGTCCGTCTGGGTCTTTGGACTGCTCGCGAACTGACTGCTCTCGATGATGCTCGACTTCTGAACAAGCAAATCCATTCATATAGCGCCCTTATAATCGGAACCAAGTGACGGATGTTACGATAACCTTTCTAGGGACTTTAAAAACACCGTTGTCGTCGTCTTTATTAATTCAGGTAAGGTAAGGTAAGGGACCTAGTATAAGCTTTGTAAGGTAATGAGTCTCATCTAAACTCTCGTTTCCAAAACTTGATTTGGTTTTATTTTTTATTTTGCTTACCCTTACCGTACCTTGTCTTACTTGTCTTGTCTTCTCTTATCTTACTTTACCTTACTTTACCTTACTTTACCTGGGCTTGCCTTACCTTACCTTACCTTACTTTACTTTGCCTTGCCTTACCTTTACTTTGCTTTCTCTTGCTTACCTTACATTGCCTACATTGCCTTATCTTCCCTAATTGCCAAACTTATTTTACCTTGCCTTACTATGCATTAGCCTACCTTGTCTTACCTTACTTTTTCTTACCTTACCTGACTTTGTCCTGACCTGCTCCAGGTTAATATCCTGACCTTTCTCGGTGGCTTTTTGACCTTTGTCAAGAGCAAAATGTCGTCGAAGAGGAAGAGGTACATGTCGACCGTTTTCGATACTTCTGTTTCAACAAAGAAATGACGATGATAACAACAATCGCTAAGCTCAGCCTTTTAACTGACTCACAACAGCCTACGTTAGCCTAACTGTCGTTAAAGCTCATTTACAAGAAAAGGTCTATCACTGCTCAGATACATGTAACAGTTGTAACTAGAAGAGTCACTGCTGACGAGCTCCCAAACACACACGCAGAACAAACTTGGCTGCACAAACTATACAAACTCTCACAAATTCAGGCACAAACATGCGCGAACGTGGACATATGATACACATGAACACTCAGAAAATTTATGCACACAAATGCGCAAACATGGGCATATGATACACAATAGATCGAAATACTGTTCTAAGCGATAATGATGTTAGAAGTTTAGAAAACTTGTGTACATATACTGCACTGTTTAGTGTTAAAGTGACTCAAGTGTTCTGCACCAGCACTCAAGCACCGTGTACTAGATTGATAATCCAGTTGAAGCACACATACTTTGTGCTTGAACTTGTACTTGAGAACTACTCAAGTACAAGTACAAAGTACAACAGACCAAATAGTAATGGATTATTAATAACTTACTAGTAATGTGTGAATATGAAGTACTGCTGATTGCTGAAGTACGAATACTTGAGTACTTCGCAAGTATAAGTACCAATACACATACGTTGCACTTGTATTTGTATCCGAGAACTAATTAATTACAGGTTAAAAGTGCAGAGTACAACATTCTAACTAGTAAGAAATTTGCTACATCATTTTGCTAATTAACATAATATAACTTCAGACTGGGGATTAACTGACACTTATAATTAATAATATTAATTAGTAACTGGTGTATCTGCGCGTCAGTTTGACCAATTGACCCTGGAGAAAACCCCATATTGCTTCACATTGTGCTGAAACTCTTCTTTTGTTCTCAGCACTATTATTCGCGAGATAGCGCCTTTATTATATGTCGCCTTCTCTAGATGTATTAAATAGAGCACGGAACAGGTGTCTGGGGTTTTTGTTATGTGGATAATTAGTGAACAGTTTCTGTAGTTTACCGACTAGCGTGACTGGACCTTCGTGCAGGAGTTGCCTTCTGGGACTTGACAGAATCCTGGCACACGGCTGACGACTCAGCGCTGGCTTCAGAAACTGACACAGAAGAAACAAAGCTAAGGTAAATTAAGGTACAGTAAGGTAAGGCAAGGTAAATTAAAGTAAGGTGATGGAAATTAAGGTGACGTAAGGTCAGGTAAATTAATGTGAAGTAAAGGAAGATAATGTGTGGCTAGGTAAAGTAAGGTAACGTAAGGAAAATTAAGGCAAATTAAAGTAAGGTAAGTTGAGTAACTTAAGTGAAGATCACATGAGGTAAGGTAAGGCGAGGTAAGATCATGTAAAGTAAAGCAAGGTCGAGTGCGAAAAGAAAACTCAAGTATGGCAAGAAAGTAAGGTAAGGTAAAATTAGTTGAAGTATGGTAAAGTAGGGTCACGTGAGGTAAATCAAAGGTAAAGAAAGCATAGGCTTAGACTCTGGGAGGGTAGCCGGGTTACGTGCCCCCAATATTTGAGATGGACTGTACACCCAATGCAACAAGTGTAGAATGAATAACCAAATCCCCCCCCCCAATAATTTGGACAAGCTTACGCCAGTGAATGAAAGGTAAGGTAAGGTAAGGCAAGGTAAAAGTAATCTAAGGTAGAGTGAAGATAAGGTAAGATAAGTTAAAGGTAAGATATTATGGTAAAATGTAATTACCTCTGGTATGAATGCTCTCGGTTCCAGCTCCGTGATTGGCTGCCATACGACCTGCTGCTGAATCTCTTGCAGACGTTCATAGTTCTTCAGGGACTTCATCTTCGCCTCTAGCAACTCTATATGCAAATGCGATGAACAATCAGGCAACTACCCACTGGCTCGACGACGGCACAAAGGGATTTGAAATTTTAAAAATATTGAATGTATTTTAAATACAAATACATAAATGCTTCAATGTAATTCAAGTAATAGCCTACGTGAAGTACTCTGTATTTCAAATACTCCCCAGCACTGGATGTTGTTAAATGTTTATGTTTATATTCGTTTAATGAAACAACAGACATAACGCTGTAGGTGTACAAGGAAGTGAATTAAAATTGTTAATTGTTAATAATAGCTTAGTAAGAGTTAGAAAATAACATTCTAGATATGAAGTTTCGAGAGTCTTTATCTGGTAGATTAAAATTGTGAGGACGATTTCTTAGGGAGTAAGGAGTAATATGGTTGGTTGGGAATAAACATCTAATTGAGTGATTTTCATTGAGTAAAGCTGCTTTAAATAAGGCCATTTCGGCTTTGAGCACAAGCTCAGCTATGGAGGGAGAGATAGTTTGAACATATCCAAATCGTTTGAGTTTGTTCAGGAATTGTTCAAGGCGCAATTTATCCTTGCCACTTATAAGGCCCCACCAGGCTGGAGAAGCATATAAGGTTCTAGATACGATTGTTGCATTAGTGATGAGATGTAGTGAGTCTTGAGATGCTCCATGATTTTTGATAGTTCTTAGTGCAAAAAAGGAGGAGGTTCCACTTTTTATCAGTTGATTGATGTGCTCAGTGACTGTTAATTTTTCTCCGATGGTGACTCCGAGAATCTTGATTGATGTTGACCGTTTAACTCCTGTGATTGAAGGGTTGTCAGAAAGTGAGGGTTGGTTGCGTTTGATGATAGCCATTTCCCGAGTTTTATCAGGATTGATTTTCAGGTTCTTTGTTTCAGACCAATTGTAAATATGTTGGATTTCATCATTGGCTGTATTTAATGAATTGGATCCAATTAATAAGTATGTATCATCAGCATATTTGGATAGACGATTTTGATGGTGAATAGGATGGAGATCAGAGATACAGACAATAAATCCAGTGGGGCCGAAAACTGATCCCTGTACAACACTGGCATTAATTGAGATGATGATGGATTTGGTTCCATTAAAAATGGTATAGTGGTTCCTGTCTTGGAGATAGTTAATTAACCAATTATATATATTGTCTGGAAGGGAAAGTGAAGCTAGTAAGTGTGCAATGGCAGAGTGACTGACAGAATCAAAAGCTTTAGAAAAATCCATTGAGATCATGATAACATATTTATTATTTTTGAGAAGGTCTGTTGCATGATGTATGATAGAGGTTATTGCTGCAGTGGTAGAACCAATACTCCTAAAACCTAGACACGTGTATAGGTTATCTCTTCATTATACTTCATTATTGTAAGGTATAGTAAGGCCTTTGTGGTGGCATAAATCTGGTGAACATTCTTGTGAAAATAATCGACTTGAACACCTTTGATTGGCTTCTCCTTATTCCATATAATATTATTTCTCATTTTCGGTCAATCACTATGTCAACTTCTATTTAGTACACCGAGGGAGAGGTTACTGCGAAATCCATATAGGATGTCGTTAGAAACTGAATGTCAAAAGTGCAGATTTTCTGTTACAATTAGAACTAGAATTGCAATTGTAGGGCCTAATTGTGCATTTATATAGCGCCACTCAAAGGACAACACAAATCATTTAGAACTTGACTTATATCAGTTAGCAAAACAACAGATAAACAAAATGGACAATAACAATAGGTAGGCCTATATTTAGATAGCGCTGATGTTCGACTGAGGTTGAGGAGACGAGAGGGTTGCTGTGAATAGTTCATAAAGTCTTACTCAGTGATGTTTCTAGTTTTCCGACAGACTCCGTGAGCATAAGTTGCTCGTCGGAGTCGAGAGTGTATTTCCGGATGCTGTTCATCAGGAGTGGCACTTTGGTCCAGTGCTGTAGCGGAGAGATGAGAAGATCGGTCAACTGGAGACGATGACATCGAGAGTCCTGTTCACACCACTATAAAGGCAACAAATAAACTAGGTCAGTTACAATGGTTTTCTCTGTCAAGAAACTAGGTCGATCCTTGGCAATAAACTAGGTCAAGTCTTGTGTCTATTGTTTAAATAAACTAGGCCAATTTCTATGCGTCTCTCTCTCACTCTCTCTCACTCTATCGGCCCCTCTCCCTCTCTCTCTCTTTGCATCTGTCTCTCTGTCTGTCTCTCTATGTCTCTGTCTCTCTCTGTCTCTCTCTGTCTCTCTCTGTCTCTCTCTGTCTCTCTCTGTCTCTGTCTCTCTGTCTCTGTCTCTCTGTCTCTCTCTCTCGCTCTCTCTCTCTCTCTCTCTATATATATATATATGTGTGTGTGTGTGTGTGTGTGTCTCCCTCTCTCTAAGATGTCTGCATGTCTGTGTTTCTCTGCCTGTTTGTGTTTCCTTCTGTCTGCATGCATGTATCAGTCTGTATGTCTGTTTTTTATCTGTCTTTATGTACAATGAACATATGACTCTTTCCCTGCATCTCTCTGGAGGCGACTTTCTGTGTCTGTAGTGTAGTCTTACCTTAATTATTTCGTGTGGCACGGTGGCCAATTAGTCAGAGCCCTCGACCTGTTACGCGGAGAGCACGGGGTTCGAGCCTCGCCCGAGGCAGTAACTGTATATGGACCTTGAGCAACTCATTAACTCACAATTGCTCTGCGCCATCGATGTTCTGTTGTATGGTCGTGTGCACTTCTGTACTTTGAATGGAGGGCAATAATATCAAATACAGTTGTACTGCATTGTATCAAATACAGTTGTATTGTATTGTATCAAATGCAGTTGTATTGTACTGTATTATATTTCTTATTGACTCTCTCCTTGTTTGTTTCTGTCTCGCTAAAGCTCTGTATGCCTCTTAGTCTCACTCTAAGATTTTCTGTCTTTCTCTATGTCTACCATGTCTGTTTCTGTCTGTGAGCATCTACGTTAATTTTAACCAAATTTTGTCCCCGACCTTTCGATTAATAGTCCAGCACGTTAACCAAAAAAGCCATCGTGCAAAACAACTGGATTAATGAGCGAAACTAAAAATAGGATATTTAGATGTCGTCGTTTATTTGTCTTGGCTTCGAGCCCGCTGAACAGACTCTTTGTAACAACCACAGACAAGTTCTTCTAAACTCCGGTTCTGAGAGTTTGTGTCCTTCATGTCCAGTATCTCACACTGGTGTAATTTTGTATTGTGACGGTTTTGACCGTGCTCTGAACTATTGTCTGCGACAAGACAGCGCTATCTTTAGGTTGGAGGAAATTCAAGAAACGTGATTTTAGCCCTATCGTGATCTCAGAGTCGTCAACATATTAACAGTTATGAAACACAATGTAAACATATACTTCGCTATCTGCCAGTGACCTTAAATTGGCCGACAAAGCATGCAAAATTCGTATATAGGGGAAGGAGAATGACGGAGGAGAGAGAAAGGAGAAAGAGAAGGAAGGGGAGAGATAAGGGAGATGGGAGGGAGGAAGGGATAGATTACCACCATCTTGGGATTCGTCCATTGCTGGGGCTCAAGGAGCGGATATCTGTCTGATATGGAGCGTTTATTTGTATAGCGCCTGAATGTATTGATTGGAACTCGAACAAGGTTACGATTCTGACTTTTTCGAATTCGCAGAAGTCGTCGTTTTTGCGCAGCTGTTCCAAGTAGGAGATGGCCTTCGGATAGTTGAGGCAGTAGTCATGGTAGACTTCACCGTCACGCGTCAGTTCACACAGCTACAACGACCACAGGAGATATATCCTAAATAGGTCTACCCATTGAAACCCATTTTATCATAAATGCCCCTAACAAGTTGGCCACGGCTACGGTGGTGGTGGTGGTGGTGATGATGATGGTGACGATGATGATGATGATGATGTTGATGGTGATGATGATGATGACGATGACGACGACGATGATGGTGACGGTGACGGTGACGATGACGATGACGATTATGATGATGATGATGATGGTGATGGTGGTGGTGGTGGTGGTGGTGGTGGTGGTGGTGGTGGTGGTGGTGGTGGTGGTGGTGGTGGTGGTGGTGGTGGTGGTGGTGGTGGTGGTGGTGGTGGTGGTGGTGGTGGTGGTGGTGGTGGTGGTGGTGGTGGTGGTGGTGGTGGTGGTGGTGGTGGTGGTGGTGGTGGTGGTGGTGGTGGTGGTGGTGGTGGTGGTGGTGGTGGTGGTGGTGGTGGTGGTGGTGGTGGTGGTGGTGGTGGTGGTGGTGGTGGTGGTGGTGGTGGTGGTGGTGGTGGTGGTGGTGGTGGTGGTGGTGGTGGTGGTGGTGGTGGTGGTGGTGGTGGTGGTGGTGGTGGTGGTGGTGGTGGTGGTGGTGGTGGTGGTGGTGTAGATGATGATGATGATAAGACAATAAAAAAATTAATGCAGCTGCTGTTGGTTAAGAAGCCTTATCGGTTGCTGCACATATACTGTACATAGATTAAAAAACGTTCTTCTTGTATCTGTCCGCTCTGCTCAGAGTCGTTTGTGTCATTTCGTTATCAACTTAAGACAAACAATCAACTAATTGCTTCTGCACCAGATGCTGCCTCTCTGTCTTAAGGACTGATAGCTATTTGCATATTGACCTAATTACACCAGATGCTGCCTCTCTGTCTTAAGGACTGATAGCTATTTGCATATTGACCTAATTACACCAGATGCTGCCTCTCTGTCTTAAGGACTGATAGCTATTTGCATATTGACCTAATTACACCAGATGCTGCCTCTCTGTCTTAAGGACTGATAGCTATTTGCATATTGACCTAATTACACCAGATGCTGCCTCTCTGTCTTAAGGACTGATAGCTATTTGCATATTGACCTAATTACACCAGATGCTGCCTCTCTGTCTTAAGGACTGATAGCTATTTGCATATTGACCTAATTACACCAGATGCTGCCTCTCTGTCTTAAGGACTGATAGCTATTTGCATATTGACCTAATTACACCAGATGCTGCCTCTCTGTCTTAAGGACTGATAGCTATTTGCATATTGACCTAATTACACCAGATGCTGCCTCTCTGTCTTAAGGACTGATAGCTATTTGCATATTGACCTAATTACACCAGATGCTGCCTCTCTGTCTTAAGGACTGATAGCTATTTGCATATTGACCTAATTACACCAGATGCTGCCTCTCTGTCTTAAGGACTGATAGCTATTTGCATATTGACCTAATTACACCAGATGCTGCCTCTCTGTCTTAAGGACTGATAGCTATTTGCATATTGACCTAATTACACCAGATGCTGCCTCTCTGTCTTAAGGACTGATAGCTATTTGCATATTGACCTAATTACACCAGATGCTGCCTCTCTGTCTTAAGGACTGATAGCTATTTGCATATTGACCTAATTACACCAGATGCTGCCTCTCTGTCTTAAGGACTGATAGCTATTTGCATATTGACCTAATTACACCAGATGCTGCCTCTCTGTCTTAAGGACTGATAGCTATTTGCATATTGACCTAATTACACCAGATGCTGCCTCTCTGTCTTAAGGACTGATAGCTATTTGCATATTGACCTAATTACACCAGATGCTGCCTCTCTGTCTTAAGGACTGATAGCTATTTGCATATTGACCTAATTACACCAGATGCTGCCTCTCTGTCTTAAGGACTGATAGCTATTTGCATATTGACCTAATTACACCAGATGCTGCCTCTCTGTCTTAAGGACTGATAGCTATTTGCATATTGACCTAATTACACCAGATGCTGCCTCTCTGTCTTAAGGACTGATAGCTATTTGCATATTGACCTAATTACACCAGATGCTGCCTCTCTGTCTTAAGGACTGATAGCTATTTGCATATTGACCTAATTACACCAGATGCTGCCTCTCTGTCTTAAGGACTGATAGCTATTTGCATATTGACCTAATTACACCAGATGCTGCCTCTCTGTCTTAAGGACTGATAGCTATTTGCATATTGACCTAATTACACCAGATGCTGCCTCTCTGTCTTAAGGACTGATAGCTATTTGCATATTGACCTAATTACACCAGATGCTGCCTCTCTGTCTTAAGGACTGATAGCTATTTGCATATTGACCTAATTACGCGCTTGTTTTGGTTCCTCATCGGTTGATGTCTTGTGCGTTAGACACCAGCGCAATAGAAGTTACTAATTACAATTACAATTAATACAGCGCCGTAATATTACCGAATTCGAATAAAAGAGGTGTTATTGTTGTTGTTGTTGTTGTTGTTGTTGACGATGATGACGACGATTATGCGACGACGAAGGCTATGATGATGACGACGACGATGGCGATGATGATGCATAGAGAACTAAGATGATGATGTTGTAGTGCAAAATGCTATCGTAATCATGGTGCTGGTAATTTACCCGTTTCAGTGCTTGTACTAGGATCTCGGAGTTTCCGAAGCGTTTGGCATCGGCGTCCTTCAGTAGAAGTCGAATGTAGTCGTAACAAAAGGTGTAGCTGACCTACAACATCGCCTAACACAGCTACAATTGTAGGTTATAATTTATATAGCGCCACTTGAAGAGACAACCTATGTGGCAAGATAACAGTTAAGCAACAAAACCTATTACAAAATAGAAACTGTTGAAAAGTATGTTGACAACATTTTGAAAAGCATTGTACAGAGCATCTGTCTGGCTAGTTATATAGCGCCTATTGTGATCACCAGGAAGTTGTGCATATTGACCCAGAGCCTTTGTATGTAAAACAATATATCCGATATTATTAAGTGAATGAATGTGTGCTGAGGTATGACTATCAAGGAGCCAGACCCAGGCAGAACACAAATACTAATAAAACGTTGGAAAGTAGTCTTGGCCGTACGTTTAATGTTGATAAAATGACACCTAGCGGACGTTAAAGAAACGTTACTGTAACAAATATTAAACGTTATTGTAACGAAAATGAGATAATAGAGCGTGACTACAGAGGTTCTTGAGGCCTGCATGGGGTCACTGGGTTCAACGGCCAAAGAGCATATGACAGCCATAAAACCCAAGGAAACGGGATCTGGAGTCATAGGGCCAACCCGGCCAAGTGGCCAAAGTTTCAAAGTTCAATTATCATGACGTCCTTGGGTCATTGGACCAAGGGGTCAAGGTATCATGGGATCAATGGTCATGGGGCCAAGGGGCTAGAGGATTATGGGGCAGAGGGGTAGTGTCCCTTACGTAGCAGAGTTCATCTAGATTTCCGAAGAGATCCTGCGGCTCAGCAAACATCACATGACCTTCGACCTGCACCTTCTTCAACGGTTCCATGAAGCACTGAAACAAGAACAATGCGCTTAAACTTCTACAGCGCCTAACGAGTACCGTAGACGTTTCAAGATAACATTGTCGCTCAGTGATAGTCACTATAAGCGCAGTGCCATCGAGTAGTTTTCATGTCGCATGCCATACAAATAAATTATAATACAGTATTATGCAATGCAACACAACACAATGCAAAACTATTTAATACAATGCAAGTTTATACAACACAATGCAATGCATCACAATACAATACAAAGCTATGCAATACAATACTTCGACTTGGATCTCCATGCACTAACGGTTCTAACCGGACTTGGATCACCGCTTGGTGTCTCTGGACAACCCCTCGGACACGACGCAGCGCTCGTGATACGCTGGTGCCCTGCGCTTGGAGTTAAAGTAGCGATTTTGAAATTTAATAATAAATTATTACATTTATATAGCGCCATTAGTAAATAGTAATGAAAGCGCATCAATAGATTGCACCAAACAAGCTCCTCTGTGCATCGCCTGTGAATAAGCTGGTTCCCGCGACTTCGGTTTTTTGGGCGCTGTAGAAATCCGGAGATTACGATTACGATTACGATCGCATTATGCGACTGTCTCTGGAAGATTCGAACCTGCCTCGTTCGAGGTACACGGTGGGCTTCAGCCAGTTGGGCAGTTCTGTTTCATTCAATTACCCTGTTCTTTGCGCAATAAATCCGTGTTCGGCTTTGTGTGTAGGTTTCTTGTACTGTCCGGGTCTTATCCAGTCTCCTATATCAGCGGCGAGTCTTATGTATTAGTCGCCAGTCTTCTATACGCTGTGGACTAAAAAAAGAAACCCTATAATTTACTCCACTGATTGATTGATTTAATTGTTAAAAAATTGCATCGATTTAAGCTTTACGTCTGGCACGTTAATCTTTAAAGAAATACTAACCCAAAGAAGAAGAATTTTAGTTGGTGATTACGGATTTAATCGCTAATTAAATTAACTAGTTGATTAAGATTTGATTTAACCATATTTTCACTTTAATTTATTTGATAAATTCCCTCCTTCGGCTTCGTCATCGGCTTAAGTCAATGTAATTGTAATTGCAAATTTATATAGCGCCACTTCAGAGAGACACTCAGTAGAGGAGCTCTTGAAGGTTACCAGTTGATCGCCATTGTAAGGGTACTTTCTTTGCAATGATGTCACTTACTCTGGTAATTGACTGGGACAATTTTTAAAACATTTAATTTAAATGCTGTTACAGTCACTATTAAAACAGTTTAATTTTCTTGATTTTTTTAAAATGTAAACAATACCATGCTATAGGTATTACGTTTGCATAGGTCTTCAGGCATGTTTTGAGGAATAGGCCTATAAAAAGAACATTTTGCGCATAGGCTATAAGTAAAAAATATTACCTGAACAACGTTAATTTAACTCTAACATTCGTCTGGTTGAGATTATATAGCTTAGCAATAATTGAAGAGCTCATTTCAAATTAAAGGAACGATTTTCTGTTCACAGTGTATTTTTTAGTCGCGAGTCTCGTAAATTAGTCGCGAGTCTCGTAAATTAGTCGCGAGTCTCGTAAATTAATCGCGAGTATAATAAATTAGTCGCGAGTCTCGTAAATTAGTCGCGAGACTCGTAAATTAGTCGTGAGTCATGGATATTCGAGACATTTTGGTCAACCAGGTACAATTACTGATGCTAAACGCTGCAGTCTTTAGCAAACCCGGACACACCCGATCGATCACTGTAAGTTTCCCAAGAACAGTGACACGCCTAATCCGGCAAAGCGAAGCCAACTGCGACAACATTGAACGTAAGGGAGAATAGGGATGAATGGAAAGAAGAATAAAAGGAGGGATTAGAAGAAGAAAGAAAAGGAATAAGAAGGCGAAGCAGACGAAGAAAAGAAGAAGAATGAGGTTGGAGAGAAGGGGGAGAGGAGATAAAGAAGAAGCAGAAAAAAATTCAACTAAAATTACAATAAGTCAAGAAAAAAAAGTTGAATGAAAAGACATAATAAGATAAAGATGCAGAAGAAGAAAGCGACAGAAAGCTGCAGAGTTCTACTGAATGTAACTGGATTAGTTTGGACTAGACTAGACCATAGACTAGACTATAAACTAGACTATAGACTAGACTATAAACTAGACTATATACAAGTAAAATAGACTATAGACTTGACTATAAATTAGACTATAGACTAGACTACAGATTACACCAGGCTAGGTTAAGCCAAGCTACAAAAGACTAGACTAAGTGACAAACTGACAAACACAAACTGGACTAGACTATAGACTAGACTATAGATTAGACTAGACTAGATTAGATATGATTAGAACGTACGTGTTTCAAGGCCATCAGGTGGTCAAATAAGAAAACGCATTCACTCGTAAAAAGTTCCCAGACTGCTTCGCGCCGTTTCCGTTCCGTCTCCGATAAGACTGACGTCATTTCCGGCTCAGCGTTCGGCAATATCGTGGCCCAGTTTGCTTCCTGATGATGTGTTCAGAAGCAAAAGAAAAGCAGGTATATAAAGTCATTGGCACACCGATGTTTCAAGGCCCGGTGGAAGTCACCATGCAGGAGGAGAGATACAGAATAGTGCTAAACTAGGCATAGAGTTGCACAGGTAAACGCTTCAAAGGAACGGTAATAGATCATCTATGACTAAGAGGGTCACACCTCATCTGCTACCAGCAGGTGAAGTCAAATTAACTGCTAAGAGGTATATCTTGTTTACTACCAACGTGCGATTTCTTTTGAATTAGAGAAAATCGCACCCAATTGGCGCGGAACATAAATAAACTGCTCTAGCTATGCATTGGATTTAACGATTTAAAGATTGGATTTAAAGAGGCACTCATCGAAGAGGATGGTCTCCAAAGTTTCATACAATGGTCGACAATGCGTTTACATTACAGTCCACTACATTTCTATCGATTTCATAGGAGGTATCGCGGATTTAACTATATTTAATGCAACAGTTTTCTGAACACCTCTCCCATCTGACACGTTCCTGTTTCTATCATCTGAGGCGTTTGAGGGCTGTAAGAAGATCAGTTTCTCCTTCAGTGTTTACTACTATGGTCCATGCCTTCATTTGCTGCCGCATTGACTATTGCAATTCATTGTTTGCTGGGCTCCCTAAAGCGCGCCTTTCATCTCTGCAGTCTGTTCTGAATGCGGCTGCCAGGCTCATTGCCCGTTTTCCTCGCTTCTCTCACATAACTACCTTTATGACTGATGTACTTCACTGGCTTCCTGTTGCTTCCCGCATCCAATACAAGGTTCTTCTCCTGGTCTCTAGGACTCAACTGGGAAAAGCTCCTAAATACCTCTGTGACCTAATGCGCAAACCTCTATCTGCTCTGTCTTCCCGCCCTCTTCGGTCTGCTGACCGCCTTGATCTGCTTGTCCCTCGTGCAAGGACTTCGATGGCTCAGCATCGTGCGTTTGCCATCCTTGGCCCTTCCCTTTGGAATGACCTGCCCCCCTCTCTCCGTAGCAAGATTTTGCTTGGGATCTCGCCTTCTTCTCTCCGCTGCTTAAAGGCCTTTCTTTTTCCTCGGGGCTGACACGCTGGGAGCGCCTCTGAATAGTCTATGCTGTGAGAGGCGCTTTATAAATAATTATATAAGATTATATAAGATAAGAAACCCTGTGCGGCAGAGGTGACTCTTTCATCAATAGCCCTGTTCTGTACTGGATTCGTGTCTTAAATCACATATATCTACTATACATGACGGACTAGGGATTCGAATCCTGGTCAGAGAGATGATCGGACCGTTGCAACCGCATGTATGTATGTATGTATGCATGTATGTATGTATGTATGTATGTATGTATGTATGTATGTATGTATGTATGTAAGTATGTATGTATGTGTGTATGTATGTATGTATGTATGTATGTATGTATGTATGTATGTATGTATGTATGTATGTATGTATGTATGTATGTATGTATGTATGTCTGTATGTATCTATGAATGTATGTGTGTATGTCTGTATGTATGTATGTCTGTCTGTATGTATTTCTGTCTGTCGGTCTGTCTGCATGTATTTCTGTCTGTCTGTCTGTATGTATGTATGTATGTATGTATGTATGTATGTATGTATGTATGTATGTATGTATGTATGTATGTATGTATGTATGTATGTATGTATGTATGTACCTATGTATGTAGGTAAGTATGTAGTATGTAGGTATGTATGCATGGGTTTTTATATAGCGCATTCTAAGAACCTCTCAATAGCATTGCTGTCTAACGGATTTATCACGAAATTTCTAAAGTGCTACTTAAAAGGTAAGCACATGGTACCAGCTTATTCACTAGCGCTGCGTCGTGTCAGAGGGGTTGTCCTGTGACAACCTGCTGTGCTACATCTACGTCGAAATGTTATTTGTAGGCATTAGTAGAAGGTGTGAGTGGAGAGAACAGCTACTGACTTTATACTGCGCCAGCTGTGAGTCGTTGAATTCGGAGGGCTTAAGCGCCTGCAGGACGTCGCTAAGCTGGCACAGGTTGTCTCGCGAATGATGCCCTTTCTTGTCAATCTGCAATGCGATTTAATCCAGTGTAATGCGATGTTATTCAATGTAATGTATGTTATCTAATTGAATCTAATGACTTTTATAGCGCCGTTGTATTAATGTATAGGACATCAGTCACTGAATAAAAGAACGAATAAATGAATGGGTGAATCAATGGATGAATTGATATATTAATGAATGGATAAATGGATGGATAGGTGGATGAATGGATGGATGGATGAATAGATGGATGTATGGATGGATGAATGGATGCATGAATGTGTGATTGCACGAACGCATGAATGAATGAATGAATGAATGAATGAATGAATGAATGAATGAATGAATGAATGAATGCGACCATTGACCATCGTCTTTGATGCTCGATTTGATGATGGACTGAAAATCGTGGATTCTACATTTGAACCGAAGAGCAGAATTTCATTTAGACAATGCGCAATTTCCACTTTCTATCTGAAATTCATAGTATTGTAGACTGAGATTACTCACAAGTTTTAACAAGGAAAAGGTCGATTTTGTTCTCTTATCTGTGACGGAATCAAACAAAATAAATTCAATCAACTTTTGAAACAAATCAGATTAAAAATCGTGTTAATGCTGTTGTGAACGTCAATTTTCCTGTTAATGTTCACGTTATATTGTTGTTATTGTAAACGTTAATATTGTTGTTATTGTAAACGTGAATGTTCTTATCATAATGGATGTTAATGCTGTTGTTATTGTAAACGTTTATGTTGTTGCTATTGTAAACGTTAATTTTGTTATTGTAAACGTGAATGTTCTTATTAATGTAAGCGTTAATTACTTAATTAATAAGCACCACCACGCAATAATATCGCACGGTAGTGGTGGTGGTGGTAGTGGTGGTGGTGGCGGCGACAGTAGTGGTTCTCCAAGTGGTTGTGGTAGTGCTAGTGGTTCTGGGGATGGTGCAAGTGATGGTGTTGTTGACGATGATGGTGGCAGGTAAGCTTACCTTGATCGCAGTTGGAAATGAAGCTGGCCATTGACACCTGATAGGCCTTCGTATTAGCGAAGTCGGCGATTGTGTTCCGTTTGATGAGCGGAGGCGGTACGGCCCTCCTGCGGGGCCTAGTCTCCGACACGATCTCACTCCCACCTCCATCTCCATCTCCTCTGCCTCCCTTTCCTTCTCCACTCAGGTCCTCCAGACTCCTCTGTCGATGCTCCACGTTGTCCGTACCTGCACTGATGTTGAGGAGACAAAGAGACAAACTGATGCTAAACAACATCAGCTTTATTTAGCGCATATTTAACGCATATGCGATGTGTAGTAAACGGCAAAAGAGGTAGCGATGGGAAGTGTCTTCTGTTGTGATGTAGTGCAGTTTCAATGTGATGTGATGCGATGCCAATTGATGTATTGACAGCAGCAGAAAGTGACGTAGTGCAAGGTAATGTAATGCAATGTAACTCGGTGTAATGTAATATAGTAAATTACAATGTCATTGGAATGTTAAGGGGAAATCATATACATGTAATGTCACTGTAATGACATTGGATTGTCATTGGAATGTTAAGCAAAATCATATCATATTATTGTAATGACATTGGCTTGTCATTGGAATGTCATTGATATATTATGTCATTGTAATGACATTGAATTGTCATTGGAATGTTATAATGTCATTGGAGTGTCATTGGAGTGTCATTGTAATGTCATTGCAATGTAATGTACAATAAAATAATAGGATGTAATGCTACGCAAACCTACAGTTTACGTGTTGTATGACTTTCTGGCCTAAGCTGTGACCCAGCAACAAAGTACAAGAACGATCGCTACAACCATGCAACGAATCTTTCTGATTGCATATGGCTCTGCACGCAACTCTCTTATCTGGAGGAGTCGAACCCAATGCACGCGGCTAGCAGTCTTCACCACTTTCCAGCACGCCCCGCATCCGAAGTCCGCGTTTTACGAGTGGCAACGGATAATACAGTTTCTTGCATAAACACATGAATAAATAATTTGAAATTGCTTCGTTCCATTACAAATTATGGGCTGTTAGCAAGTTAAGAGCGCGGCTCATGTCGATAAACAAACAATGCCATAAATATATCATAACAAAAGTTGGGCCCCTTCTTATATGTTCACGTATTGATGTTTATAACACACACACACACATACACACACACACACACACACACACACACACACACACACACACACAAACACATTATGTATATATATATATAAAATGTGGTATATGCATTCAGATATGCTGGATTGCATATACATGCACGCATATAATATTCTATTTAAGAATCTGGTATACATATATACAGTATAATGTCTTTGATCTGGACACTTAATATGGCACCTTTTGTTGCCATATTAAGTGTCTAGATAAATGAATAAAAATAACAATAACATGAACCCATATTAGTGCAGTTTAGATTTCCCGGATTTGTTTTGTTTTTCCTATAAAATATAATAATGTAAGTGAAGAACTGGAGCCTACGCGTAAAATATTTAATATTGCTGTTTTTATTTTCTCAAATTTATATAGCGACCTGTTAAAATGACAGGCATCAGTCTACACTTGCGCTATATAATCGAATGATGACCATACCTAGTCTCGCTGCCGTCGCAGGAGTCGTCATCCTGCGTATTGGAAAGACCAAGAACCTAAACAAGACCACAAATAAGATACGTATATGTAAGACATGTTTGAGAGATATATTAAGAGAATGTGAGGTCTATGAAAGATACATTATTATATAAGGAGTAAAGAGTAAACACTGTAAAGAAGTAATTGGAAGAAAAATAGATCGACTCGGCCTTCCACTCCCTAGGGGCAGCAGTAAAATGAGTCGGCGCCTTACAGGCTGCCAAGACGTGTGTTCAATAAGATCTTGATAATTGTACCATCATGTTTCAATGTTTCAATGTAACTTACTGCGGTTTGTCTGTAAGCTTGTGAATAACCACAAAATATATATTATGTGAAGTTTAGCCCAGGTGTCGCTGAACGATGTTTAATGAGGGTGTCGTGTTCTGAAACAGTTTGGGAACCACTGCATCAGAACACGCGTTTATTCCTCAAATATGTACTGTAACATGTATATCGTAATGTGGTTCTACACCGAACTCGACGGCGGAGTTAATATTTAATCCCAAGCACCGAGTTGGCTTCGGTGAATCGTCCACCGCATTTTTCAACTTTTATAACTCTTTATATGGTGCCTTTATAAACCTTTCATGCTATAGCACCACCATCTGACTGATTTATGGTTAACAGTGAAAGCGCATTGAGCTGAATTACACGAAGCATGCAGTACACGTGTAGTATATTTAATGATAGAATATCCAAGCATGAGGAACCCGAGGAGCTCGTATTGATATGCGGAACCATCATTTCCCCACGGGCAGTAGAGAGTCGTGATGGACTCGATACTGGTACAAGATGATCCCTTGCTTATATATGCCAAAATAATACTGATGCTCTTTGCCAATCTGAAGCAAGTCGGCTAACTGTAATATGATCCCACACGGCATACTGTCTGGTCCTTTAACACCATACGGGTACAATTGTCACAATAGTATCTGATTTTAGCAGGCAGCATGCTTCAAAGAGCGTTAAGTACAAAGGCTACTCTCGCCGTCTAAGAGTAATTAACAGCTCTGTGACTGGATCGTCTTTGCCTGAAGGTTTCTAGCACGACAGCAGATGCTAATTACCGGGTTTCGATTTCCCCCTTAGTCATATAATACTGTCTTACAGTAATGCAAGCTCTGTCTATAAATATAACATCATCAGATGACGTCATATGCTATTTTAATCATTCGCATCTTTGTGGAAAACACTGAAGGGTCGCATTGCGGAACTGTCTAAAGTAGCACAGCTATATATATAAAGACACGACGCAGGTACCGCAAATCAATCAATCAATCGATCTATTAGACAGGTATTGAATTGGAAATTTTATCCGTTCAACTGCAAATGATCATGGTAATAATTATATAAAACCAAGAACATATAGGCTCATATCTTTTGCTTAAATAAAGTACACACCCACACACAAACTGTGCCGTGTGTATGTTTGTGCGTGCGTAGGTGTTTGTGTAGGTGTACGTGTGTAGGTGTGTGTGGTGTATGTGTGTGTATGTGTGTATATGCATGTGTGTATGTGTATGTAGGTATGTGTGAGTAATTGTGCATGTTTGTGTAGGTGTGTGTGTAGGTGTGTGTAGGCGTATGTGTATGGGTGTGTGTAGGTGTGTGTTGGGTGTGTGTAGGTGTGTGTAGGTATATATGTGCGTATATTGTGTATGTGCGCGCGCGCGTGTGTGTGTTTGTAGGTGTGTGTAAGTGTGTGTATACGTGCGTGTGTGTATAATATTATGATGGATGACTGGGTCCTCTGGCCTTTTGTCTTTCACGCAACCTAGAAAAATTCGCCTTGAAATCTGATCTACGCTTTCGCGTAAAATATTTGCAGAGGATAAGAAGCATATTCCGTTGATATAGTTATGTACATACGTTGTTCATTATACTTGTATGAAAAGAGTAAATTTATGTCTATGTAGTCTATATATCAATATACGTAGGCTATATCTGACAGACGTATAGTATACACAGCCATAGCCGCCATACACAAACACATACACATATACATTTGTATAAGCAGATGTATAGTGCATAAGCATATACATGCACAAATGCACAAACATTAGAAGAAGAAGAAGAAGAAGAAGAAGAAGAAGAAGAAGAAGAAGAAGAAGAAGAAGAAGAAGAAGAAGAAGGAGGAGGAGGAGGAGGAGGAGAAGAAGAAGAAGAAGAGAAGAAGAAGAAGAAGAGGAGGAGGAGGAGGAGGAGGAGGAGGAGGAGGAGGAGGAGGAGAAGAAGAATCCCTTAAGCTAGTCCTGAGGCAGCCATGTATATGACGTGTTAGCGAAGTCATCTTCTTGTGAGCCTTGACGTATGAAGGCGGGTGGCCAGTCCTCTCCCTCGCCGTCTCATCTTTTCACCGACAGTGTAGATCAGTGTACTCCTTAAAGCTGGGTTGGCTATATGGGGTGCAGATGGAGCAGAAATCTGGAACCAAATTTCTCCTCTGGCGTGGATTTGAACACCGAGCTCTCGATTGACAGTCCAGTGCGCTAACCACTACACTATCGAGCACCTCCACAAAATGAATAAGTTTGCGTATATATACCGGGCTTACACGCGTTTCTGCTAAGGAATTTTTACAGAATAATGCTGTCTTGGCCTACGTGACTGCATCGAGAAAGTCCATCCTGCCTGAAGTGAGGTCGAGTCTGGGTTCAACAGACCGTGTATACACCGTGTATACAGCCGGGTATTTTTCGTCTTTGGGGAGGAGGAGAAGCAACTGTGGATGGGGAATTGGGAATCCGTTGGTTGAG